>CM035189.1:15295918-15303426 GCA_020233015.1 Callinectes sapidus | reverse complement strand
AGAGAGAGAGAGAGAGAGAGAGAGAGAGAGAGAGAGAGAGAGAGAGAGAGAGAAGAAAACGATAAAAAATCCATTATTTAAATTATTTTTTACCTTGTCCCTCACCACCACACACCTCGCTGTAGTCATAACAGCAGTTGGAATGAAGTCCACAGTCTTTATTACACTGGCAAGGTTTAATTTGGTCGTAACTTTCTTCACATCTGTCTTTGCATGATAAGCAAGTGTCTTGGTAATCATAGCAGCAGTTGAAATGGGATTCACAGCCGTTATTACACTGGCAAGGCTTTGAATGCTGGTAACTCTCCCCACACCTGTCTTTGCATGACAGGCAGACCGTCTCGTAGTCGTCACAGCAGTCACCAAAATTTGAGCAAAGGTTGTTGCATTGGCAGGAAGTTGTTCCGTCGTCTACGCCGCACCGACCCACACAGGAGCTTCCCAAAGCACCTGGAGTTTGGGGGACACGGGTTAACGATTAACTCGATGCAGACAGGGTAGTATTACAATATTAAACTTTAATCACAAACTATTTCATTGAAACATCCACCGTCACTACCTTGCATACGTATAACAGAGATCATAAGTCAGGAACAAATAGAAATGCTTAGTGCAAGAAAGACCAATCTCCTCTGAACTGTGAGATTTTAGTGTTGTGCCTCCTTCAGCAAGTCACCAGTATCAATCAGTAAATGAGCTACTGCCGCTGTGCCACCTGGCCCCTTGTAGAGCGTGGGAGGCAGCACTGCTTTGTGAGCATGTTAATGAACTAGGTTTTCTCCAACAGCAGGAGTGATGCCAAGTGGAGGAAGCCGAGCAGCTTCTTGTCATCGTCCTCTCTGGAATGCGTGTCTCTTGATCCACCTGAAATGAGTCGCCTTGCAGAAGTCAAGTTACCTGCAGACACTAGCAACAGCACAAGCGCGGTGGTGATCATGGTGGCTGTGGTGGTAAAGAGGTGACTCCCGCAACTGCCTTTATAGCTGCTCGCCTCTGCTTTGTGTCCCTCCCTGCTAACAGGTGGGTGGTGTCCCAGGTGAAATAATACTTACATTTTTTGCATGGATTTGTTGTGGTACCAAGTGGATGAAACATAATAAGGGAAAATGAAGACTTATTTATTACAGATATATCAGGATAAGTTCCTAGAGTCACTGGGAGAGTAGGAATAGGGAGGAGTTTAACACTTCTATTCAATTAATGAGAGGTTGTTGCCAGGTTGTAAAATATTTGTCAGAATGAAATATAAAAGGGTAAGAGCATGGCTGGTGTCTTCAAATGAGGCCAGAAGGATGTGGAATCTTCGCGTTCACTTATGCGTACAAGTATTTTTTTCATTAACAAGAGGAAATGTTGATAATATGAATGTCTGAAGTACTAAAGGACAAGAGGATGATTAGTCTTCATAGATTGTCAACACTGCCTTGTTATCTTTTATAAAAATCGTGGGCACCTATTTCAACATGTACGAGAGTATGTGACGGTAATTAACGTGAAGAGTCTGTGAGTATGGCCATATGCTACCCACATGCGCGCGCGCGCACACACACACACACACACACACACACACACACACACACACACACACACACACACACACACAGATGGATAATTACGTGGACCGTTGTTGCCTTATAGATGTTTATATTCTACACACAGTGTTCATGTAAAAAGAACGTGTGAAAGGAAAAAAATCGAAGGAAGGAAGGAAGACTAGTGTTGATGTTTTTTTTTTTTTTTATTTTTTAATTTTTTAATTTTTTTAAGATACTCGTACAGTTTTGAAATTGATGTTTCAATGCAATGAGATTTGTGACATTGGTCGTAAGTTTGACACCGCTGTCTAATGCTAATGAACTAATGAAGGTGCCTCTCTTCGGTGCAGATGTCATAGGTTCGAATTCAAGATGAGTCGTCAGAGTTATATGACCTTAGTTTCCCAGCATGCTAGTCATTCTCTTCCGCTGTGGGTTTTTTTTTTTTTTTTTTTTTTTTTTTTTTTCAAGACGTTTGTCAACGCCATGACTTGTGTGATTGTTGTCTTTAGGGAAATGCATTGCCAATAACTCTGCATCTTGTGATGATGAGGCTGGTGTGTTGCAGTGTTTGTGTCGATATATTTCCATTTGTATGACAATGATATTATCAATATTCAATACACAATAACTTTTGGACATGTACCGTGCCATTTATACTTGCCATTACTGCACGAGAAACTTTTCATATGGATGTATTGATTGATGCTTCAACAACAACAACAAAAACAACAACAGCAGCAACAATAACAATAACAACAACAGCAAAATGATAATTGTGAACAAATAGTAACAGTGTATTTGTTTCTTGACAATACATTTGGTGCTAAATCTGTGTCTAGTCTTGATGTGCGTAAGTGATAATATCCGTAAAATATGCACAAAATTGCCCCAAGTGTCCCTCAAGGAGGTAGGCAGCCAGCAAAGGCTTATGTCGAGGGCAAAAAGAAGATGGCTCAGTTGTAGCTTATAGTTTTAAGCTGTTATTTGATTCATGACGTTTGAGTTGAATCTGTCTTACTATTCTTTTTTCCTACTTTATGTTTGAATTTAGTGTGACTACGTTTCCTCTTTTTCTAATTGTGAATCTGGCATATGAGAAAAAGGAATTATAAAGAGGAATTCTTAGACTGTCAGATTTGCATTGTGGTATTTCACTGATCTCGAGAAGAAGCTGAGTGACAGTAGCAGTGGTGATGATGAAGACATGGGGAGTGGGGGTAGGGGATATAGTTACGGTCATAACAGTGGCGTTAATATCAATATTTTCGGTGATAGTTTGTAGAGATAGAGTTACATGTTGTAATGATAGATAGTGGCAAGGCTGTAATGGTGGCGTTAAATTTGTAATGATAACAATGGTGAGTAGCGGTGGTGTTATAGTTCTGGTGGGGGGAATACAACATTATTTTGCTCCTATTCACTTTTTAGTAGTTGTTATTCTTCCCTCTAGTGCCTTTCATGCCTTCAACACTAATCATTTATCGTCCGGCAGAAACAGAACCTTACCTTTTGAAATATTGTGCGTTGATAACTTGAGGGAATTGATACGCTGTAATGTGGTACATTCTTTAATAGGACACTATGTATTGTGATAGTTGACAATATAGGATAGCTTGACCTAAGGAATATCAGGGTATGCACTACCCACTAAGTTGCCAAAGATTGTCCACGTTTGTACGTGGAACTGTTGGCTGGACATCTGGACGGGGCACAGACTATCAGGTCGAGCCAAGAAACACACGGTGTATGTGGCCATCTCCAATTCCGGTGAAGTACCGATAAGCATGGAGCCAATTTTCTTCATGTGACCCTCCCAAGTATACCGATTCATGAGCACTTCCCCCTGTGTTTAGAAGGAAGAGAAAATCGACATGGAGGAAACTGCCATTCATTTTTTTCTGTGTTCAAAATGCTGCATAGTTGTATATAGACATGAATATTAGCTTTTCAAAACTTTAAACTTTTTAAAACTTGGGAAAGTAATGCACTTTTTTTTTACATTGGATTTGTTGTTCTTTTATGTAATTCTAGACTAGAGTTTATCATTATTCGCAACATGTTTCAGTCCAAGTAGGAAAACAAAACATGACTCACCTTAGTCCCAAACTTTACAGAATCCATCCAACCGTAGTAGTTCAGATCACCTTCAGCTTCTTCCTTTTGAAAGTTGACCCAGTTGTGGAAACCAGACACATCACTATCTTGTTCTCCAACAAACACATGCTCAAAACCTGAAGAACTCTGGTCATGTTTGCGCTTGTATAGTGTGAACCACATCTCGTCTAGTTTGTCACGTAAAGATCCTGTCAAAAGATCTGGGGAGAAGAAATTCGTCAGTTCCTGATGCATCACTTTTATAAACAGTGAAGGAGAAAAGCGAGTAAGTCATGGTCCAAGTCTGTGAACTAACTTTTGGAGTGAAGGAAAGTCTCAGCCAGTTTCATGACTTCAGTGTTCATGATTGCGTCCAAGAAGTCATTCTGTTCTGCTATCTCGTTCGCATCTTGTACCTCCGCCTGATACACGGAGGGGATGTAGTTGTCTTGGACTTTCATCAGTGGTGCTATGGTGGGGCCGCTTAGTGCAGACTCTGGCACTGACACGAACAGTCTGTAGAGATCATCAAACCCGCCACTCAGACATGAAAAAAATAATTCTTGCTGTCATTTTTCACACAACTCAGAGATACACTAAGGATAATTGTACATATAAAAACCGAGAACTTAAAAAAAACTACGTATAAATTTCAGGGAAACTGGTGTAAGGAAATAAGATAAAAAGTGTCAGCATCATGTATACCATAATTTGTTTTGAATGAAAGATGGCCAGTGTACATTGCAAGAATGATGACACCGTATCAGTGAATTTCTATAATATAGACAATAGGTCGAGGTAACATAAAAGTAGAAGCGTATATTCTAATTAATATTGAGGAGGTTGTCAAATTTTGAAGAAACAAAGAAGTTGACTGCCACGTCTCATGATATAGTATTGTAATTGAGAATCCAGAAAGTTGTCACACCTTTGAAGCTGCATGCAAGGAATGAGAGAGTTGTGCAATGTAGTCCCATACTCACGGGCCGGGGGCCAAGTCTCCAGAACTCCCCTTCCCCTGGTAGTCAAGTGTTAGCTGGTCATAGATGCTGTTTACATCCGCAGCGAACATCTCCTCAGTGATGGTGCGCAGGTCATCATCCGTCACGCCTGGAGCACACAGATACAGGTTTAGATTAAACACATTAGTCCGAATATTCGTATTTACATTGGCAATAGCGAATAGTCGCATGTTTCTTTTAAAATTCGCATTCACATCCGCATGTTGCCTGCCAAATATTTTTCGAATATCGAATATTAAACTACGGGCTAATTTCAACACCTTTCTTATATAAAAGCAGTGAGAGAAAGGGAATTATTGTGGTGTGATCTATTAAACGGTTATTCTTTGCCTTCTGCCAAATTCGCAGAAGAGTTTTAAATGCCACATGGACAGTTATTGCCTCACCAATCACCAGTGACGCGCCATATGCAAATATTGAGTGCTCAGTAGCTGAGTGATCACGGCCACATAAACTTAACTGTACAGAATGTCAACTGAGGTGTGACAGTACTTTGACAACATTCCAAAGGTGTTGCACAGTGCTAACTGTACAAATACAGATTGCAGGAACACACGCATCTTTTGCTCAAAGCTCAAGCCATTTTAGTTTTCGTATTGTCTGTTCAAACAAAAATTTGCATTTACATTCACATTCGCAAATAATGATCATTATTGTTTGCATTCGCATTCGGATTCGGAAATATCGAAAAATATAAGAATACTTAAATAATGAGTAAAGTTTATTTATTTATCTATTCATCCTTGCTCTTATCCATTAATTTATTTATTCATTTAGCTATCTATTTATCGATTTGCTTATATTTTTGCTTACCTTGTCCACCACCGCCACAAACCTCATCATAGTCGTCACAACAGTTGGAGTAAGATCCACATTTATCGTTACACTGGCATGGTTTTGATTGCAGGTAGCTCTCCCCACACCTGTCTTTGCATGACAGGCAGGCGTCCACATAATCATCACAACAGTCATTGAAATTGGAACAGACAGAGTTGCACTGGCAGGAACTTACTCCATCATTCACGCCACACCGGCCCACACAAGACTGTCCCAGAGCTCCTGTAGGGGGTCAGAAATGAAATTACAAATAGGATGAGCCTTTGGTGATAATAATGATTTCTTTATAGCCAGGATTAGGGAAGTCATATTTTAGAAATAAGCAGAAAGACGGTAAATCAAAGGCTATTCTACTTTGTAATCTTGAAAATTCAATAATATGAGATATATTTTCGGGACAATGAGATCGCTGTCATCTGTCAACCACTCAGACCATAAAACTCTTAGAAAAATTTTATCATCATATCCTTGCAATAACTTGCTTGGCCTCTCAGCTTCTCAAACCCTGAATTGCCACATTCAGCAAATGATTTTGTCACTACTGCTGTTTTGTGATATTTTTCAGTTCTAATCAACTTTTTTCATAGTTTGCTGGTACACTACATATATGTAATTTATTTGTCATTGTAAATTTAAGGGTTTAAAGGTATCTTTGATGTGATCTTGGTACTGAGCCCTTATTAAACTTAGTTGTGTGTTTTATTATACATACAATAATTCATTTGATATTATTTGGATATGAACTCCTCATATCTCCAAATCTTGTTTTAATAGTTAAAAGTGTGATATGCAAACAAGGCTAGATAGATAAAAAAAGAAATAAAACAAGGCTAGATAGATTAAAAAAAAAAAAAAAAAGGCTGAGCTAGAGGTGGTGTCCTTGCCGCCCGCCTTCATGCATGACAGCTGATTGATCCACTTGTAAAGTTTGTCATTTCTTCAATATTTTGTAGATTTTAATATTTTTCAGTCACTTGATCTAAACTATCTAAAAATATTGATACAAAATAACTGTATTGATATCAATAAATAAACATTTCAGAAAAAAGTATGAAAACCAAGAAGCATATTTTCATAAATTTATGGGTCCATTTCACTATCTGTATATGCATTGTCTTCACTGGCACGCGTCAACAGAAGTATGTATGGGATTTATATACCAACCCTTGGTGCACCATTCAGCAAATATTCAGATATATAAATATGTATGCTCCTTTGTTTCAGCATTTTTTTCTCTCAAGAGTAAGGCACTGAAAGGCTGCTTATCCCGTCTGTACAGTGAGATTTTAGTGTTGTGCCTCCTTCAGCAAGTCACCAGTATCAATCAATAACTGAACACACTGCTACTGCCACTGTGCCACCTGGCCCATTATAGAGCGTGGGAGGCAGCACTGCTTTGTGAGCATGTTAATGAACTAAGGTTTTCTCCAACAGCAGGAGTGATGCCAAGTGGAGGAAGCCGAGCAGCTTCTTGTCATCGTCCTCTCTGGAATGCGTGTCTCTTGATCCGCCTGAAATGAGTCGCCTTGCAGAAGTCAAGTTACCTGCAGACACTAGCAACAGCACAAGCGCGGTGGTGATCATGGTGGCTGTGGCGGTAAAGTGGTGACTCCCGCAACTGCCTTTATAGCTGCTCGCCTCTGCTTTGTGTCCCTCCCTGCTAACAGGTGGGTGGTGTCCCAGGTGAAATAATACTTACATTTTTTCCGATAATTTTAGTGTGGCGATTGAACTCCTGGCATTGTTATAATTTTAACTTTACATGTTGTTCATAATTATGATAATGGCGAGGTGTTTGGTCATGGAAAGCTTGTCTATACCTTAATCATTTAGTTATGTAACGAATGATGCATAGAAATATTGAAGCTAGCTGATGTGATTAGGAAGGCATGACAGTGTTGTGTGAATCTCTTTATCTGTGTGACGCAGCAGTTTTCTTCACAAAGAAGTGTGACTCTGCAGGGCGTAGTTCAGTAAAGCCCATAACTGTAGTGGAGAGGAAGTGTTGGTAATTGTC
>CM035189.1:15285918-15293418 GCA_020233015.1 Callinectes sapidus | reverse complement strand
AAGCTTCATAAGTGAGTTTGTATTTTAGTAATTTCTTTGATAATATATGTATTTTAAAGTTATATATTCGATGTCATTAGCAGTATTATCGTTTTATTTTCTACATTAAATGAGCTCTGTAATACATGAGATCGTAGCCCTGCTGTAACAGACGGCGGAAGTTGAGCTTCGAGCGCGGTAGCTCCAGCGATGTAGCTCAATCATAAGGGGCATACACTGGGGGTCCAGCGGTGATGCCATGCGAATCTCCACGCCAGCTCCCTTCCAATACTGCGTAACTCCCAGCAGGAGGCATCGACCTGCCACAGCCATGAGTTCTGTGGGTGACCCCTTGGCCTCCATGTAACACTGACAACAAATTACAACATTCATATCCTGGTATTTTCCATATCTAATGTTTTTAAATTTTAATAGTTGAAGGCTAGTCAAAGACAAGTGCCTTACAATTAACACATTTTTGAGGTAAATATATCTCCTGCAGGTAGGTTAGGTTAAGCAGTTTCAGGGACATGTTGGTTAATGTTAAAATAATGCTAGAGGTCTTGTCTGAGGTTCACACAATGCATTGGCAATATTCTAATTGCTGCATCTATTTCAGTTTGTTAGCATCTTCCAAACTCATAGAAGTGAATGTCGTGTGCTGAAAAGTTAGGATATGGTCAGGTGCAAGGTGGTTTGCACTTAAAACATGCAAGATTTGGGGGAGTTTAATTAGGTGTGGTTTTGCAACATTCTTATCTTCAAGACAATTATTGGATCATTCTTTTTCAGTTCACCGAGGCATATCCTTTTGATAACATTTTAAAGCTAATAAGATTCCCTACAACTTTTATCAACACATACATTTCCTCACAAGGTCTAACAAAAAAGTTGACCTGTTTTGACCTTAGGCTTTGAAAAGGTTATTTGATGTAGGAATGAATTTCTATATTCCCTTTCCCCCAAATTTATACATTAGTATGTACAACAGTGGTTGTGAAGAATTTTTCTTGAGAAATATCTCTTTTAGGAGCTATACGTTTTTATGTGACTGCAACTTAGCCAAAAAAGTGATGATTTTTGCATTTTCTGTGTAATTACCATGGGCATAGCCAGCTCATTACATTCTGGTGCTGGATTGTAAGAAGTATGGAAGAGAAGAAAGGAATTTAAAGGGTAAAAAGAGAAAGTGGAGGCTAAGGGATATAGGATGAAAGAATTTTCAGATAGACCTGAGTGAAAGAAGCTGGGGAGATGAAAGTTTGAATGGTGTGGATAACCTATACGAGGCAGCCCCTTTAATCATAATATTTATCCAACCCACCTATCATCTCTATCCATACTCTCATCTAAGCGTTTTTTAAAGCTACCCATTGACTTTGCGCTCACTACATGTTTGTCTAGCCTATTCCAGTCATTCACCACTCTGTTAGTGAACCAATGTCTTCTACCTATCTCTGTCCTGAATCTAGGCTTATCTAACTTATACCCAATGCTGCGCGTCCTGCCCTGGCTACTAATTTCTATCACCTGATCAATGCTTCCTTTATATATCCCTTTTACCCATTTGTAAACTTCAATCATATCGCCTCTTGCTCTCCTTCTCTCTAGGGAGTGGAGATTAAGATGATTTAACTTATCTTTATAGGGTAAATTTCTCATCCCCTTAATCATTTTGGTCATTCTTCTCAGAACTGCCTCCAGGGACTCTATATCCTTCCTATAATACAGGAACCAAAACTGAAGATTGACTGGAGAATAACTGGCATGGTGAGAGTGATTGAAGAATGATGCCAACTGCGGCTATATGGGCATGTGGCACATTACCTGAAAGCCGATCCTGCTTATTGAGTTGTCGCTGGAAGGGATAACCCAATATGGAGGAGGCCAAGGGGACACCCACAGAACTCATGGCTGCAGAAAGTCGATGCCTTTTGCTGGATGTTACTTGGCACGGAAAGGGAACCGGCATGGAGACTTGCAAGGTGTGGCGGTTAAGGATAGGGGAGATGACATGCCCCTTGGCGTATGCCCTCCATGGTTGATTGATTGGGTGTGGGTGTGTTAGAGAGTGGGAATGTGTGTGTGTGTGTCTGTTCTTCCCTACTAACCTCTGCCTTATCTTTCAGAAATGATCTCACACTGCTTTGCAGTGCAATGCTGAGGTTAGGTCAGCAAGTCACAACAGAGGAGGCATTAACTTTGAGAACAGCCATTACACCCCGAGACTTGGACCAGATGACACATTCTTCACTGTTGTAAGATGCTTGGAAACCTGTCACAGAAGCTACAGTATCTCTGGTGGGTGGTGTTACAGTGCACTAGAGGGCATCAGGTATAGTGATAACTGGCTCCTGTGTACCTAGCTGGGTTTGGTTTGTTTAGTGAAGTGTTATGCTGACTTGGTGGGAGTGTTTTTTGAATCATGACAAAATGAGAGGGACAGGGAGGAGAAGGAAGAATATGGTAACAGCATTGTAGTGACATTTATTTTTTCACATTCCTCTTATTAATTCCTATTTTTATTTTTTCATTCTTTTCCCTTTTCCTCTTCCTTGTCCTTCTCTAATATCCAGCTTAAGGTCAAGATTCCAGTCTGTATGTCAATTTTTTATCTTTTTATCTAATACATTGGTAAACATTAAACTGTGTCCAGATGTAATAATATTAACACACCTCTATTTTCAGAATTCTACTGTTTTATCTTCCTACAACCATTTTCTTTCATAGCATCTCTCTCTCCTTATATTAATCTATTTTCTTTATTTCTGTGTTTCACTCCCTCCTCTTCCTTTCTTGAATCCCATAACTTTTCCCATCTACATATACTAAAGGAAAGACCAAAAAATTATTGCATTGTATTTTATTATTGTATTCATTACAGAGATTGTGCTGTGGGGGATGGCAGTGTGTGAGTGTAGGTTTGTCAACATACTGTGGACCAGTGGAGAGAGAGGTGTGTGTGTGTGTGTGTGTGTGTGTGTGTACAAGTATATTGTGCTGTGGGGGACTGCAGTGTGTGACTGTGGGTTTGTCAACATACTGTGGGGGACATCCTGTGGGGCAGTGGGCAGAGAGAGAGAGAGAGAGAGAGAGAGAGAGAGAGAGAGAGAGAGAGAGAGAGAGAGAGAGAGAGAGGGTTCTTGCTCATCCTCTTTGGTTCTCTTTTTCATCTTTGATCTTCCTCTTCTTCCTGTTCTTGTTCTGCTTATTGATTTTCTTCTTTCTCATACCTCCTCTTCCTTCTGGAAAAAAAGATATATATAAATCCTTTAACTCTTATCACTGCTATTGCTACTTTTCTTTTTCCACCAATGTAAATAAAATTGTTTTTACATTTCAATAGTAAGTGTATCTTTCTACCTTTAAGGTGCTGATTGGACCACATTCATCAGGGAACTGGGAGCCACTTTTGTCATCCTCACCAGGGGTGAACTATAGTCAGTGCAATCTAAACTGGCACTTTGTTACCTTGAGCTTGCTGGGGATTCTTCCACCATTGCCACATCACAGGCTCTCTCCCCTCCTCCTTACTCTCTAAGATAACACAAAGGGACAGTTTAGATTGCACCAACTATAGGGAGTGTGTCTTGGGCAGGCAGGATGCTGGTCCAATTGGTGCAGAAAAAGTAATTAGACCGATGAATCCACACCACACTCGGGCACTTCCTTGTCCTCAACACGAGCCTGTTGATGAGCAGGTATTAGTCAGTGTAACCATCCTTGAAAATGTATTTTCCTGAAAGCTATAAAGCAGTTTTGAAATACACATTGTTTTCTCTCCTTAAGAATTCCTTATTAAAAAAAATGCAACACAGCAACCTTCCACCTGTCTTGTCATATCACAACAAAATGGTCCATATTCCTTCACTGAGAGAGGTGAGATACCACTAAGCATAAACTTCATTGGACAAAGTTAAGCACAAGCCTGTGCTTGGTGGGAAAGAAAAGACTGAAAGGTCAAGACTGTTGGAAGCATGTCAGGTTATCAAATGGGTGACACGACTTTTTAAGTCACCTCAAATACAAACACAGAAGTCACATCTCATGTAGAATGGTGAGTGATCTTACTGTAAATGTTGAGATTATGTATGCCAAGCATGTAGTACGTCTATAATAGTACTTGGTAATGTGGCACAAATTTGAGTTTCAAAGTCCCAAGGTGTAATTTTTGAGATAATTCATTAGATTAGGTGTATGTTTGGTTAGGTTAATGTCCAAGAGGTGCTAGGATAGGTTATTTTAGAATATAAAATATTGAGTGTTGGGTGGTAAGTGCATAACTTCAGGACCTTTATATTCTGAGGTACTTGTCAAGCCTTACACTAGTAGTACATGAACCTTTAGTTTGTATGTGGACTATTAGTAACCTCTCCTCTCACTTCTCGTGTATAGAAAAATGACTCCAACTTAGAACCACTTCACTACCACAGAGGGTGTTGTAATAGTTTTATCACACAATATGATATAGTACAGGCCATGTGGCAGCACTGTACTGCTGTACATGATGCTGCTGCATAGTGTGACACTGGCAAAGTGGGAAGCTTGAGTTCTTTGTCTTCAGCCTTTTTTCACTGCTGCAGTAGTGTACCACTTGCTATCTTCTATGGTTACTTTCATGCTAAATACTCTTCTATCCTTGCTAATTGTACACCTTCCTTCCTCATGTGGCCTCCCTGCATATCAAGACACTCTTCTCACCTGTATTCTGCCCATCTCTCTAATGCAACAGTTAACCAACACTCTCAATCATTCCTTTCTATGGTAAACTCAGGAAGTTCCAACCAGCTTATGTATTTCCACCTTCTTAAGACAAACTTTTCAAGTGGGAGCTTTCAAGACACTTATGTAACATGTTCAGGGACTGAACAGCAAGCCCTTCATATTTGGAAGTGGGGTTTTGGGCTACAAAAAATAAAAATTGCCTAAATCTGTAAACCTCAAAAGTCTAAGGAGAAAACACCACTGGACAAATGACACCCATGAAAAAAACAAAAACAAACAAAACAGCAGCAGCAGCAACAACAACAACAACAACAACAATAAAACTTTAGGGAATATCCAATCTTTCCCCAGCCTCACTGTACAAAAGATGTGTGTGTGTGTGTGTGTGTCTGTCTGTATGGCCGCGCGGGTGGTTACATTACAGTGACATGATCTGTCTTGCAGCGCATCACAAGTAACAAGTCCATGCTGATGTGGTTCACTAATTGGTCTTAGAGGAGTACATAGCCATGGAGTTATAGGACATGAATATGTTCATACGTTGGTACTGTGACAACAACCATACGTGATATCAAGCTTCACTAATCCAACAAAACTTTGCCTCTCCTAGGAATCTCAGGGCAAGATAATGTCACAGTAACGAGTTAACAACCATGCGTGACCACAATATGACCTAGACACACTTACTCTTGTACAACAGCGAGTGTTCATCACCATATGGGTATTGTTTAGCTGCAACACGAGGAACCATCGTTATGCAGTAAGATTAGCAGAAAGTTCATATAAAGAATATATATATAAACAAAATATGGATGTTATGTCATGTTATGTGTTATCAACAACAAATGTAGAGGGATTGGTTGGCTATAACAGCTTCGTAACAATGGGAGTGGGGGTGGGGGGGTAAGAGGAGGAACAGATAATTGGGTAGTTACAGGCAGATTGGATTCCCAGTGCCCTAGCATGACTTATTATCCCTCTAACTATATGAGGAGATTCAACAGAACATAGTAGAGATCTGTACTATTTTCCTTTCCATGTAAAAACTCACAAAGACTGCCTCGAATGAGCTGGTCATCACAATCGTCTCTGATCAGTGCACCACCACACCCCATCTGCCATTACCTTCACTTCTCCATAGCCTTCCTTTACCCGAAGTTAACTTGCTTTAATACCAAACAAAGATATGGTTAAGAATCTAAACTTAACTCACCTTATGTCTACCACAAGCCACTTGGTAGCAATAAAACCACAAGGTACCATGCTATCCCCCGCCGGTCCAGCCACTCGGCCGCCACCATTATGTCTTCTCTAGCAACAGTAGGGCTGGGAGTGCGTCTGCGCGGTGTAGTGACGAGAACACACACACACACACACACACACACACACACTTGATAGAATAGATGAAAGTAAATATAGATAAAATACAGATAAATAAATGAAAAGTGAACAATAGTAATGATAGTAGTAATGAAAAGGAAATGACTCGATCTACTGTTTGTTTTGTTGTGCTGCTGGTGTTCGAAATTCCACGTTTGTTCCGCTTCTCCACTTTCTCTCCCTTTTACTTTATCCTTATCCCTCATCTCTACCTGTGTAATGAGAATAGTTTACACATAGATATAAAATTTGGGCGTTTTCCTTTACACATTTATTCTTAGTTTGCCATCTTATCTTATAACTTACATTCTTAATGATAACAATGTCGGTTGTTCTGCAGGAACGGCAGGCGCGATGCATAATCAATTCATGTCTCCAAGAAAGTCTCTTAACTGACGTATATGATCTTCTAGCAGGCACGTAATTGAATGATTTCTAAGCAATAACCATTATTCGTTACATCCGAGTCTATAAGAATAGAGAGGAGGAATGAGTGAAACAGCCAAACGATACGAGCGGCGCTACTTAGGAAGGCAAATGGATGACGAAATGTGAGGGTCAGTTGGCTGTGAATGCTTTTTACTTGATTTTTCAAGATCACGAATTTCACGTTTGCACATCAGACGACCGCGCGCGAGCGTGTGTGTTCACCTCGGTCGCCTGCTGGTAACCCAGCCAGCCTTTCCCTACGGAGCGAGCTTAGAGCTCATGTAGACCAATCTTTGGGTAGGGCTGAGACCACATCACACACTACACACCGGGACAGCGAGGCCACAACCCCTCGAGTTACATCCCGTACCTACTTGCTGCTGCTGGGTGAACAGGGGCTAGATACACATTAAGAGGCTTGCCCATTTGCCTCGCCGCGCCCGGGACTCGAACCCGGGCCCTCTCGGTTGTGAGCCGAGCGTGCTAACCACTACACTACGCGGTGTGTAAACAATTGTTATGACGATGCTCGCAGGAGTAGGATTCGGACCTACGCGGGAAGATCCCATCTGATTTCTAGTCAGATGCCTTTTAACCACTCGGCCATCACTGCTGTGTGTGTGTGTGTGTGTGTGTGTGTGTGTGTGTGTGTGTGTGTGTGTGTGCTTCAGTGGCTCTCGGATACATAGTAACATGAACATCATTTCTTCATCTATCAACTCGACACAACCTTCCAGACAACTATACCCTCTTCTTTAATGACACCCAGCTTTCCCCCTATTCTATAAGAAATACCCTCGGTCACTCCTTTACTCTTAATATAAACTGGAAACTTCATAATCTCATCTCTTGCTACAACAGCTTCTATGAAGTTAGGCGTTGTGAAGCGCCTCCGCCAGTTTCCCTCATCCTCCCAATTGCTAACTCTGTACAAGGGCTTTATTCGGTCATGTATGCATATATATATATATATATATATATATATAT
>CM035189.1:15221108-15231619 GCA_020233015.1 Callinectes sapidus | reverse complement strand
GAGAGAGAGAGAGAGAGAGAGAGAGAGAGAGAGAGAGAGAGAGAGAGAGAGAGAGAGAGAGAGAAAATTGGTATCATTGAAAGATTAAAAAAAAAAAAATTGATCGTTCTTTACTCAACTATATGATTGATTAACTCAACCAGTCAAGTATATAATCACACAACCAGTCAATCACACATCCAGTCAACCAGTCTGTCACTAAAACTTATTACTGTTGGAATCAAGTCGGCCATCAAGGTACCAAGTAAGTTAAACAAGCATTATTTGTTCAACCTGTCCAAAGAAATCACTGGCGGTAACTATTCTATTTCTTTCTATTTACCAACTTAAATAGATGAATATGTTAACTCCTTTATTGATCACAACACATACGTACAAGAATAAAACAATGAATATATCTGATGTTATATACGAGGAAGAGGTGGAGAAGGAGGAGGAGAGGGAAAAGGTATAAGGGAATACAAAATACAAAAAGCAGCAGATTTATTTGTCTTTACAAGGGAGTCTGCGAGGCCCGTACTACCTCAATACATATTGAAGAACGCACGTACAAACACAACAAGCGATGAAATGCTGGAAGTACACACACATATTCAGAAACCAAAAGATAGTTATTAATTTTCTGAATAATTTAAACTCCGAAGCCAGGATATGAAAAATAAATATTGAATCCGTTTACGTATGAAATTCGGTGAAGTTGAAATGCTCATTTCATTGCCAATATAACAATATAAACATGTTACTAAAAGTGAAATTAAAAACCAATAAACCACTAATGTACAAGGAGTCAAATATTGAAACATCAGATACAAATATTTCTAATAAAAAATCCTAAGCAATAACGAATATTTTTTTTACATTTAACTACAAAAATACAGAATTAATCACTCAATAGAAAAATCCACAAATAGTGTTAGGTAAACACCTGGCGTGTTTAAAGAGCTTATTACAGAAAGGTACCTCAGCCTTACACGCCACCACTGCCCCACCCACCGTTCCTGCCACACCATCCTGTAACTGCAATGCCATCGTGTCTGCTTTATCTTAAGGCTGAATGAATTCTAGCTATGAGAGGTGTGTGTGGGTGTGTGTGTGTAATGTCATCAAAACCACACACACATAAAAAAAAAAATGCAAAGAAAAACACCGTCACCAAAAAAATAGCAAGATCAACAAAAACAAGTGTTCTTTTGTCGTCCCTCCATCACACATCAAGGGGCGGAATAATTAGATTCCCTCATTAACATTTACCGTCCCTCCCTACAATAACAACTCTCAGTAAGTGACGTGCTGACTAGACTCACCCACGCAGCGCTGAGTGGTGACGCCGCACACTGAAGACTCCTGAGTGTTTGTTCTTTCTACTCACGGCACTTACAGATGTCAGGATCAGATAGATTGACCAAAAGATTCACAAGATTATGTCAAGTGAAATTTTTGAAAGTTTCTTCCTAGATAATATTTAAAACTACTTGTTATTTTTCTCTTTTTTTCCTTTTTTTTGTTTTGCCATAGTGACATTAATACTCAATGATTATAGAGTAAAATCTGTTAAAATAGCATCATTTGTTCGTTCCCTATGACGCCACACGCACACACACACACACACACACACACACACACACACACACACACACACACACACACACTTAGAAGGATGAGAGCCTTCTCCAGTGGCTAGGAAAGAAGAACACTGGACTTCCATCTATTTCTTTCAGCAAAACGCGCTATGTGTCTCCTCCACTCAGATGAAGCAGTCAAACTTTGCATTGAAAACAAAACTCCAACACAACGCTTTCAAACTTTTCATTCAAATTTAAGAGACAAAACAGCGTCACATTAGTATTCTCGTGGAAGGTTCAAGTAAATAAGAAAAGTTTAGTTTGTCCACGAATTCCTAGCATTAGCTGTTTACCTTTTTAGGAATGTATTGCAGAGTTTAGGAGATAATGCACTATGTGAGCAAATACATTACAATTCAGAGCAGGGTATGAATAGTCTAGATTGTAATTCCATTTTTTTCCTTTTCCTTCTTTTCTTCCTTCATTCATCTTTCGGTGTTTTCCTTTAAATATTTGTACGTATTTTTAAATCACTTCGATATAACTCTATAATACAGCTTAGATTTTTGATGAGACATGGTATGGTTTCCTTGAACCATGATCATTATGAACCTGAGATATGATTTATCCACTATAAGTATACCATAATTATTTGTAAGAGTAAACGAGAAACTTTCATGGCCGTGTACTCTCTCCTAACAAGATCCAACTTACCAGTCTAATATAACAAGGCCCTTACGTGACATTCATCAAAGATACACATTTCCCCGAGCACTGCATCGTTAGGAGGAACAAATCATCATGAACTATACTTGTTAAAATCATATTAACCCGATTTTTAATAGTTTTGTAGTTTTAGTGACAGACCAATAGCATTTCTACAAGGAAAATATTCGTGAACACCCGGCTAATTATCTCTATGCCCTTTGAGAATACCCGTGGTGAGAGAGAGCAGAGCGTTCCTGAACACAAGACATATCCTTAATTAAGTTCCAGCCAGGCTTTATATTTAAGACCACCACGGCTATCCTTAATGCCTCCCTGAGTTATCTGGCTGCCACCACAGCGAGAACACCCATCCCGCCACCCACATCCCTCGCTGGAGAAGTTAATGTGCATGGGAATTAATCACTTTCTCAGCCAACCCGCGACTCGGAGTTATATCTTGCTATCATGGTGTGCAGTGAGACAACTTGCAGCCACTATGTAATTACCATGTGTGAAGTGACGAGAGATTTAATGCAACACGCGAGGCAGAACGAAGATGGAGGAGTTATACCAAAATGAGTGGATGGGTGGGTATAGGTGTGAGTGTGTAGATGGGTAGATGGATAGATGGATGAATGGATGGATGGATGGACGTGGGAATGGACGGGACGAACGGACATACAATAAAAACCAGATTGTGTTCAGTTCCCCTCCCTTCCTTCCCCAGTCAGCAGGTTCTTCATTCAAAAGTTGGGTATTTTTTGTTTCCTCTTCCCCCCCCTATACTATACTACAGCCAATCACCACTCAACAAAAACAGACCTTTCCTTCATTTTGCCAAACCACAAATATTTCTGACAAAATCAAAGGAAAACTTTTCCCTTCACAGTATAGCGACTCTTCAAAAAGAAAGTGTAGAGGAAAAGAGAACAAGACTGTCCATTTGTGTCTCTCTGCCTCGCACAGTGAATCCAATAGACAAAAGGGCGAACACTTCTTTTTTTCTTCTTTCACTATTCACTAATTTCATCATGCAAAACTCCAGGTGTGAACAGAGGGAAGAAGGGAAAAAAGAAGGAATAAACAAACAAACGAACGAAGGAAGGAACGAAGGAAGAAACGAAGAAAGGAAGGAAGAATGAAAGAAAGAAAGAAAGGAAGGAAGGAAGGAAGGAAGGAAGGAAAGATAGGTTGATGGATGGATGGAAGAAACGAAGAAAGGGAAGGAGGAAGGAAGGAAGGAAGAAAAGATAAACTGATGGAAGGAAGGAAGGAAGGAAGGAAGGAAGGAAGGAAGGAAGAAATGGTTTTAAAAAGTTAACCAAAACAGGAAAACAGGGAGAAAGAATGGACAAACGAAAAGAAAGAAAATAAAAACAAAAACAAAGAATGCACGGAATGAAGAAGGAAGAGGGGGGTAGATATATGAAAAGAAGAAAGAGCAGATGGAAGGGGGAAAAAAGAGAAACAGACACAATAATTATAATTCAGAGCTAGAGGGAATACACCAGCTTAATTTGGCCCGTCTAAATAATGTATGAGCCAAGAGGGAGAAGGGAAGGGTATAGCATGGGGGAGGGGAGAGAGTGTAGCTGCAGGGAAGAGGAAGGAAAGGAGATGAGGAATACGTCTGAAAGAGGTGTATGGAAGAGACGGAAAGGGCTAAGAGCTTGTGTAAGGAAGAAAGGGGAAGAATACGAAAGGAGGGAGAACAGAGAGTGTAGCTGCAGGGAAGAGAAAGGAAAGAAAATGGGAAATACGTATACAAGAGACGAAAAGGATTGAGGGCTGTGTTAGGAAGAAATGGGAAGAATCCTAAAGAGAGAGTAACGTTTAAGAGAGTGGTAAAAGGATAAAGAAGAGAGGGGGGAAGATATGAGAAAAGGGAAGAGGGTGAGAGAATGGAAAGAAAGTAGAAGAAAGACAAGGAAAGCGTTTGTAAAAGATATAAAGATGTAAGGGAGATGAAGGAAAGAACACACACACACACACACACACACACACACACACACACACACACACACACACACACACACACACATAAGATATAAAGATAAAACAAGAATGGAAAAATACACACGTAGATAAGTAAAAGAAAAAAATAATAATAAAGAAACAAAAACAAACTTATGAATATGAATAATAAATACGAGTATACATAGAAGACAAGTTTTATTGAAGGTCTACCACGTTTAATGAATGTTTCTTCCCCCACTTCTGTTCTTCCAGGAATAGATACAAGGAAAACTATAAGGAAGAGAGAGAGAGGAAGGGAACAGAGGAAAGGTGTGAGGAGGACAGAAGGGTAGCAGATACGAGGTGATCACTTTGAAACAGTACACACTGAAGGGAAGTGTGAGTAATGAAGGGGAATAAAGATAAACACTGATATGGGGAAAAGGAAGGAGAAAGAGATGAGAGGACCTTGAAGGAGATACGAGGGGCAGGCAGGCAAGGAAAGGATCGTAAAGCAGGAACCGATAAGGAGTCAATCAGTCCTAGTGGAAGACGCGAATGCTAATACCGGTAAGAGAAAACGTATGTATAAAATGAAAGGGGAAACTAAAAAAAAATGTAGAGGTAACAGACTTGGAGAGATACGAAGAAAAGAAGGATGGGAAGATAGAAATATGAAAGCGGAGAGAAAGAGATTACTAGGAAAAGGAAAAAAAGAGAATGAGATGATTACAAGAGGAGATAACGGGGGAGGGAAAATAAAGAAAACTGAAAGAAATGATTGCTAAACGATGCAGAAAGGAGGTGAAAAGGAAAGAGAAGAAGTAATTACCAGAAGAGAAGGAGGGAAGGAGAGGAAAAACGAAACAGGAAGAAGAGATTGGCTGAGTGGAAAAGGAAAGGGAAAACGAGATGGAAGAGGAAACTTAATAGACTTGAAATATTGGTGAGAGAGTGTGGAGGTCAAGAGAGAAGAAGAAAAGGGAAGTGATTGCTAAAAGGCAGAAACAGTTGAGAGGAGAGGAAGGAAAGGAACACGGAACACTGAAATTCACATTCTAGATTCATAAAGGGTAAAGATAGAAAGAAAAAAATAAGTCGGTGAATGAAAGAGAAAGAAATGAAGACAAAAAAAAAATGTAGCAAATAAATAAAAATATGTAAAAAAAAAAAAGTAAAAAAAAAAATGGAAGTGTGAAGATGGAGAAGAAGGAAGAATACACAATGCTATCAATAGGAAAGAGGGAAAAGGGGGAGGAAAAGTGAGAAAACCAGGTAGAGGTCATGAATGTATTACATGGTAAACTCTGGTAAACTTTGCTTCTGTATTTCCAACTTCCTATGTCTTAACTTTATTCAAGAGGAAGGTTCCAAGACATTTATCCCTGTCTTTAGGCTAACCCTTTCGAACCTACAAGGGAACTAGCAAATTGGTGTGTTTTTATCGTCTTGTATTGCCCTTGGCCAGCTTGCTCTTCACATAAACAAAACAAAAAAAAAGATATTACAAAAGTGGGAATAATGGAGAGGAAGCGGAGTTAACAGACAGGATGACTAACAGACTGAATTACTGACAGACTGCCAATGAATGAAAGAATGAAGACTGACTAAACGAATAACTTATCTACTGACTCACCAGTTGACTAAATGAATGGATGACTGAGTGACTGACTGAAAGGTTGATTAGTTCTACTCAATAAGATCGCAGTCACGTTAGAGAGAGGGGGGGGGGGGAGTGAAGCAATACACCAATCAATCACTTCATCACTCAAATCATTTCTTCTCAAATCCTCTCCCTTTCCATTTTCAAACAGGGAAAGCGGAGAGGATGAAATAGAAGAGAAAAAATAGTTGGAAAAACACAAAAGAAAGGAAGGAAGAGAGACCAAAAGAGGAGATAAACATTCGGGGAAAGGGAAGGAAATGGAGATGAAAGCAAGGATAGAAGGAGGAGGTCAAGCAGAAAAGCTGGAGGGAGGGAAAGTGAAAGGCAAGGGAAGGAGATCAAAAGAAAGAGAATAAGAAGAAAAGGAATGTGTTGAGTATTGGGACGAAGGAGAGAGAGAGAGAGAGAGAGAGAGAGAGAGAGAGAGAGAGAGAGAGAGAGAGAGAGAGAGAGAGAGAGAGAGAGAGAGAGAGAGAGAGTTTATTCCCCTTCATTAGACATCGTTATCTCCTGTAGAAATATTTTTGTCCACAAAATTATCTTTTTATCTTTATTTCACCACTCTAGAAACATGATATTGGGAGGGAGGCAGCCGCTATAGGAAAGTTTGCACAACACACAACACACAACGCACCTTTACATCCTAACTCAATGCAACTCACATGTACGTACATTCTCGTTTAGCACAACACAACACAAATGCGCGCACACACACACACACACACACACACACACACACACACACACACACACACACACAGTAATGAAAAACTCTCTATACTTTTAAATATCATAATAATAAAATGCGTTTCAGTCTGATAACAAGAAACAAAATACGCAAAATCAAAGTAACGAAATATCAATATACATTTCCGATTAATGAAAGCGATACACACTTTAAAAACAAATGAAAAAATAATCATTTCATCACAATAAAAAAAAAAATAATGAAAGATAAACACGAGGCATTCCAGATTCATAAAGAAATATAAATAAATACGTTGAAAGATCATTAAAAAACAAAAAAACAGCAATAGAGAAAAATAATTGCATTTCAAACCAATCGCAAAAAAATAATGATGAAATAGAAAAGGAAAAAAGACAGCAACGTTTTTCCTCCACACAGCAGGCACCTAATCAACACGGGCTAGGAAGGAAGGAAGGAAGGAAGGAAGGACGGAGCGACGGAGGGAGAGAAGGCAGCGTGGTTGTGGGAAAACTATTTGATACGAGTTTATATTTGAATCCATGATACTGGCCCTATACAATACAAAGAACAGAAACAGGAAAGCAAAGATAACAAGAATAAAACAAAAAGTCAAGTTAAAATTGTGAAATGGAAAGATGAGAAAAGAAGCAGAAATGAAATAGGAGGAGGGGGAGGAGGAGGAGGAGGAGGAGGAGGAGGAGGAGGAGGAGGAGGAGGGAAGTAGCGATGAGAACAGTGAAAAATAAAGATGGAAAGGAAACAAAGACGGAAAACGAAGGGAAAAAACAAGAGGAAGAAAAAAAATCAATAAGATGAAGGAAAGATTAGGAAGAAAAGCCAGTAGCGGTGGTGGTAGTGGTAGTGATGGTGGTAGTGGTGGCGTTGAAGGTGAGAAAACGTGGGCAGGTGTTCTTCTTTAGTGTTCACCGCTGTCTATTATTTAGTGGGACATCAAAGAGAGGAAAAGTAATGGCTCCCTAATGCTCGCCTTCATAACAAACTGTACACACTCCACTTAAAGTATTAGAACTGTTCTTAACGTCTCCTGCATTCATAAACTGGAAGGACGGGCAAGCTGGAGTGAGATTGGTGAGAGAAGAAGTGGTATAAGGAAGAGGTGGTATGAGGGGAAGGTGGTGTTGGGAGAGGTGGTGTGAGACAAATTGGTGTGAGAAGAAGTGTTGTAAGAGATGGTATGAGGTGGTGTTGAGGGGAGGCTGTGGAGGGGCGAGGTGGTGTAGAGGGAGAGGTGGTGTTAAGAAGATATGCTCTTGATGCGAGGTGGTGTGAGGGAGATGTGTAGTGTTGGAGTGAGGTGATATGGGGAAATATGGTTTGATAACGTTCATCACATTGCATTACTTCCTTTCTTCAATCACTAATTTACAAAAGGTCATAAAATAATGTAACCTGCAAGAAGTCAACAGGCCTTCACGTGGCGTTCCTTTCATATTTCCATCAATCATGAATTAGTCTTGTTCCTGTAACCCCTTCAGTACTGTAGATTATTAGATTATTTTGTTGACATTAGGAAAACTCTATGGAGCTCAGGAAGATAAAGAACATGGTCTTCACTATTCTAATCCCCCCATAAGTGTCTGAAGCTCTTAAAATCGTCAAATAGTAAGAGAAATAGATATGAAAATGCGTCACAGTACTGAAGGAGTTCAAACTACCTGAAAACTCATCGCTAAAAAACTGGCAAGCTAATTTTGTTACTGTTCAGGAAAGTTGCCTTGGTTGTGGCGTTCCCTCACTTGTGTCCACGCCAGTAACTCATTAAACTACCTCACCTCATTGCAACTCTTCACAACTATGCTCTTTTTTTAGGCTAACTTTTCTCCCATTTTCAGTCCCTCGTCCAGCTGCATTTCCGCGAATAAAACCACCATCAGTCTTTTTCATTCCACTGCAGGTAAAGCGTCGCCACTTGAGCTACTGTGGTTGAGCCAATCACTGCCACACCACAGTACAGTGTAGCGGAGGGAACACCTTAGTTTGCCCCGATTTCTAAGAGACCTGTCCGCTACCTGTCTACTGTTACGCCTATTACATTATTATACATTACATCATACTTGCAAAATTTCCGCCATAAAATGTATCACAAAATAAATTAGTTTAGTCCAGGATGTGTTAGGTGAGGTGTTAGACTATCTCGTATCGTGGGACAGTTTTTTAAAGTAATGAAAACCGACTAGAGGTAAAAATAAATGTAAAAACGTGTCCTGGTACTGAAGGGGTTAATACGTTTTTGTTTTTTCTCCTCTCTCTTGTTCTTCCCATTTCCCTATTTCCATTTTCTGCTACCGTTCCGTTTTCTATTATTACAAATTGGTCTTTCCATTGTCTTTCCCTCCTCGTCCGCACGCTAAACTACTACACGATGACATAATACTGGACAGCTCCATTAGTAACTGCTTCGTGTGTCCAGAATATCAAAGACACGATTGGGTGACCAGAGAAAATAAGTTGAAATTCCCTATTTTTTGTCGTATAACGGGTATATATCACCAACTCTACACAATTCAGTTTCGGTTGAATTTCTCTTCGCAGGTTAGACTTATGACTCTCTCTCTCTCTCTCTCTCTCTCTCTCTCTCTCTCTCTCTCTCTCTCTCTCTCTCTCTCTCGACATTTCAAGTTTTTTTTTTTTACTCTTCTTTCTCTACTTTTCTCTTCATTTTATCACAATAACCTCGTCCCGTTTTCCTGGTAGATTGAAGTCGACTGTTGTTGATCTTCACCCACTTATCCTCAAATTCAAGTCGTTACATTCGTTCCCTGCTGGTCTTGTTAATTTTTAAGGTGGCTGTCTCTCCCTAGTTTTGACCCCAGGATTTCAGTTTCCGCTACACTTGTTTCCTTATCCTTTATTCTGTCTTTTGTGCATGTCCCCCTCGCTAGCTTTTATTCTCTGTTCTTTCCCTTCTGTGTTAAATCTCTGTAACTGATTTTTTTCTTTTCTTTCTTCTTTTCTTTCACTGGGACATTGAGAGATCAGTAGACATGTCAGGAAAAGAATGGATCAGCAAGAGCCATAAAGGTCAATAATGGAACAAAACACCCTGAGCAGGAAGAGTTGGCAGAGAGAGAGAGAGAGAGAGAGAGAGAGAGAGGGGGGGGGGGGAGAAGGTGAAGCGCATTAGGAAAAACAGAGGAGACCCATTTGTTTATCTGGGTGATCTTCAGTGATGCTGCCAAGTATTTCCAGTATTTACAATTTGCCTTTGGTATGGTTATATAATTAAGCTCCTGGTCATTAATCATGTGAACTAACTTGTCATTCATCAGCGGAGTTAATAAGTTAATGAATTCATCGCTTGAAATTCATGACAGTTATTTGTTTTCACATGAACATTAATCATTTGATGTCTGAATACTGTTGATGGTGAAGTGTTGAAGCATCCAAGTTATTTCAATGACAGTAATTTCTACTTTATATATGTTTCAATTTTCCTTTGACTGATGATTAATGACAACATTTTTTAGAGGATTTCCACATTTTAGAGTAATGATTAAGTGTTTGATATTCACAACATATATAATACTAATTGGATTGCTTATTTCCTGCTGACAAATCCAGTTCCAGCACTGCCTCACTCCCTGCACTGATGTCCCTCGTTCAAAGGCTTTGTTTGCCATTCACTCGCCGCCTGAATAGATGAATTGTAATAAAGATAACACCACCAGCTTAATGTGACCCAAAGTGAGTAAGAATTATGATGGTGCTGCTTTCTCTCTCTCTCTCTCTCTCTCTCTCTCTCTCTCTCTCTCTCTCTCTCTCTCTCTCTCTCTCTCTCTTGCACGTCTCCTATCCCCCCTTTCACCCTCCATCATTTATTATCTCCCCTAAACTCTCACACATTTGTCACACGATAGCTGCTCTTCTGGCTAATTTTACCCCCCCCCCC
>CM035189.1:15216009-15219214 GCA_020233015.1 Callinectes sapidus | reverse complement strand
GGGGGGGGGGGGGGTACTAAGAACGTGTAAGTGTGTGAAGGGAAAAGGAGTGTCTATGATTTTTTTTCTTTTTTGTGTGTGTGCATGCGTGTGTATGGAAGTTAAAGTAAAAACAGAGAAATACATCAAGACGAGGGAGTTAATGGAGGGGGAAAAAGGTTGGGAATCCCTGATCTACAACTACACACAGCAAATGTCTGAGAGTAAGACCCGTACTATTGAAAAGGACTAATCTTTCACTTGGACTGCTTTCAAAGGCCATAGTTATCTTCAGTCGGGTCTCATTGGTATTTTTTCTATTGATGATGCAGAATTCACGTTCACCTATTCCTGGATTCATGGCGACTCCTTTAAAAGCCTTAATGATTTCCTCTAATCCGCTCAAAGTGGTGGAGATGAGACCCTCAGGTTTTCAAGAGGGTGGCTATCTTAGAGAAAATTTTGTTTTCATTAAGTATTATTATTATTATTATTATTATTATTATTATTATTATTATTATTGTTGTTGTTGTTGTTGTTGTTGTTGTTGTTGTTGTTGTTGTTGTTGTTGTTGCTGCTGCTGCTGCTGCTGCTGCTGCTGCTGCTGCTGCTGCTGCTGCTGCTGCTGCTGCTGCTGCTGCTGTTTCTGTTGCAACTGCTTTTATTTTGCTGTGGTTATTGTAATTATTTTCGTTTTCATTTCACTATCATTGCAACTATCATGTTTCATCCCTACTATCATTACTATCGCTATCAATATTTCTCCCTCTTAGTATCGTCATTAATATCAGCCAAAAACCAAAGCGCTGCTTATACAATATAGAGGATGAAAAACGTTCATTTTTCCCTTCCTTTAAAAGATTAATTTTACAAAATACAGGGAAAAAAATAAGGCACATTCTACCAACATGGTCTACAAAACACACACGTTGAAATTAAACATAAAAATTCTACTCATTCACTAATTACTAAAAAAAAAAACACGCTGACGTTTATAGCCCACACAAACACACAAACAAAATAAACAAATAAATAAAACGATTAAAAGAATGTACTCAATGTTACACATGTTAATAAAATGCACTACTACACACATGCATACTTTTATTCGTTTTGTGTTCACCAAACTGACGCAACTCAAACCAAGGCGCAGTGTATCACCACCACACACAACACAACACACTGCACGAGGCCTCATCTCAATGTGTACATGCATCATCTCTTGCATTTACACACCCGCTCTTGTGTGGGATGTTATACAAAAAAAAAGAGGAAATTTAATTCGCTCACTCTCTCTCTCTCTCTCTCTCTCTCTCTCTCTCTCTCTCTCTCTCTCTCTCTCTCTCTCTCTCTCTCTCTCTCTCTCTCTCTCTCTCCCCTTTTCTTCGTTCTCTTCCATCTATATCTCTTTTTCTCCTCCTCTTTCTCTCTTCTCTATCAATCTATCTATCTATGTTTTTGTCTGTCTCGTCACTACTCATAGGCACCTCTCAACATTGCCTTCAACTCCCTCCCTCGCTCGCACCCTCCCTTCCCAAGCTCTCCCTCGTTCCTCTCCCTTTCTTTCTTCCGTCCCTACCAATGAAACTCTGCTTATAAAACCTGACCCCTTCGAGCGCTACTCTTCCTCTTCATTATTTTCCTCCTCCTCTTCTTCTCGTAGCTCAGTACTCTCTATCACCGGTGTCATACTCTCAAAACGGCTCCTAAGAATCACTTAAAAAGGAATCAGTATCTGTGTGAAGTATTGTTGGCAAGTTAGCATTACTCTATTGTCTGTGGAATACGTTAGGAAAGAAATGGAGCATCTGGGACCAATTTTGACCGGGGGAGCAATATGGTGCGACACCACACCACACCACACCAACGCCTCCCATCCCTACACTAAACTTTACCTCACCGTTACAAGGAGAGCCGCCCAGCCTGCCACGAGCACCAGGTTATTGGCACCTCCACGCTACCACACTTGTGCCATATACGCGCCACTACCATGCAAAAGGAAGTGTTTGGGCTCAATGTCTATCGTCTGCACAAGGGTCAGACATGTGAGCTTGTGGCCAGTCGTTAGCTAAGGTTGAAGAGAAAGAAGCACCAGGTAAATGCCAAGGGTCAGGATCGAGCTTAAGCCTTTACGACCACGAACTGACCACTTTGCCGTAGAGCTACCCAGACCCCGCTGCCATATATCAAAGAGAGAGAGAGAGAGAGAGAGAGAGAGAGAGAGAGAGAGAGAGAGAGAGAGAGAGAGAGAGAGAGAGAGAGAGAGAGAGAGATGCAAGGTGCTTTGAAAGGACGATGATCTTTTATCTTAGATGGCTATTACCTTTTATTACCTATCTATCTGTCTATCTATCCATCTATCTATCTATCTATCTATCTATCTATCTATCTATCTATCAGTTTGCCTATCTGTCTATATCTCTATTTATCTAGATGTCTATCCGTCTGTTTGCTTCTCTATCTATTCTTATATGTACCAAACCATTTATATCCATATGATGCGTGATACTAAGAATTTCCCAGGGGCACAGTCACAGCAGTCTCTGTCTATTTTTGTCCTTGCATTCCCTCCTCGCAAGCTTTAATCCTCTTACTCTCTCCTCTCTCCCTCTCTCCTTCTTCTTGCATACTCCAGTATTCTGTCCTCCCACTTCACTTTGGACCATTTGAAACTTTAGTTGAAGTTAGACTGTTTTTCCAAGGGTGTTTTCACGTTTATTTGGCAGATTAACGAGATTCATACATTATTAAGGAGAGAAATTCCCTTGAGAACCAGCTATCCCTTCCGTGGCAGTGGGAAATAGTGGTGGTGAGAGGGCAAAGTCGCAATCAATTCTCTCTCTCTCTCTCTCTCTCTCTCTCTCTCTCTCTCTCTCTCTCTCTCTCTCTCTCTCGTTGTGGTAAAATTATTCAAGCTGTCTCAGTTCCTCCATGTCATGAAGCAAATTATCTATTACAGCGTCACCAACAACGCTCGCCTCACACCCCCAACAGTTCCTTCGTTCGTCTATAAAGTGTGAGGGACAACACACTGTTCACGTAGTCTTGGGGCAACAGTTGAGGTGACGTGTATGTCTGCGCAGTGGATGTTGTTATCTCACGTTCCCTTTTATCTTGTTTTCGTAGTTTATTTTCCTTTTTTTTGTGTGTGTTTCTTTCTGTTATTCATTGTTTTCCAGCTTCACTGATTTGTTTAATATCTAGTGTTATGCTTGGCGGCAATAGT
>CM035189.1:15178509-15211009 GCA_020233015.1 Callinectes sapidus | reverse complement strand
GAGTCATCGAGAATCACTGATTCTGGTCAGAAAGAACATCCTTCTGTAAAGGAAAGAATCTCCTCCTCCCCTCTCCTGAAGGACATACCCCAGGGACCACCTGAGGCAACTGCCCCCTCCAGGTAAAGGAGTTATAAGAGGTCAATTTAGTTTTACCCAACTAACAAATTTTCTGACGTGACATTTTTCTGGTTAGAAACATAGTGAATTAATCAGTGGTATAGTACATCTTTTCTGTTGCAAATGTATATTTTCTAGTTATGACTATTTTTTAACTCCAATTTATGCCTACCTCTCACTCCTAACAATCTTGGGAAACCTGTTGGAAATTAGGGTTTTTGGATGGTGGAACAATGTGTGTTGCAAAAGAGGTAAAAAGTTAACAAAACCACATCAAAAGTCTCTGAAAATTCGTTGGTAGTGGCAGGGGTGGTTGTGGTAAGAGTCGCTTTGTTATTGTTGACTAGTCCTGCCAGTTATTCATTACCCCTGTTAATATAGTCTCTGGAATCTAAACCAACACTTTTGTGTACGACCAGTTTATAACATAATGCAAGACTTTTTTGTAATGTTTCCAGTATATATGAAAATAGCATGCATTATCATATATTTTTATACATTATGTATATTCACTTTGTTTATATAGGTATATTTTACTATAATGTGCTATACACTGTATTATACAAGATGAGCTCTGTAGCTCAATGGTTATTCTTCTCTTGCTCTGTTTTTCTTTAGAAAAAAATGATAAAAAATTGAAATATTTAGGATTCAGTATTTGTAAAGAAAAATGTAAGAGATATGTAGCCATCATATGGACCTGACTCATCAGTTGCCAAGCACATTTGTTTTCCTTCTTACTATACATTAGAAATTAGGGGAAGAAAAGTAAGCTACTTACAAAGCATCTTTATGGCAGATGGAAAGTTAATATACCATAAAATATTTGTATGATCTGTGAAAGATTTTCCACACCTGCATCATTTATTAATATTGATTTCAGTTTATGTGCCACTAAACCAAGGAAAGCTGAGACCAAGACAGTGGCAGGAGATGTGGTTCCAGCAGCACCAGTCAGTGGTGTCAACCCTGACGTGAAGGAAGTGAGTGAAGAGGAAAGTGAGTGTCAACTGAAGGCACTCTGCTCCCTCAAAGCCTCTCTGGTTGGCAAACTCAAGATTATGGTGACCCACAAGACAAACCTTCTTCATCAGAAGGATTTTCTCTTGAAAAATTATGATGGTGACAAAGCCAAACTCAGTAAAATTGTACAAACACATTTATCTCAATGTAAGGAAGTTGATTTTCAAATACAGTGTCTTAATGCACAAATTACAGCAACAAGAAAAAAGATTATTGCTTTAAAGGGCGAAAAACATCTGGAAATAAAAAACAAGAAAAATAAAATAGATGGGTCTCCTACAAATGAGAAACATTTACTACAATTTCCCAAAGGTATATCTGCTAAGACTGATGAATTATGTGCAAGTAGTAAAGGCAGCCTAACAGATGACACATTGGAGACCATACAGAAGGAACAGAAAAAGAAGATAATTGGTGCAGAGAGTGGCAATGGTTCTCAAGATAACCAGACTACTGTGAGGCACAGCTCCTTGCACACCATGGAGCCACACTTAAACAGTGCCTCTTGTAACACATTCAAGAGTCTACCAACACCAGCACAGCCACAGGAAGCTAGGGATGAGGAGTGCTTGGCAGTGGAGAAATTAGCCAGCACTCTCGCAATCAACCCTTCCTCTAAGAACGTAAACACTTTGTGGTGCAAGACTTGTAACTTGTTTCTCACCAGCATCCCTGGATACATCAAACATTTAGAACTGCCAGACCATCTAGATAAAGAGCATGTATGTATTTTTACAACTGTACTATAAAAGTGGCATTTTAGCCACAAATAGGATCTTGTACTATTTTTCTCTCTCTCTCTCTCTCTCTCTCTCTCTCTCTCTCTCTCTCTCTCTCTCTCTCTCTCTCTCTCTCTCTCTCTCACACACACACACACACACACATAAAATATGAAGATTTATAGGAAATAACCTCCAGAAAACTTGTTAATACATTTTTATTATTTTCACTTTTGCTATTTGTCTGATGCAGTCACTTGATTATCATTGTGTCTTGTATGATGTGACAAATTATCAGAAGCAAAAAATTAGGTTGTCTATTCTAGTGTTAGTTCCCAGGATTTCCCATCAGAGGTTTCCTTTTGCTCTTCTTGAGGTATTCTCTTCTCATGCCATTCCATCTCCTAAGCTCTACTTATTTTGATTTTTTTTCATAAGTCAGATTAACATTTGCTGCTCCTTCAGGAGAGTGAATGTTGCCTGCACAAGCTGCTGAACTATCCCAAGAAGATGCACAAGGAAGGTGGAGCCAATACTCAAGAGGCACTTGGTAGGTGTTTCCTTATAATATGAATGACTAATACCAGGTCTTAGGAATTTTGTTTTACTTTCGTAGCAGAATATAATGAATTTGGCAATGTCTATTTTATTAGAATTTTATTTTTTATATCTTGAATTGTATCTCAAATATACTGAGTTGTATTTATATATGATTTGGTTTCCATAAAGTCTTTCTCTACACACCATGTTGTGTAGTGGTTAGCACACTTGGCCTACAACCGAGAGGGCCCAGGTTTGAGTCCCAGGCACAGCGAGGCAAATGGGCAGTCTCTTAACGTGTATCTTACCGCTGTTCACCTATCAGCACGTAGATACGGGATGTAACTCAAAGGGTTGTGGCCTCACTGTCCCAGTGTGTAGTTTGTGATGTGGTTTCAGCCCTACCCAAAGATCGGTTTATGAGGTCTGAGCTCACTTCCTTGGGAAAAGACTGGCTGAGTGACCAGCAGGTGACTGCGACAATGAATAAAGACAGTGAATACTCATTGCATTCCTCTTTGGCATCTCACTGTCTTGTTGGAAAAGCAGAATAAGCCTCAGCCCTATTCTGAAATAGTATTTTTTCTTTTATAGCGTATTTCGTATTCCATTCACCATCACTTTCTCTTCCAGTATGCCTTAGATTTTATTTATCTATTTAATTTTTTATTGCATCCTTTATCACCTCTTCCATTATGCCGTGAATATATAAATGTATTGTGCAAGTAATGAATATATACTTCATTTTCCTTTTATTCTATTCTAGGAGTAGAGTTTATACAGTCAACAAAACTAATCTACTGCAGCTTATGTGAGTGTCCGTTGTTAACAAGAGAGGAGGCCACCAACCATTCCCAGTCTCTCCAACACACCACCAAGTACAAGGTCAGTTGATATGTGTGTGTGTGCATCAGAGGAGGCAGTAGACACCTGCCTAAACGATAATTACTCCCAGTGAGGTCTAATAGCACTGGTTCAGGGGGTGCGGTGAACTCACTATTAAAGCCAGGTGTGACCTCACTGAATATTTCCTTTAGTGTCTCACAGCTCAAGGGCTCAGCCACAGCCTGCCCTCTAAAGGCAACTCTCTTCCTTCACACTAAATTACATGCACCTAACTATAAATATATTCTTCATCCAAAATCAGAAAAACAAGGATACAAGAAAAAGAAAACTTAATCTTTTATACAACTTTTGGGGGACCAGCACCATAGTGGACCTTTTTCTTTTAACCAGTCTTTGTTTTGTCTTGGGCTGGACTCCCTTCTCCCATATATGAAATACAATGCCTGTTGTCATTATTATGAACTCAATGTTGTATATCTTTCTCTCTGTCTATATGTCTCATGTACAGTATTTACCCACCACATAATGTCTTCACCAAGGCTATAACAGAAGAGTCTTCCACTGATCCTTTACTTCTTTTACTACATATTTTCATTCTTATTATTATCTATTCTAACATGAGTGTTTCTAGAACGAGTTGTAAAAAATTCAGATTTTCATTCCATGGCTGTGTTTTGCCTGCATGTATGATTATCTATTAGGTTTATACAAATATTACACCTTGACTTTTTTTCCTTGTTTACCTTCCTTTCTTTCATATTGCATCGCTTTTCATCAAAGACTGACTAAACTGCCTTAATTTCAGGAATACATATTGAACAACATGAACAAAGAACTGGCCTACCAGAAAGCCAAGATGGAGGCATTTACTGAATATATTAAAAAGAGAAAGGCCAATGTGAAAGAAAAAAAGCAAAAATTAGATGATCAGGTTGAAGACTCCAGCAGGAAAGCAATTCCTAAGGTTAATGAGAATGAGATCAATACAGAACCTGGGCTCAGGAGGACTGAACTGTTGAAGATCAAAATATCTAATGAGAAGACAAGAGTGCGGCTTCCGAGTAAAAATGATTTCAGTGGTGTTCAGGAACAACCAAAAGAAGGTATGAAGTTGATCAAAGAAGGTCCATTAATGCCTCAGAAAATCAATGTGAATGTCAAGACAGGAAAAAGTGTTGTGGGAGAAAGCACTAAGAAGACTTTGGAACATCCAGAAATAAACAAGCGACAAAAGATTATGAATTAACGAGTCAGATCAACAAATAGTAAAACAATCTGGATCATTATGGTATTAACACCTTTATTGATCCCAGTATTGTGATCCATTTTCAAGAACTAGTGATTCTTCCAGCAGCAGTATTAAGAAATAAGGAATGTGTATGTGTTTTGGAGACTTGCCATACAGCTGTGATGTTTTCCTCCATTGCAGCATATACTGGATTTGTGATATATGATAAAAGACAATAGTGAAGCTGCAATATGTATATCACAGCTTTGCAGAATGCCTGATTAGCAGCCAGCAGCTGTTCTTATGTTCTTTTTAGTATCAGGACTAGTTGCTCAAGTAATGTCAATGAAAGAAAAGAACTTAAAAGTCCCTTTCCTTAAATATTAAGACTTCTTACAATGAAAAACTTGTCTCACCCTTAGAGTTCTTCCTTGTCACTGTCTCTCTATAATCTGGTCCAGTTTGTCAGTGGGCCTCTTGAGAGCTGATTCAGTCATCACTTCCTCACCAGGTTTATAGCTCAGAGTGTTGAATTTATGGACTTAATGTTTGTTTATTTTGTTTTATTTTATTTGTTATTTTGATACTTCAGCAAACTATTGCAGGATGGCATCCTTCAAGATTCATTGGAAGACTTGAATGTTTTAATTTTTACACTAACACAGTTGAAAAGGATTGTTAGCCTTCCACTCCCACCAGGCTGTTAAGGTCACAACTTAATCTAATTTCCTCATCTTATCTATGTTGAATAAGCAGGATGGAAAACAAAGCCAAATTGTATTTTTTTACTTAAAGTGTGAAATTGACTAAACTGCTAAGCTGCTGAATTTCCTCTTTTTGTCCCGAGAGAAAGTTTGCTCACATTTAATGTTAAGTAACTCACCATATTGATAAAGGGTAGTTTAAGACGAGCTCATAAAAACTTGTCTTATTGCATTGCTCTTATAAAACACTACACTAAAAGATTCAAGTTTTACATTGTAAAGACATTCCTTCTAATCATCACATATCAAACTTTCTTCTTATTTTTACAGTTCAAGTTATCATTTCATCTTCATTAACTTTATAACTTGCCTCAACATTACATTATTGGAATTGTTTATGTACATATAATAGATGCAATGAGTGTAATAAAACAATCTCCATTAAAGCAGGAAGTGAGTGCTGGAGTATATGTGATAGTGAATTGATAATGTATTTGGAGCTTGGAAGGACCGGAATGAATTAAGAATATTTTCTCTTCAAATTACAACTTTAGGAACTTCCATCAGATATAGATTAATAGATTTAGTCAAGCTAAGGCAAGCCTCTACCTCTTAAAACATCTTAAATCATACACCTCCTTGAGATGATACTAGAAAGTGCCATTTGGTTAATCATCAGGGGATCTACAATCTGTGTACAGCGATAGATTATTTTTTTTATTACAAGTTCTCATATATTGTTATCTATCTTACCAAATTAAAATCACAAGAGAAGTTTATCAGTTTGGTAAGCTTCAGACGCCTGGAAATCTGCTTATTATCATTTCAAATTTGTTTCCAGTCTTTTCTCTTGTCATTATTCATTACAGTTATATTCTCACTTTGTCTTATTGTTTTCAGTCTGTCACACCTGTACAGTCATGGCAGGAAGACCAGATGTTGTTTATGGAGTGAGTCCTAATTAGGTGTTCCATTTATTTTGCAACAGTGAGAATTACCAATATTGTGAGAGGTACGTTTTACAATTCATTCATCACAAAATTCTGACAATCACACCACAAGCTCTGTATTTTTCTTTTATCAAGAATTACCAAACACAATTTAACAGGAATCCTTTCTATAATGTCATAATCATGTAAACAACTGTAGTCATCCTGGTATTATCATATTTTGTCCAATTGATATGTATGTTTTAATCATTTAATATTGTTATATTGTTTGTTAACTAAATATACAGTTTAGTTTTCCTAGTATTTGTTCATTACTAGAAATTATTGATTATTCCACTTAATTGTAAGAATATGAAAACTAATGAGACTACAGAAGCAAGTCCCAATAGTACATCGTCATTGATAAAATGTGTTTAGGGCATATGTAGCAGTGGCATTTTTAGACTGTAAGGTGCTTTACTATGTTACTTAAATAACTGTATATTGATCATGTACATGATAGATAGTGTCTGTTTCATTGCCTTAAAGATTCAGATGAGGTTGCTCAACTTGTGTGATGGCTATGTCTGGTGTCCAGTGTGGTGCATCTGTAATACATTGTACAGATACATATAGTATTGGTGAGACAAAGTGGTGCTGTACTTTTATAAGTAAGAATGCATACTCATTATATACTGGATATGTACACATGTGTTCATTACCATTGTGTTCAGAGTTGTTATTCATTATAGGGATAATGTAGGTCATCTTGTACAGATGAATATTTTGCTGAGTACCTCATCCTTCCTTCTTGGTCACTACATATACCTTGTCCCTACAGATGGCCTCTCCTCTCCCAGATGGGTAAATGTTAACTTTTACTCCATTTATTCATAAAACCATTGTTTTGATGACTTCCTTACAAATGTAATCCTAACAACACCCATGCCTGCCATTCCTAAGCCATATACTCTTCAGTGTGGAATGCTGAATTATATTACACTGTATCCTTTCAGTTGCTTTTCATATACTTTCTTTTTTTTCCTCCAGCTATCCACTGTCCATTATCACATAGAACTGGTGTGGGCAAACTATGACCCATTGGCTGTATGTGACCCACCAAAAGAATCCATGTGGCCCTCCAAAATGTTGGTAATCTTGAAAGAAAGTAACCAAGCAACACCAAATATTTTTATCTTCTTCCAGGCATATATATATTTATATGTGTCAGAGTGGTTTTTCCTTTATTTTGTATGTATGAAGTATTAATTATTTGGGGTTAATATATTTTGTTGTGTTGTGTATTGCATTTCTTAACTAACATCAGTAGCCCTTTATGTGGTTTGTTTATTTTGTTTATTAGTAGTATATATATACATACAATCCTAACTTTTAGCTGTGATATACACTGTATCTGTTCAATCCAACTTCAGTATCCTGAGCAGTGTAGGAATCAGGAGTCTCCATCTCTCCTTAAACATTGTCACTTATGACATGATTGCATAGAATATGTGGAGGTTTATGCCTTTGTAAGTTTAGACTGTAAACAGTAGAGTTGAATATTGCTCACTGAAAACCATTTGTTAACATTTAAAATACAGAAAGAGGCAGGAAATTCCAGCTTACTAAGGAAAGGGATAAAAGGTTCCCTGCATGAACTGTTTACTTTCTGCAGGGTTGGATGTTCACAAAGACACGGAAAAATTGTATGAATGGATGCATTCGTTACAAGGTTACACATTTCATGCCAGTCGAGTTTGCTTCATAATAGAAATGAATTACAGGTGTTCTGTATTGTTGCAGTTATACAGTTTACTAGAATCCCATTAACATTAATTAGCAAAAAATTAATACAGTGTTAAGCAATAAGTTGTCATAGGAGAAAGTTAATTTATTTTATCAGTTTGACCTCATTTATACAGCAGAGTTATACAGTGACAAGATAAGCAGCTTAAAGAAAGTAACCAAGAGAATTATATATTGATGTTGCATTATCTTTGACACGGCATAGGGTGAGAGTATGCCAAGGTGTCACATATTATGGGTAAAGTTGGCTCTGAATAGTATTAAGAACTTTCATAATCTTTTGTAACATTTATTAAGGAAATGATATATGTACAAATTAAACATGCTTAAGAAATTGTATAGGATATATGGAAGTATTGTTAGTTAATACATTTTGTACCAAAGAAATTTATAGTTTAACTAAACTCCTAACTACTTTATCAAATTTCATTTTTTTATTTTCTTTTTAGCAATCATTCTTTGGATAAATTTACTCAGTGTTACTACAATTACCATTCTGCAGCTCCACAGTTCATCTCAAAGTAAGTTTTGTTGTTATATAATAAAAAAAAACTCAGAACATGAAATGAATACCTGCAGAACAAACCCTTGAAAGTGCACTGCAGATTCATTCACTTTAAGTGACAGAATATGTAGCTTTTTTTTCTATTATCAGTAGCCACAACAAAAATGATTTTACTCAATGGTTTCTTGAAAAATCCTTAAAGAAATAATGATACAAAGATGTGGGAACCACTGGAGAACATGTCACCTAATGCATCACAAGAGGTCATCAATCAGTTTTCTGTACCGTTTATCTGTACACTTTAATTTCAGTCTCTGTGCCAGTGTGAGTGTGACTACCTCTGGGGAGCAGAATGGGTCACAAGCCCACACTTTTCTGCTATCTTGTGCAGGTTGTTGTTCAATGTGGTTCTCAATTATTTGTTCGACCGACAGGTCTCCCTCTTCATTCACATTTCCCCCTTTCATATTGTTGACATTAAACTGTACAGCATTACAGTTCTCCTTACTTTCACAAAGGTTTTTGTTTGTACAAGTCAATGGATTAGATATAAAAGTATCTTCTGCACCTGATATTTCATCATCAGTAGACTCTTTGTTATAGCTTACAGAAATTGTTGATGTCTCACAACTCATAATACAGTCAAGAACATCCTCACAGTGGCCTGAAATATCTTTCAGTGTTGTTGCCTCTTGACCATTTATCTTACTGGAATGTTGTAGGGTGGAACACCGTGGTGGTGTGACACCTGGAGTGGCACTATCCTCAACACAGCTGGGACTCTCTAAGAACCAACACTTGCCACCTTCTGAATCTTCCTCCTCAGAACCTTTAACAAAAGGCAATGAGACTAGGGAGTGGTATGCACTACCTTGTTTCTTAGTAAGAATATTTTCAAAATCAACAGTATCAGCTGAAAATTTTCTGTTGGTCTTTACTACACACAATTCTTTTTTAAAATCACAATTTTCAACCTGAACAGAATTATAATCCACGCATGAAGGGTGTGACTGACAGACAGGATATGATGAATCACTTCCCTGTACTAGAACATCAGGTTGGATGAAAGACAAATTCAGGTCACAGTCTTGAGAAAGGGAGCATCTTTCAGAAATATTCTTACTACATTCTGTTGCTTCATATCTTTGTAAATCTTGTTCAATATTTAAGTCTGATAAGGAAGAATCCACAACCAAATTGTCCTTAAACATCTCAGCCAAAGCATCCTCATTCAGAACATCCTCAGCCAACATATCAGTGTCATCTTCAGCCAAAGAGTCCTCAAAGATGTCTCTGGATACATTATGACACTGTGGTCTTGCCTCTAATTCAAGACCTCTAGGCCCATCTATCTCACTCTCAATACAGGTTCCTATTGTGGAAGTGTTAAAAGAGTTTTCTTCTGAAACAAAATACTTATCAGTACTATCATTTAAAATCTTTTCAGCAAGACAAGGGTCTATCTCTGTCTTGACATTACTGAAGGAAATTTCTGAATGTTTACTTTTTGTTTTAGAAAGCCTCTTTGATGCCCTGTCAAATAAACTTGCTCTTTGTGGTAAAGGTGAATTTTTCTCACCTATGTATTCCACATTCTCATTTACTGTTTTCTCCTCCAAACAACAGACATTGGTACAACCCAGATCCTGCACCAATGGAGATTTTTCTCTAAAGTCAGACTTACTCACTTCTTTCTGCTTCTTGTGTTGCAGAGTACTTTGCTTTCCATTTCCTCCATTCATTTTCATGTTAATAATTCTATCAATAATCAAAGATAATTCCCTTTCATCACATTCTTCTTCTTCCTCCTCCTCCTCATCATCATAATCACCTTTCTTACTGTGCTGGTCTTCACTGTGTTGGTACAGACCTTCACTGCTGTGTTTTCCTAAGGACTTGTGGTCAGATGAAGTCTTCTTGTGTTTCACTCTCCTTATATCCCTAACCTTGTTGTCTGATACATTGTGGGATGTGTTGGTGGTAGGAAAGGTCTTGGTTACAGCTGTGCAGTTTGATGTGACTGGTTTGAAATATTCTGTTATAGTGTGCTCTTGTTTTGGAATATTTTCCTTGTTCTCTTTGCTTTCCAGGGTTCCTTTGGTCTTCCTGGTCTTGGTTTTCTTTTTACCTGAAAGTTAAATTGTTTAGATTATTACAAGTGAGCACCATCACTATACACAATCATGAATAATATTGCTTTTCAAGCTGTAGATTTCTTAACTCCAAACCAGTGGCAGCAGTCTCATAAAAAACTCCAAACCAGTGGCAGCAGTCTCATAAAAGTATTCAAATGATAAAATATTATGTGAACATGTTGAGAGATGAATAGTTCAGTAGCTAAATAACAGATAGTAATTTATGCAGAGAAACTAATAAACTATTTAAAAACAATAATGAGAACCTTTCTTTGAGACCAAGGTGTCTTCAAAGTCCTGCACCAGGTGAGGCAGTGAAGAGCGTAGCAGCTCCAGTGGCTCTTCAGTAGTAAGGTGGTCTGGGGTGTCTGGCAGAAGGGAGGAGGAGGCAGCCACCTTCCACTGCAGCCTGAGACACACCACTCCTTGCTTCACACACCGCTTCACCACACTGACTGGCTGTGGTCGCATGATGGAAAACAGGTGTTATCCCTAGCCCTGTCTGTTCACAGTAGGTTTCTCTTACAGTATATGCTCTGACAGTTTTGTAAGAAAAAAATCTTTTGTTTAAACATAAACTTGGGATGGAAGATAATCAAGTCAAATAAGTCAGCTAATGGGATACAAAGGAATAGTTTATAAGAAAGTTTGTAGGAAGCCTAAATTTATAAAAACTTAAAGCATGCAAAATCTTCCCATATCATGGTGGACTGCAGTCAAGTAACTTATCACTCCACAGTTTTCCTCAGAGCCAAGCCACTTGTTCTGCTAACACACTAGCATCCCATTTTGTAAGCAAATTGTGAGCAGATTAGAGGATTCAAAATTGAGAGAATGCAAAGGAGAGTATAAATGAACAATGGTGATTACTCAATTTGTAACACTGCTCTACCTGGATTGATCTGGGCACGGCTCCCTGAGTGACTGTCCACCGTGTCACCACCGGCACCACTTTCTGCACCACATAGGAGGTCTCCCAGTCCAGCATCCTGCCACACCATTGCTGCAACAAGAAGCTGTACCCACTACCAGGACTCCCATCAAAGAGTGACACCCAATCTTGGTTCACACAAGTAGAGAATAATCTTGCCACACAAACACAGTAGAAAGGACACCAGTTTGATGATTCATTCCATCTCATTATTATCCACATGATTAGCAGTTAAGAGTGCAACATAGCATGAAATCTTTGAGTTTTGATGAAATATTTGCAATTCTTATTATTATCTATGTGTCTCAATAAACAATCTACTCACAACAAGTCCTTCAAAGTCTGGCTGAGACCACTTCACTCTCTTCAAGGGTTGAGGAAGCTTGTTCTTAAATTCTGACAGGAGCTCAGTGAATGGAAAACCTTCAGTGGAAACAAGCCTCTTTTTCAGTCCCTCCTCCAAGACATCATTACTCCTTAAATCACAATGAAAAATTATTATAGATTTGTTCTCATATATGGCTAATATATACTTCAAAGGGGCTAACAGCTGGCTTTAAATATCTAATGTACGGTTGTTTTCTTTTTTTCCACAGAGTACACAACTAACCCTTTCTTCCACTTTGTAGAGGCAAGCTCAGAGGGCGTTGATGTTGGGATGCATTCTGCAGCCCACTGCTTCAGCCTGAATCACAAAGAGGTGAACTTTAGGCAACAATAATGGTAGTCATAGTCACAAGTCTAACAACATTCAACATTCAATTCAACTGTATTTTTGCATTTTCTCTCAATTGTAAGTCCTTTGATTTGCTGGTAATCTCCTTTAAAAACCTGACAACCGGTCCAATATGAGACCTCTTTCCTACCAACAATAATTACCTTTCACCACAGAGCAACATTTTCCTTAATTACCTACTCTACCAAATGCAAGAATCACCTTTGTGTTGGGTTTTTATCACCAGCAGTGTATGCCATCCTCAAGAACCTGAGTGCTGTGTCTCTGCCCACCCCATGCACTCCTCCAGGCAGGTAGTCACAGCCCAGCACTATGGCAAGGAGTATCATGCCATCTCGAGTCATCAGCAACCTCTCCTCAATAAGGTCCATTCTGGAGAGAAGGTGAGACTTTGCTATACAGGCCAATACATGTCACAATTGAGTGGAGAACTACATTCTCTACTGAGTACCTCTTCCTTGCAGCCAGCCACAGCAAGTCTAGACATCAGGGGCTGTCATTGTGTGATGCAACAAGCAGTGCTCTGTGACATGCTCCTCATACTGCTCTGAGATGACTGTCTTTACCAATGAGGTGAGGTGGTACTGTCGGCATTAAATTCCAGTATTGCACATAGTAATTGCCTCTGGCCTCCAAAAATTACCATTATAACTTTATTTTAGTTGAATTTATCTATTTTTCTGCATATTAAATACATAAGCCCTATTTCTTTTAAGTCTTTTGATAAATTGCAGAAAAAATATCACTGTAAGGATCACTATACTGACAGTTCTTCACAGCACTTCTTGATTGTCAGGATATAAACAATTTTCTTTGCAAACTTCATAAAATGAAAAATGCTTATGGAAAGAAATAACTTGAACAATTAAAATAAAAAAAGGAATGGCAAGTTGTTATATGAAATTATATTGCTAAACAGGAAACAAAGCATAACTTTCAGAAGTTCAAGGAAACCAATATGGTGTCCCTATCTAAGGAAAGATACGTTGTGTTGAGAAAAATTGGTTTCTCACCCATTACTTACTTAAACTTCTCTGCCGTCACTTTCTTCTGATTGGCAGTGAAGTTGCGGAAGACAGTGTTGCCACCATAGAGAAAAACATCGCTGTCCTGAGATATCACTCCCTTCACCACCTGTACACAGAAGCAATGCTTTATATACAGTATAAAAAACATATGCTATTCACCATATATTATTAAAAACAAGTATTGTGAATGTTTTTTAATGTGGTACACTATATACAACAATAAATGCAATCTTCAATATGTACAGACAGTTACAAGAGAGCAATGGCAATGCCCCAATGAATCACTCACCTTGTGGTAATTAAGAGCAGCACAGGTGGCCTCAGCTTCCCCTGCAGCACGCACCCACGGCACACCAAGCAGGTCAAATAGCTCAGTGCACTGCAATACAACAGCATTAGAGAGTCTGAAGGTGTTATCACAATTTTTTTTATTATAACCTACCAATTCCAAACAGTTCAAATGCCGAGACACCCTGTTTTGTGTAGAATGGAGACCCAATCAAATCTTTAAGGTGCTTCATTGTGAACAAAGATCTTACAAATTAATCCTATTGAACCTTGGGCAACTTGTGTCACAAAATGACCTCCTGACTTGAACGGTGAGGAATTCAAGACTTAACGGTGAGTTCTCAACTTACTTTTTTCAAGATGGCATTGAAATGACTCCTCTTTCCTGTTTTTGCAGTTGTGGTAGTGGAGGAGACATCACGCTCACCATGAGGTTGACCAAAGTTCCTCTGGTTACGGCTACTGATAGTGTTCCACTTGAGGCTTGGTGCATCACCCTCCAGCACCATCACAGGCACCACTCCAGCCTGCAGGCACGCCACTGTCCGGAAGAACAAGTTCCTGGGGAGAAAGTCATACAGGCTGGTGTCCATGTTAATGAAGTTTGATAAGTCATTGTTACCTTCTAACTGATCCCTTACTGTGCAGTGACAAGACAATCAAAGCTGGCCATAGTGGTCATTATAAGCTTAATTATTCAAGTAAAGTGCCAGACTTACATTTAGCTTGATTGTTTTAACAAACATTACTCCCTACTATTGATCTGTAATTGACAAAGTACCCGGTCTCAAGATTCGTTTCTGTGTTTCCAAAATGTTCTAAGAACATGATAGAAATTACCTGAATGTCCTCGAAGGTAAAGGACACACGCACACACCTTACAAAGAGTACAACTGACCTGAGGTGTGGCCGGGTCATCACGTGGCCAAGTTGCAGGCTCTGGGTGTCCACCAGCCAGCCCGCGAGGTCCACGGCCACTGCCTCCCCTGCGAGGCCTGCCAGGGACATCACCTCCCCCGTGGGCGACACCATTTCCCACAGGCCCTTCACCCCCATCCTGCCTCACAGGCCACAGCGCTGTACAAAGTAGAAGGAAGGCCACGAGTCACCCATCGAGAGGTAATGAGTCAAGGATTCTTGTACTGAGTGTATCAAGTCTGCTGATAGTGACCGTGTTATGGGTATCCAGCTTCAAAATAAAGTATTGAATGTTTCATAGGAACATTATTATTATTATTATTATTATTATTATTATTATTATTATTATTATTATTATTATTATCATCATCATAATCATCATTATTATATGATTTATCTAGCCATTTCTCTACTATTACAACCACTATCATTACTACCTCGTATTATATTAATAAATCTTTGATAATACAAATAGGAGAGAGAGAGAGAGAGAGAGAGAGAGAGAGAGAGAGAGAGAGAGAGAGAGAGAGAATCAAGATGGCGGAAGGGAAGAGGACACGCCATAGACATGAAGTTCCCAAAGACTTTATGGCTGGAGTTCCGAAAGCGACGGTGAGGAAAGTTCGTGTTTAGTACCTTTAATCTGCTGCTCTACCTTCTGTTCAGTAACCTAACTTGGTGTTGAGCGAGTCAGTATGACATCATTTCTAATTAAGGAACATTGCAGTATGTCACGGTTATCATATAGCTGTAGGATTAATGTTCACCTGATGATATATATATAACAACGGTAAATATGGTATTTGCTAATTAGACGATATCGCATCAGTACTACACTCCATTCCTCCACAGGGCCAGGGCCAGGGCCAGCCCGCCAAGATACGCGAGTTCATGGATATCGAGATCGACAACATTTGGTTCCACGTGAGCACCCACACCAAGATCAACCTGCGCTACATTGACCACACCGCGGACTGCAGCAGCACCTTCCTGCCAACAGGGGAGGTGAGGCAGGGCTGGAGCAAATATCACACAAAGATTATCATTAGTGTATAAAGTTCTTGTGGGTGTCACTTCCAAATTAACAATGTAGAATATGTTAATGCATCACTAGCATCATGGAACCAACCTTGATAACCCCTTGTAACTTAAAGTATAGCCTATTAAGAGAGTAGATATGGGATGAAAGTTCAGAATCACCTTTTTATGAGACACTTTTCCTGCCATGATAAATCATTATACATATACTTCATTGTTTGATCTTCCAACTCTATTCACCATGTTTCAGCCTAACTTCATAATCTCTAATTGTTTCAAGGATTTAGGAGATATTATGTTGCATTACTGGTTCCCCTCAACTGTCATGGCAATTTCCAGTTTCACCCAAGCAACAAATCTCTCATGTGGCTTTTTTCTCTCTCCTTTTCTTTTTTTTCTTCATGACATAGTTGCTGTACATGTCTGAGTGTTTTCCATCCTTCCTAACATCTCACAATATTCACATCATTACTTTCTCACACAGCTTCAAGTACAATTGCAAGATTCGGAATTCTCTGTGATTTTCAACAAGCGAGGAACACTGCGTGGCGTTGCAGGTTGTGTGACAGAAGCAGCAGCAGCTCTGGCAGCCATGAAGGGAGTGATGCTCCTCAAGAAGCTGGGATACCATGTCAGGGCACATAATTTCAGGATCACAAATGTTGTTGCTAGAGGACAAGTGCCGTTCAGAATAGACATTAAGTCACTACACCAAGACAACAAGAAGCATCTACAATACAGGTAAATATAGTTACTACAGGGCAAACTCAGCTCCTTACTGAATATTGTGGAATGGATCAATGCAAATCATGAATTGCAAGCTTCAGTTAAAGTGGGAATGGAAAACCATTGCATTTTGTGGATTGGTGTTCTTCACATGGTACTGTTTCAGAATTCAAAATACATAGATGCTGTAGATATTGAAGTTGCAGATCAAAGACTTCATATACTTTTACTTATTAGATGACAGGAGATGACATATCAAAGGAGCATTTGTGGAGTAATTCAGAGTAAGAAATCTGGGAGTGAAAAGGAAAATAGGTGCTGTGAGAGACTTGTCAGGACAGGCAGAGTAATGTGTAGTGAGATGGTTTGGACACGGAGGGTGATAGGCTAAAGATTCTAAAATAAAGTGTGAAAGGTATAAACTTGCAAGATATGCCATGTAAGGGATGGATAGATAGTGTGAAGGAGGCCATCAAGGGAAGAGGATAGAGAATGATTATGTGTGACAGAAGTGAATAGAGAGGAGTTGTAAGGAATGACAGTCTCCTGTGACCACTGAGGGAGACACCACATGATGATGTGGGGCAAGTGGGTGTGGTAGGAGAGGGTTTTTGATGGGAAGAAGTCTTATTCCTGACCAAACTGACCAATGTGTGAAACTTATACCTTTAAAGTGAGGGTGCCAAGGAGCTAAAAGAATGTTGTGAATGAGTATGAAAGTATGTGCCTTGTTTTGGCTACTTCTTTTAGGAGAGCTAGCCTTGGTATACTTATGTATATACATATGTGTATTAATCCACTGTTAATTTTTGCTACTTTGGTACAGTATTAATCTCTGATCTGAAATGATTTATAGTTGGTATAGAAATCAAACTTATGCTTTGAGGTTTTATGTGTACTAAGATTAATATTGTGCTTTGCCTTCTTTCTCAGCTATGGAGAAAATGGAGAAGAGCAGTTAAAACTGACAACCTTCATCCCTTCAGTTCACACCACAGTCATCATTACTCATCATGGGAAACTATTTTTCTTTAGTGAGTTCTCCTTCAAGTACCTTTTATTTGGTTATTACATTCATGCACTTCCTTAAACAAAGGTCTTGCATAGCTGATGGACACAGCTATAAATGATCTTTTTTATTCTATTGAAGGTAATCTTAATAAGGCAATACTGTTTGGGACAAAAAATGATGACAAATATCATAATCATAGCAGATATGATGATTGACATATGTTCAGTGGTTGGTAAAGTTATTCTAATGTGATAACTGACAATTGGCAATTAAAGAAGCCAATGTTTCTGTTGTTCACTACTCTGTTAGCTAGAGAACATTCCCAGGTTTTGAAAGTAACAAGCATCAAACTCCTCACATATGCTATGCCACAGATAGGTCTGCCTCACGAAATGTAAAATTTGCTCATCACCATTAAAGGCAGAATAAATGTAGCAAACTAACCTGTACAACAGAAAAATATCGTCACTAGGGCTGATCCAGAAAAATGTGGAACCAGTTTTTCATGCATACTGATGGTTATAATAATGATTTTCAGGTCCCAATGTGGAGAAATTACTACAGGCTTCTAAGTATATCTACCCACGCCTGCGTCCCTATGCGGTCCCTCCCACCATGCCCAGCCAGCAGTAGTTTGAGACATACAAGGTACTGTTCACCTCCTCATGTATACAAAAAAACAAAAGCAGTATATATGAGTATGATAAATATTGCATGTCAGTTTTGTATGAAGTTCATTGTCACTAACCGAAAGTTAAACCTAATTATTAGAGATGATCAAGTACGTCTGTTTCTAAAAGATAGATAAACTGCAACTGTAACAATGATTTACATTGACGCCACTATTACTGATCTCCAACAAGCAATACAGGTTCAAAATATGGCATTTGTCCAGAGTGTTGCCATCTAACAGTGGTACTATTCACCCTAACCATGCTTTAGATCTCATTATTCCATGCATTTTGAACCCCATATATATGAATCACAAATTGTTAGGAATGCCATTATAGATTTTTAAAAAGTTAGTGAGCTTCTTTTGGTGGCGGGTCACAGCGGTGATGGCGGAGAGCGTGTGCATGAGCCTATATATGAACATTTACTTCGGTTAGGTTAGGTTATGATTTGGTTAGGGTACATTATGGTTCAGTTTGATTAGATTAGGTTAGGTTCAGTTTTTATAGTTCATGACTAAAAAACTGTCTCCAAATGACAAAGCGCCTTATTTTGCCGAGAAATGAATAGCCCATGTATTGATTTGAGACGGCAACAAACTGAACATTTACCCAAAACAGTAGATGGAAAAAGTTGCAACCATACCGACATACTGCCAACCACAAGAAACAGCACGTACACTACTTACAGAATAGGCAGTGGTAGCAATAGTGACTAGGGTAATGTGCTGGATGTCTGCCTCTGTCCCTACGTTCACACTGGCACTACACGCCAATCTACACATTTCTATCCCATCCAGTATCATCACCACCCAGGCTTACCCTCAAGAAATAGTTGCTAATATAAGGAAGTCTCGTTTCTATGTCTATTAATGCATCAAAGGCTCATGGATTCTAATCACTGAGCAAACACAGTACAGTACAATTGTGTGGGTATTACAGTACTACAAGAGGGAGATGATAATGTACTGTAAGTCTAGTTAGTGAGGTGGTATATTCTCTCTCTCTCTCTCTCTCTCTCTCTCTCTCTCTCTCTCTCTCTCTCTCTCTCTCTCATTCAGGATTTCGGTGATAATTTCATCATCATCGAGGAAATTAGTGTGTAAATACTCAAATACTCACCTGAGTGGCCCAGTAGGTTGGGTTTCAACTTTTAAATCCCCCAACGGTAGGGGTGACGGGGTTAACAATATTTTGGTTTGAGAGGAGATGCCGCCTACCATTATATTTCACGGATTTGTGTTTTACTATTCATTCTTTGTTTTATATAAAGGTTTATTTCACGTTTGAAGAGTCTGATAGAATGTTCGAGTAGGTGAGTGTTATGATACTAGCTTGTAGTGACAGTGTTTTCGTGTTTTCTTTTGTTTCCCATGAAAATATTTGGTTTTTTATTTTTCATACACATTTTTTCTCATAGTAATCATAAATTCCTTATTTTTATATATTTTTGTTGTTTCATATTCCCCTTGATTCAATGGAATGACGCTAATCTTACGTTGTTGAGGAGTTGTGTTGAGGAAAATGCTGTGTAAAAAATATATATAATTAAATAATGTTATATATGTCTGTGTTATTAATGCCAGCTAAATGAGAAGGGACATCATACTATTTGTGCGTCAAAGAGAGTGGTCGTCCTGCTACTGGGAGAGTTTTCTGGAGAATGTGGTAAATATTGTTTTGAACGTATATTGAGTTTAAGTGCACGATTATATAGATTGACAAAAATCTAAATAATAACAGAGGTGCTATATTTAAATTCTCATTGACTAATTCTAGTAAACGTTTTTGAACATAAAGTTTAACAAAACGGTAGCATAAATATTTAGTACTAGTTTTGTGTTGTTAGCAGCGTTAATGACAACCGTGTATCTTCCCTAACTCGTCGATCCTCCATTCGGTTCAAAGGGATGTGATGAGTCGGGTTTCTTGCTGCTGTGAGACGCCTGCACCGCTCATACGACATTCGCAGGCAAAACCCAACTGATCCCTTAACAGAACCTTTACTTTTTTATTATCAGTGCTTGCTTCACCGCGAGCACTTATTAAACTAGATTCCGAATTATCATTGGTATGTATGAAGCCTGAAAGGTACTTCAGTAGCAGTAGCCAAGTATAGTTATAGAAGCATTAGTATGACACACTTCACTGCTCGGGGACTGCATGCCATTACCGAATATCGGATGCATTTATGGTTGCGCTTTCAGAAATGCTGTGTTGTCGCACCACGACTATATTCCAAGGCCATAGTGATGAATTACAGTTTCATGAGTATATCTCTATTTGGTAATGTAAAAATCTTGTCACTCTGCCTCTAACGCAAGTAAATTTATACGTTCCTTAATTAATGAGATATTGACAGCCAGTGCGTTCCTTGCTGAAATATGACAGTCAGTCCATTCCTTACTCTCCATGGTTATTGATTGAATCAACGGCTGGCATGCACCAGTGCACCGCACTATATTAAAATGTGTTCCACTGTAATTCTCTCTCTCTCTCTCTCTCTCTCTCTCTCTCTCTCTCTCTCTCTCTCTCTCTCTCTCTCTCTCTCTCTCTCTCTCTCTCTCTCTCTCTCTCTCTCATTACCAAAAAAAATAATAAGCTTGAAAAAATCAAGACACCATTTTGCGTGACTTAACTTACTTTTATTGATTCAATTTCCATTTTCATAGTTTGCTGGTTAACTATACGACAGATACATGCACGGGGTTTATTCACAAGACTCAGTGCGTTACCGTGTTTTCCTTATTATTGCTAACGAGAATAACTTAAGTGTGTGACAATTGTGAAAAGGTGCTGTAATATATTTTTCTTTCCTTCTTGATGATCATAGTGATTGTGGTGGTATAGTTGGGGGTGGTGATGAAGGTGATGATGACGCCAGTATTAGTGCTACATAACATTATTGCTGTGACATAGCTGTGGTAGTATTAGTAGTGGTGGTGGTGGTGAGAACAGCAGGTGGTGTAAATAGATGGTGACAGTGATGGTGATGGACGGCATCGTTGGTGGTGATAGAGGTTGTGATGGTGGTGGTGCTGGTGACATCAGTTAGTTTCAAGGTAAGCGGAGAATGCTTTCCTTGATTAGTGTAGGAATGTGGTGGCTAGTGCAGAACCCTTATTGAAAAACACTTCGCTCCCTCACCCCGACTATTTTCAATGACCATAATGAGGATCAGCTGGGTTTTCAATAGTCTATTCATGATATAAAGTCCTTGCTGAAGTAGAGGTTTTTCAGTGTAGTGAAGGTGCGGTGCAGAAATGTTTCAGTTTGGTGCCGGTGATGGAGATGAGGACGTCGTGTTTCGGTGGTGTAGTGTAGAGTGATATGAAGAGGACGTAGTGATGGTGATGTGATGGTGTGGTGGGCGAGGGGGGGGAGATTCACACACCCTCAAGTAGCAGAATGTCGTTTTCGGTGGAATAGAGCCTGGCGTAGCGGCGACCGAAGTAATGCACGACGCAGAGCCAGGTGAGCAACAGCAACAACGTGCAATGCATCATAGCGCCCGATACCGTGGTGTAGCCAGCCAGCAGCAGCAGCAGCAGGCACACGGCCGTCACCCCGATGCAGGGCAGTGCCAGGATGAAGACGAAGCAGCCGTCACCAGGGGAGCGGGTCATTTGGCGCAGAAGGATGACGAAACTCTCCCGCAGCGACGGCGCCTCTGGGTCCTCGTTGTAGGCGTGACATCGGCGACACCTGCCAGGCCGCATGTGTGTGTGGGGGGGGGGTGTATGTGTGTGTGGGGGTGGGTGTAAGTTTGGCAGTCACAGAGGTGGACGTGGGGGAAGGGGATAGTAGAAACAGTGGTTTTTGTGGTGGTGGTGGTGGTGGTAGGAGGTGGAGGAGGAGGAGGAAGAGATGGAGGATGAGTATCAGTAGTAGTATAACTTTTTTTGTTGGAATGTAATTTATATTTTGCAGTTCTTCAATGAAAATGTATTATTGATCATCAATTTGTGATATATGTATAAATTACTAATGCATTACCCTGATATACATTCATGCAATTACAACAGCCATGAAGTCAAATACTGACAGAATTTCCAAACGTTTCACCGTCTTGTCTTAGTGACTTTGCAAACTCGAGTGAAAGTTTTTGAAATTGACATTTTTTGAAGTGACTCTAGTGCCAGATTAACATATATGCTGTATCATCATTAGAAAAAAATCGAGAACTTAAGTGATAATTTCTGCCATTGACAAGTCCCAATGAAAGCAAACCATTTCAAAATCTAACCACCAACAAGTGATACAGTCAGGTGCAGTACCTGTTGGGCAGCTTGATGTTCACGTGGCTCTCGTCGAAGGTGACCTGACCTCTGTTATTCCCCTCCCCCATGGCGTCCCCGAGGCCCATGGGCGATGCTGCTTCCTGGGAACACCTCACCGACTCCTTCCTCTCTCTCTTGACTGTGGATCCGTGAAATGACACTGGTTGAAACGCGTCACTTGTATACACACACACTCTCTCTGTCTCTCTCTCTCTCTCTCTCTCTCTCTCTCTCTCTCTCTCTCTCTCTCTCTCTCTCTCTCTCTCTCTCTCTCTCTCTCTCTCTCTCCTCACCTTATTGGTACTTAAATTTTCTTGTGTTTCTGATGCCTCCGGTCACTCTGTTTTGATCTTAGTTGAACTGAGACGCCTCCAGACAGCATTAGATGACGTGGTGTTACTGGTGGTGGTGGTGTGTGGTGCGGCGAATACACAGGTTGATGTGCGACCCCCGTCACTGCCATCAACACACCTGTGGCTGTACTGCTAACACCTGTACACACACACACACACACACACACACACACACACACACACACACACACACACACATATCTAGGAAATTACATATACTCTCTCTCTCTCTCTCTCTCTCTCTCTCTCTCTCTCTCTCTCTCTCTCTCTCTCTCTCTCTCTCTCTCTCTCTCTCTCTCTCTCTCTTTTTTGTTTTCCAATTTGTAGTAGTTTATGCTCATATTATTTTCTTACAAGAGATGCAAATATAGATGTTTGATTTAGAAGCCACAATTGTTATACTTAATTCCTTCACATGAAAAGAAGCAAAACTAGGTGGGGGAAAAAAGACCCCAGTGATGTACAGCAATAGAACAACCTACTACTACTACTACTACTACTACTACTACTACTACTACTACTACTACTACTACTACTACTACTACTACTACTACTACTACTACTACTATTTCTTCCAGTTTAATGAGTCATTCTTGTAATCCACCTGTTGCTGACTCTCACACCTGTATATCGCGCTTTTTGTTTAATGTTTATGTCTCCTTCACTGTATATATGGTCAGTATTAGGGCGTTTTTATTAACCTGCCGTAAATCACGTTCATCTGCGGCATTCTTTCTCTCTCTCTCTCTCTCTCTCTCTCTCTCTCTCTCTCTCTCTCTCTCTCTCTCTCGCTCTCTCTCTCGCTCTCGCTCTCTCTCTCTCTCTCTCTCTCTCTCTCTCTCTCTCTCTCTCTCTCTCTCTCTCTCTCTCTCTCTCTCTCTCTCTCTCTCTCTCTCTTTATTGTATGTGTGGTTAGTATTAGGGAGTCTTCTATTCAGGTTGTAAATCTTGGTCATCTCTGTTTCTGTATGTTTTGTGGTAAATATTAAAGGTTTTTATTTTACCTCTCCCTCTTCTTCTTCTTCTTCTTCTTCTTCTTCTTCTTCTTCTTCTTCTTTCTGTATAACCTGTTGATCCACAGTTTTCACACGCATGGTGCCTGTGTTGTGTTTCAGGGATGTTGGACAAGACAGGCCTATCCTTACTCAAATATTTATGTTGTGATGTGTTGGGTGATGCTATAAAGTACAGCGTGTTTCCCGTCCATTGGCCACGGGTGTCAGGAAGTGTTGGGTGCAGCAGCTTGTATTCCCAGTATGTAGTAGGGCTGAGATGCTCTGTGTATGGCAAATGTTGTGCATAACCACCGTGACCTCCAGTTATAGTGTTTGTTTGACCGATGTTATATTCAACTTGCTTTGGAATATAACTGTGTGTGAGTATGTGTGTGGTGGGGGGGGGGCGTGAGTGGGTGTGGGTGGGTGTGGAATGATAAAATAATAAACAGTTTATTCAAGTTGCAGTATATGCTGAAGATCTACATAGGGGAATGTGTGTGTGTGTGTGTGTGTGTGTGTGTGTGTGTGTGTGTGACGCAAATAGCGACAACTTATTCGACTAATCGGATCCCAAACCTGTCTGGGATAAAGTAGAATCAATGATAATTGGCAGCAGCAAACACTGCCGCCGCCGTCTAGGCGTTTCAGGGCTTTCCCGTCATCCGTGTGTTGATTTTCAGAGAGAGAGATGTATATATTTTTGTTGGATATCGTGTTTGCTCGAAGCGCTGCACTGTATGGCGACATTTTTATCCGCTGAGGCCAGTCATGCACGAGAACAGCGGCCAATAAGGCGGCAGGAGATTTGCTTCCCCTCATTTATCAGTATACTTATTGTGGAAATTAGCTAGGTAATTATAGCACAGCCTTTTATAAGACAGACGAGATAAGAAAGTTGTAACATCGAAGAAAAAAGTCATAGGGAGATAACAGCACCCTTCTTCTTCTTCTTCTTCTTCTTCTACTGCTGAAGTAATGTTTGTTTTGTTTTCTTTGTTCTTGTAGTATTGATGATGATGATGAGGATTTGGTTTTATAACTTTAGTTACCATGAAAATATTAGATAAAAGCAACAATGCTCCTATTGTTTCTTATTTTGTGTACATACCTATGATTAGATGTGTCTCTTGAAAAAAGCTGTAACATGATTGTGTCACTGAAAAAATGTATAATGTTCCTTATGCTTTCTGAAGGATAATCTCGTCGCTTTGACGTAACTATATAAAAAAGAAGAAAGTAGCACAATGTGTTTTTGTTCCTTACTTGACAAGAGACGGTATTACACGGTGCCTGTGATGCGGGGCGTAGCGTCTGGCAGCGGCAGCGAAGACACATCACCACCACGGAATGGAAAATCTCATGTCAATCTTGGACGTAATCATGAAAACACAGACCACCGCCAAGACTGTAGATAAGCAGCCAACACTAACACTGCTTGCTTTTTTCAATACTTGCTCCTTTTTTTCCGTCATTTTGTGGGTCAACTACTACTACTACTACTACTACTACTACTACTACTACTACTACTACTACTACTACTACTACTACTACTACTACTGCTGTTGCTGTTCTCCTACATATGATTTACATGTTGATGTTATTGTTTTTGTATCTTTTTAATGAGAGAGAAAGAGAGAGGGGGGGGGGGGCAGATGGGGATGTCTTGTGGGAGTTATAGTTACTGGTTTTTAAAGATGTTTTCATGGTTCCAGGTACATATTTATAACGATTCTACATCACACACACACACACACACACACACCAGATAGCCACTAATGAACATATATCAATCATTTTCTCGTACCCTTATGTTTTCTGTTAATCTCAGAGATTGAGTCACAGAAGCAGTTGGTCCTTTGTCTCGCGCCGCCACGCCCACCACGCTGCTGCCACTCAGACGTAATAGTATACCTTTGTGTGTGTGTGTGTGTGTGTGTGTGTGTGTGTGAGTTTTTTAGGACATTACTTTTACATCACCCGACACCATGCACTGTTGACCAAAAATATATAAAAATATCATAAGTAATAAATGTGTGTGTCGGGGGGGGGGGGGGGGGGACGGAATGATTCAAATTTTTTGTTGCATTAGAAAGGAATGATAATTTTTAAATGTAAGAGGGAGAAGCTGGCCAAGGGTAACAAAAATAACAAAATTAGAAAACCCACGAATTCCCAGTCCCCTGAAAGATGAATAGAATATAGGTGAGAGGAAGAGGAAATGAAAGTCTTGTGCGGCGAGGCCACAGGAGGAGGGGAGGCATGCAGTTAGCAAGATCAATAGAGCAGTAGGCACAAAAATAGTGAGAGAAGATAGCAAAAGATGCAACATTACGGCGGAAAGAGAGAGGGGGGCTAAACACAGTCAGTCACAGTAGAGGAGTTGGTAAAACGAAAAGCTAAAAAGATAATTTATTACTTAGACTGAGTAAAATTCCGCCTAAATGAGAATAGTGTTAACAATTAACATTATCTCTATTACATGTTGAAAATATAGTTTTATGATCAATATTCCTTTATGGTTGTGGAATATATGTAGAAAGCTTTGGAAGAATGGAAAAGGAAGCACATTACGACGTGCCAGCGTGGTGACATGGGCCGCTGTGTCTCGCGTTGTGCCCACAGGGTGACAATGGCGACCAATAATAGCAGCGCAACTAGTGAGCAGTCTTTTACACCTGATAACGCTGAACTCCCCCTCCCCTCCCCTCCACCAGGGTGGCAGCGGCTATATAATGTGATGGTACAGGGACACTGGTGTCACTGCTGGAGCGACGCCCCGTAGCGAAGATGACACGACCATTGCCTTGTCTGCTGCTGGTGGCCCTGCTGGTGGTTGTGTCTGCTCTGGCCGCCCCTAAGGTGAGACACTCCTATATCTATAATAACACCTTGTTGCTCATCGGGGTGTACCCATTGAAACCCTCTTGTCACCCCATTACTCTCTCTCTCTCTCTGCCCCCATACCAGACCTTATTCTATGCTAACTATGCTAACACTACACCCCACCATTCTTATCGGCCGAAACAAGATCAAATCCCACACCAGAGCTCCCTTACCTCAGCCCTCTTGTCAAGTCCTCATACAACATCCTGGTACCCTAACCCTATTGTTAAGCCCTCACAGTCCACTAACCTTCACTCGAACTCCAATTTTATGTCTCAACCTCATATTACAATTTATATACGTACATAGTTATACTTGCTACCGGCTGTACAGTTACTGGACTGATGGTGCTCGACTCTCGAGTCAGATCCTTAAAGACCAGTGCTAGGAATTGCAGGTCACAATTAGGAAATTAAGGATGGGCCCCTTCTCTATAAAAATAAAAAATAAAAACATATGTATTTATAATCTATATATATCGTTGCTGGCCTTTAATGAAATGAATAAATACCTGATATGTTATTTTTTTTAAAGCAATATGTTATTTTTGTTAATAGGAAGTAAGGTGATTACAGCTGAAGCGTGGCCTATTTAAGGTGCGGGGCCCAATTTGATCCAACTGGTCCAATAGGCTTGACCCAGGCCATGCTGGAGAAAAATCGGCTCAAGTGCAACAATGATTCAGATATTCACAACAATTTTCTTTGATGTCAGATTCAATATTTTTTTATCATTTTTTCTGACATTTTTCTACAGGGAGTATCTTCCTAAAGGACCCTTTCCCTTTTTCCTATCCAAATATGCATTTCCTTCTTGCCTGTTCAAGTACTACCTACTTCTTTACTTTATCTCTCCACCTTCCTGCGAAAAGTTTAGGAGAAATAGTATTACCTTGTCACTTTTTTCATTGGTATTTTTTCGCCGATCTCTCATAACTGTAAGTGACATTATAGTATAGTATTATAGTGACATTGTTTTCTTTTCACCTGTTTACATTTCCTTCATCAAATATTGTCTGTGTTGTTTCAGAGTGGCCAGGAGGGAGAAGAGCGAACGTATGCGTCGTGTAAGCAAGGCGATAACTGCAAACTGCCTGACTGCTTGTGTCCCTCCCTTGAGCCACCAGGTAATTCTCTCTCTCTCTCTCTCTCTCTCTCTCTCTCTCTCTCTCTCTCTCTCTCTCTCTCTCTCTCTCTCTCTCTCTCTCTCTCACACACACATATTCTTAATGGCAATAAACTACTTGAACTTGAACTTGAACACACACACACACACACACACACACACACACACACACACACACACACACACACACACACTCATATCCTCTACAAACAGTACCTCCCATTCACCTCCTTTTCTCCCTCCTTCCAGGCAACTTCGATTCCCTTGACGACGTGCCACAGTTTGTCGTCCTGAGTTACGATGATGCCGTCACCATCTCCAACAAAGACTTTTACCTGGACTTCCAGAACCTCAACAACCCCAACTTCTGCCGCATCACCATGACCTTCTTCCTCTCTCACCAGTACACTGACTACACCATCGTCAACGAACTCCATCGCCTTGGCCACGAGATTGCCCTCCACTCCGTCACGTTGGTATCTCCTCTTCCTCCTCTTCTGATTACATTGTTATATAGATTTTTTTTAATGTTTATGGTCTGCTTTTGTCATATGCTGTTGTCATTATTAATTTGCTGATTTATTTTGTTATCTTTACATTACGTAAATATTAAGAAGTAGTACTGAATATATCACTGTCTTTACTGCTACTCTCGCGGAATCTGCTTGCAGTTTCTCAATACCATTATGTTTAGAGTGTGTGTGTGCTGTACTATAGTTTCTCTTGTCACTTATCAGTTGACATCTTGACTCAAGTCAACATAACTTATACTATGCTTCTCATAGTCCGTTGAACATCATCAAATTTGATGTTTTCTCTGTTAGAGTGCCATTCAGATCCTCATTGTGTGTGGCCTTTCTTACAGTTTCATTGTTCTGTGACTTTCCGTGCATTTTACATGTTTTGTGTTTTGCTCTGCTTCTGAACCTGCAGACATAAGAGTGACGTGTCGGGCTACTGGCGGCCAGCCAATGAAAGTGTGTGGATCCAAGAGATGGATGACTTGAGAAAGATGATTGTTAAGTTTGCAAAAATTCCTGAGGAGGATATTAAGGTGAGTATTAAAGCAGGTAGTGTACACAGGGCAGAGAAATAATGAAAGCATGATAAATCAGAGAGAAAGAAGCCTCCTGTAATCACTGGGGGTCAGAGCAACAAACCAACAATATTAATACATGTTCCGCTGTAATTCTTAGTTATCTGGCTGCTGCAGGTGTGTGTATGTGTGTGAACTTTATCATTATTATTAATGTTACTGTTCTTTTTTTCTGAACAGGGATGGCGAGCACCCTTCCTGGAGTTGGGAGGTGACGACATGTTCAGTGCCTTGCAGCAGCTTGGCCTGAAGTATGACTGCTCCTGGACCACTCTTAAGTACACCAACTGGTTTGAGAAACCCAATCAGGGATTGTGGCCTTACACCCTGGACTACGGCAGCCCTCAGGTGGGTGGCCACAGAGGCCAAGAGCTCTGTGCTCAAGAGATGAAAGATTAAAACTGTGGTATAATGTAGATACACACTTTGTTGTGTGGCGCATGGATCACAGTGTTTGTTGTGCGGCTGTAAGGATGTCTGTCTTCTGCCAGGACTGTCCTCTAGGCAAGTGTCCTTACGGAGAATATCCTGGCCTGTGGGTGATGCCTATGTTGGATCTGAATGACAATAAAAACCAGCCATGTGCCATGCTGGACACCTGCCAAAGGTTTGCTAATTTAGATATGTTCATTGATGTGGAAATTGAGCATACATACTGTAACAGATTATAACTGACCATACTCCTGGCTGAAGTGTGAATGTTAAAGAGTGGGTAGCACTGCAGCATACACCTGAAATACTCCAGTATATACATATTATGGGAGCATTTTTCAAATACTGTTCAAAATTAAAACATGAGAATTACTTAATATTTCTACATCATAATTATTTTCACAGCGAGGATGATGAACTTCTTGCTGATAAAGATGCTGTGGAGGCTTTCCTGAGAAGGAACTTCCTTGTCAACTACTACACCAACAAGGCACCTTTTGGCTTGTATGCACACCACTCCTGGTTTTATGAAGGCACCCTAAACAAAACAGAGGCCAGGCGAGAAGGATACACTAAGTAAGGAAACGTCTCTCACACACCACAACACTTCATCTTGTATCCTATTTCATCTACACCTATATACTGTGTGTGTGTGTGTGTGTGTGTGTGTGTGTGTGTGTAGATGTCAACTTTCACTCCTATAAAAGATGCTATACATACATATCTTCTAGATACATTCACTTCTTTGATCATCAGTCTTGCACATCTTAAAGGATAGGCATAGCAGTGCAGTGGAGGAGTTACATGCAAATTTGTTCGCCTGAATTCATGAGGAACAAAATATTAGATACATATTTAAAAATAATTGTAAAGAACAGTGTGTCTCATCATCCACACCAGCACTAACAAAACCTTCTACATCAACATCATGATTATTATTAACAACCTTCTATCAACACTATTATCACCACTACCACTGACAACCTTTCACCACCACCACTGACTACTACAGTCTTTCCACCACCACCAACCCTCACCACCACCTACCCTCACCACCACCATTGCCATACTAATATCCTTCGCCCTACCAGCTTCCTGTTGTGGCTGAGTTCACTGGAGGATGTGTATGTGGTGTCCCTGGACCGGCTGATGGCCTGGATGAAGAACCCCAAACCTGTGGACCAGATTGACAGCATCCCTGAGTTTACCTGTCCGATATTTGACCCGGATTCCACATGCCCATCACACAACACATATCAGTTTGGCCCAGAACACAACATCCCTCCTTCGATGCATTCAATGTACATGACAACCTGCACCAAGCCACAGCCACCCTTCTACCCATGGCTGTACAACCCCTATGGATTTGAGGACATCCCCATCAAAAACTAGTGTACACTCCTCTGAGGGGAGAGTGACAGACAGCTACATCCAGAATATCCAGCCTACCCACTAGCATCATACACCCATAGTTCTTACTACTTGTCATGAAGACCTACCTTCATCCAGACAGTCATGTGGTGCTGCCCCTCTACGTGGTGTGGCTGCTGCAGGATAATAGACTTACAAGGAACATTCTTCCCTCCTTCTCATAACCAACTATAATAACCTGAAGAACATACAGTGCTAAATCCTCACCTGTGCTCCCTGGCAAGCTGTTGAGTGAGGCACATGTCAGGTGAGTGAAGGCAACATGTATTCCTAATGATAATCTCGATTCAATGTAACCCTGCATGACTTATCTTGGATTTGTATTCTTCTGGAAAATAAAGAGTTTGTTTCTTCCTAGTACTTCTCTTTTTTGTGGAAGGTGCTTGATGGAGGTAGTTTATTGAATATTAAGCATGCATGTGCTAGTTCATTCTTCATTAGTATCTTCTTGCCTTATTACTTTTCTTTAGAGTTAGGCTTTCCTCTTATTTTTTGTATTTAATCTGTTTCTCTGACCAAATTGGAGTAGCATATTCTCTGTAGCCTCAACATTATGATCTCTCTCTCTCTCTCTCTCTCTCTCTCTATCTCTCTCTCTCTCTCTCTCTCTCTCTCTCTCTCTCTCTCTCTCTCTCTCTCTCTCTCTCTCTCTCTCTCTCTCTCTCTCTCTCTCTCTCTCTCATATCATTAAAACTGAAATTCCTTGCTCTCACTTACCACAGTTTTGTCTTATTGGTTCCAGGCATGCAACATGTTTCTTTCCCACATTATTCGTCCAGTGTGTGTGTGTGTGTGTGTGTGTGTGATGACTGGGATGGTTGGGCGTTATGTGTACGTCTCCTAGCAACGCATTCCTTGCCATCAACACCCTCACGTGACTCCCGTGCGCGATGGCAGCGTGGTGGGGCGGGCAGGGTGGTGAATGGTGAGGCCAAGGAAATACAGAAATAATAAATATGATGATAGTGGTAATGATAATAACAATAATAATAATGTTGAGTAGTAGTAAGACAAATGAGTGTAAAGATGGTAAGGGAAGACTCACTCATTGAAGAAGACATTCTATCAAAACGTAAGAGTAAAGAGTGTCCCTGGGTTTTGGCTAATTCTGTAGATCTTTAAAGGGACTGGCAAATTAGTGGGCTTTGTTTTCATTATAAGCGGCCTTGAGAATTTTGGTCAATGACATTTACCTATTAGAATCCCATGAGTTGACATGCCGCTCTAGGTAAAACTAAGTGTAAGAAGGCAGCCTTATCACCAGTAAGGAGTAGTCTGTATATTCCATAGTCTCCCTGTGCCTGGTTCTCTACACCACCTCCTCCCCTCCCCCCTCCTCCCCCCCTCCTCCCTCGTTGCTTCCCTCCACATACACGTCAGGAACCACAAGAGTTGGGAATGTCACCCCTAACTTGCCTTTAATAAGTTATTGTTCTCTGTGACCTACAAGTGTTTGCTCAGCTGCTGCGTTGTACTAACATTCCAACACACACACACACATACAAGTGGTTGGTGGTTGGGGGTCAGCTCGTGATAAGGCGTAGGTGAATACAGGCCAAAGTTGATGACTGGAGAACAAATAGGAGCAAAGCATTCTGAAACACTTAACGCCTAACTTCAAAGGGCTCTGGTTGAAATTACACTGATTTGAAAAGACGTTATTAATGTTCTACTGGGAGATTTTTTTTTTTTTTTTTTTTTTTTTTTTTTTTTCTTAAGGACAAGAGAAACACTTGAAAAACTTGGCTAATCTCTGTGGCCTTTGAAAATAGCCGTGGTGAGAGAGTAGAACATTTCAGGATAGTGTTTACACCTTTTTTTTCTACAGTTCTGTATAAGTCGACAACAGAATATTTGTTCCTTTTCTTGCACGTCAACGGTGAATGGTGTGTGTGACTGACGTTCATATTTCAAGCATTTCAGCTACAATACAATACTCTCTCTCTCTCTCTCTCTCTCTCTCTCTCTCTCTCTCTCTCTCTCTCTCTCTCTCTCTCTC
>CM035189.1:15120151-15137368 GCA_020233015.1 Callinectes sapidus | reverse complement strand
CTCTCTCTCTCTCTCTCTCTCTCTCTCTCTCCCCCCCCTCTCTCTCTCTCTCTCTCTCTCTCTCTCTCTCTCTCTCTCTCTCTCTCTCTCTCTCTGTGTGTGTGTAATTCACTATCGCGGTCGCCTTCTTTGGAGAGAAGAATGAAATAATACAAGTTAGTGAAAGCGATTAACGATAAATACACTCCTCCGTTACCCACCAACCTGATAAGGATGTCTTTGTTGCTACGTAATGAAACTGTAATAAGAAGAAAGGTGTTGGTGGATGGTTTCACTGATGTCACACAGCAGCCATATAACTGACTGCACTCTCCCCTCCTTCTGTGCAGTGCTTGTCTCTGACTCTGCCGTGTCCAGGCTCGCACAGCTAAGACGCGAGGGCGGCAGCACATGAACCTCCGCATGTGAGCGCTATTGCGTCAGAAATCCACGGTTACCGGAGCGGCGGGACGTGCATTCCACAACTCCGTGGTTTTGTTTCCCAAACCACTGACTGATATAGAACACCACTACCAACCTGCTCATCTCCGCCACTCAGGAAGATTGTTCAATACAACTTCACGCTACACCGCTACAGGCGCTCCTTCACACACACACACACACACACACACACACACACACACACACACACACACACACACACACACACACACACATTTTAGATTTAGACACACACACACACACACACACACACACACACACACACACATTTTAGATTTAGATTCATTCACACACACACACACACACACACACACACACACACACACACACACAAACACCATAAAACTCCACGTCTGACATGCAAACACAATCTATATAACATTAAGCATTTCCTCACCTCGCAGCCGTCACGCCAACGGCCGGAAGACACGCCGCACCTCACACACTTGCCGCACCTCAGATAACACTGGAACTGCTCAGCTTCATCCTTGATCTCACCTACTACTTCTCGCTGCTGGGCCCGGCTGGACTGAAGGTGAAGCACGCTGCTCAAATATCGAATTCATTCATCTTGTTCCTAAAGTCATTCGCTTCTAAACACACCTGTCATGAAAACCGTGACTCACTGGGTCCTTGATGAAAGGGTGAGGTGGGAGGAGGCTATGTTATCGGTACTATCTGTTGGAGACACTTGATAAAGCTAAGGTCAACCAGTGGCGAGACTCCCCGGTGATATCAAACTTATCGCATTGTTTGCCCCTTTTTTTGGCCTTTGCTGAATATATAAAGGATTGTTATAGCTCCAGACACAGCTGACTGACTGATGACACGATCTTGTGAGAGTGGATGGCCAACAGGACGGAAACAGTGTTGATAAACTTTACCTTTCATCAGTTCGGCTCATCTCGACGGAGTTTTGTAGTGTGGATGAAAATTGCCTAAGATCAGAGTTCACAAATCATCAACTCAACAAGAGAGAGGAATCCTAGAATGAACACAAATTCGCAGAAGACAGCGGAATATATGGGGACGAAAAAAATAGTCAGTAAAAATATTCCAATAGAGATAAAGTGAAGAAAAAGAATGTTACCATGCTGAGCGGCCCACCTTGCTTTTTTCTTCCAGTGTGCTTCAATCATATTGTCTGCTTTGTTCATTTTTAGCATGGTTGTTGAATATGCTAGATTTGTATGAATATTCCATACTTTGGCAGGAAGTTAATGCCATTAAATCTTGGTTGTACGTACCTATATGTCAGGGAATGCTGAGCTGCCTCGACTTAACTTCAAGGAATGATAAGAGAATGGTGAGCTGGGTATCAGGAGGTCTGTCAGCATTACACATCATATGACATAGCGGAATGCAAAGATTTTCCTAATAATCTCAAGAAAACTGAAAATTATGAAATTGAAGCATAGAGTGTACCGTTATTTTTTTCTATTCATCCATATCAGATGGCAATGAGGTAAACAAAATTAGAATCGTGAATTATTGAATGAGATGGCAACTCCTTATTACTGTTCAGCAGAAATTCATATTTTTGAGGTTAAGAGTGTAAGTAAGTGAAGGTATGACGTGAGGAAGATCATTGAACAGGAAAAGCCTTGACTATATCTGAGAACCGCTGCTTTGAATTTCCTTTTAGCGAGACTCACAAGATAGCCAGACGTGTAAAGAAATATAAAACTTAAATAGATTGAGAAATAATTCTCTCTCTCTCTCTCTCTCTCTCTCTCTCTCTCTCTCTCTCTCTCTCTCTCTCTCTCTCTCTCTCTCTCTCTCTCTCAAGGATATTATCTCCTTAGGCTACCTCGCAACCTGAATAATGTTTGTACTAGTGTCACTTTAGTAAAAAATAAATAAGTAAATAATAATAATAATAAAATAAAATTTAAAAAAGAAGGAAAACATGAGAAACTAGGCCAATCTGTCAGCACAAGTCTGACCGTAGATTTGCTGAGTCACCTGTAAGAGGCCTTTTGAGGGTCTTATCAGTCCCCTTTAGTCTTACAAGTTGTGGTCTATGTACATTCTTTGCTCTCTCAGCGCTGATCTCATAAGACATATTCAGAAACTATATATCCCTTGCATTCACCACACTCAAATCTAGAGACTATCAGTTGAAGTGAGTTTTGAGTGTTGTTTTTTTTTTTCCAGTATAGTGACATATTGACAAGATTTCCACATTATTAAGGGGAAAAGCACATATGAAACCCCAAAAGTGGTATTTATAAAGCATATGATATGGGACGAACATTTCTTTTCGTTTGTGTATTGTTTAGAATGTAATGAAACGAGGTAACCTACACTGATATACATGTGCTGTTAGAAATGCAACGCCTCCTACCTAAGCTCATCATCGTCAGCAGCAGCAACAACAGGGGTAAACAGTAGAGGCCGTCACACCGCCACCACGTGCCTCTCGGCGGCCACCACTACCATCACCTCCACCCATCACCAGGACTAGACGGTACCACCACCACCACTACCATGTCTATGGCCGAGGCGAGAAGCAAGAAAAAATGGTCACTAAACCCCCGAGGAAGTCTTTGGGCGAACGGTGAGTGCTAGCCGCCAGCTGACTGATTCCTTTTACGTACTGTGTTTACTTCAGTGCAGATGAAGTACCTGCTGGGCTCATAAGAACTATAACGTCTTCGTGGGCACAGCAACAACAAGATGAAGTACCTGCTCCATTCCCCCAGTGGTCCTATTATAGTTTAATTACGACTTTTCAACTCCAACTTATGCCTGCCTCTCATTCCCAATGATCTGAGTGGGAATTGAGGGGGGGGGGAGGGTAGCAATAAATTAGGTTTGGTCAGGTCAGTTCTGTTCACATTAAGAGCACATTGTCATATTTAGATTAGGTGAGACTGAGGATTTTGTGTGACAGTTGCAAGTTATTATGTACAGGTAGTGAGATGCCATAAAACTCAGATCTGTCTTAGAAGAAACATTGTCTCAGAAGAAGAATACACAACTTTTTTGGAAACTCAAAAAGGTGAGATGTCAAGGAAGTGAGGTGATATTCCACAAATTAAATGTTATCATGTATTCTGTATCCATTTTCAGACGACTCGAAGATTGGACAAAAAATGATGGAGAAGATGGGGTGGTCAAAAGGTCGTGGCTTGGGTAGGGAGGAGCAAGGCATGAAGGAGCACCTGTCTGTTAAGTTCAAGGATGACAATAAAGGTAACAATGGATGGTTTAATCTGCAGTGACACTTCTCATAGTTTGGATAATCATGACTACATTTCAATAGTTCATTTTTTCAGCCTTTTGTTTCCCTGCACCAGAGGCCCTTCTTAGTAAAGAAGGTGGTTTTCAAACATTCTAATTTGTTCTTTCACATGTGTTACCTCATTCACAAACTCATACTGCTTTATCACTTTCTTTGTTGATTCTTTGTTATCCCCAGAATGCCATACTATCTTGACAGTACATATGATATATATTTACTATAGGTAGTTCTGTTTTAGTAGGAGTTGCAACTTGTATCTTTTTACAGACATTCTCTCTCTCTCTCTCTCTCTCTCTCTCTCTCTCTCTCTCTCTCTCTCTCTCTCTCTCTCTCTCTCTCTCTCTCTCTCTCTCTCTCTCTCTCCGGAATCTTGCTAGACATGGCAGCTTTAATATGTGCCTGAGGCTCATATATAGGGATTAAGGTAGTGCAGATCATTTGATGACTCACTGCATTCTTAATACATATCAACATTTACTTCTCTTTTCCCTTTCCTGGTACAATATCTATATAATTTTTATTTCTATATGTGATGTTGGTGTATATGTATATATTTTTTGTTTTAATTATAAATGAATGATTTCTTAACATAATTGCATACATACATAGACCAAAAGTATTGCAAGATATTTGAGTGCATAACTTGTACTTCATTAAGTTACAATTATAACTGTGTGATAAATCTGGTACTAACAATTCCCACTTGATATATAATTAATCATGATTGCAGTTTTCTAAAATTCCAGATTAATTATTTTATTCTTTTATCTAGTACATTAGTAAAGTACATCTGGTCTGTATATGCAGTATTTTCATTGATTACCTGGTAGGTCTCAGAAATGCCTCAGAGTTGTAAAGAAATTAAGAGTAGAAATCTACACTTGATTCTAATTTACTATTTAGGATGTTTTTCCGGACTATTGTAAATGGAGTTGTTGGTTCGTTTGTATTGGAATCGTGTTGATGAAAATTAGCTAAAAAATAATAGTCTCCCTCCCAACCAGGTATGGGCTATAAGGGCAATGATGATGAATGGATCAAGCATTATGAAGACTTTGAGAATGTGCTGGCCAACTTGAATAGGCAAGAGAACACATCCGTGAACGGCACAAGTGACTCCTGCAGTGACAACACCGAGGCACCAGACCACAATGTTGGCAAGATATCACTTGAAAGTTCCTCCAAAGCTTCTCGCTCCAGAGTTCAGTGAGTGCTGCTCATAACAAAGTCTTCATTGTAATTCCTTGACACTGACCTAGTCCCACAATATAGCATCTCACTGGGAAATACAGAAAGTCTGTATCAAGGGATAACCTGGCAAAAATTACTTACTCAAAAAGTTTTAGCTCTCTGTGAAAGAACTCTGAATTCCCTCCTTTCTCTTGTTCTTAAAATGAGAGAAGGTTTGTCATACTATCCATCTTGAAGCACAATCCCAGTCAGATAGATAGGTTCTCCTACTCATTTGCCATATAATGTAGTTATGTTTGCTCTGTGTTCCATGTTGATGATATTACAGTTACCACAAGTTCACAAGAGGTAAAGACTTGAGTCGCTGCACCAAGGACGACCTGGGCTGTATTCTGGGGTCCAAGCGAGCCAAGCAGCTGGCCAAGGAGAAGAAACTTGCTGAAATTCAGGAAGTGAATGGTGAGGACGAGGTGGGCCACATGGAGCACAGCATGGGAGTAACCACCATCAAGAGCTGCTCCATACAGGTGAGGTGCCAGGTTGCCACTGGTGACTCAGGCAAACAAATACGTACTGTAACTTGTAAGAGTAGACTAGTGAGGCCTCTCTTAGATTGTATTATATGTATGATGTAGTTTTGCCATTTTTAGTTTGTTTTCCCACATGTAGCTGTGAGGCTCTTCATGGTTGTACTGGTGATAATGAAGGCATTTGTTCTTAATAGGTCATTGATGCAAGGAATACATGTAGAATAGAAGTAGATATACACTTGGCCCTCAATTTAACGAACTTCGGATTTAACTGACCACAAAATCTCACTGGACATTCTTTTTGTTGCTGGGTAGATTTGTCCAGTGTGATGCCAGCTTTAGAAATGTCAAAACCCTAAAATAATAGTAAACATAAAATCCTATTAAAATAAATTAGGAAATAATGTTATGTAATTTACAAATATTATAAAATCATCAAAGAAAAAGATGTTCTGACCTTGAAGGGAGGCAAGTATTGAGACTGATGTAGTAAGTGTTAACACTGGTCATGTCACTCATGCCTCAGTCTGCACTTATCTCTTGATGATGGTACAGAGTTGCATACATATATTGCATGACAATAGTTATCATAGATTAGTATATATTTTCAAGCAAAGGACCACTGTTCTCCCTTTTCGTCCATTAAATTCAGGGCTGAGTGTATTTATGTAGTGTACTTTTGGGTTTATTTAGTAGTATCTTACATAATTTGCATTAGTTAAAATGTTTAAAAAACATTCTCAACATGTGAACCATTCATCCATGGAAATAGAGGAACAGATATGGTGAAGGCTTCCAATAGTGCCTAGTCAAAGCATTGCCAGTGCAAGGAATTAATGCCAATAATATCTTCAGGAATACTTCGCCCAGAAAATGGAGGCATTCAGAAACCGTGCTGAAAGTCAACCTCAAACCGTGGTTGAGGAGAGCCAGTGTAATGGTGAGGAAGAGGATGTGGGGAGGCCTGGCTTGGGGATGAACTGTGGTGGTGGTGATTTCACCCCTGACTCCCCTGATGGTGAAGGAGTGGACAGAGAAGAAAAGAGGAGGAAGAAGAAGAAAAGGAAGAAGCATCAGGTAGAAACAGAGGAAATTGATTCTGTTGAAAGCAAATCTGAAAAGTGTTGTATTGAAGTAGAAAATAATGTGCCAAAGAAGAAAAAGAAGAAAAAAAAGCAAAAAAATGATAATTTTATTGACACTGATGGGATTGCATTTGAAGCCAATGGTGTGGAGGTTAGTACTGAAGACACTGCTCAGATTACACCAGTAGTTGATGAAGAGACACACAGAAAAAAGAAGAAACATTCTGGTGCTGTTGAAGATCAAGCCTTAAATCCTGAAACAGAAGAGCAGTTTAGAGTAAAGAAAAAGAAAAAAAGGAAACATGCAGAAGTCACAGATGAAAACAACTCATCCCAATGCTCAACAATTGAGGAAATTAAGAAGAAAAAGAAGAAGAAATCGAAAGCTATGGACTAGAAGTGACTTTTGTAATTATAGATAAAAACAATAGTTCTCAAGTATGGACCTCATCAGTACCACCACTTGTCCATGTTCTATCCTGGACAGTGCTCCACAAGGGATGACTGAAAAAAACTGTCCAGGATTCCATTTCACAATTCATGCCATACCATAATATATCCTCTCCATCCATTCTCTTCTTTCTAACCAAAATACATGAAAGCTTGCCCCCATCACTGGTGTTCTTTACCTCACTATTCCACGCTGAGTCTTAAAGACAACATATCTACGGTACCTCACTTACACACAAAGTTTAAATTCTTGCCATCCTGACTTGCACATTATTTCCTTGAGTTTTGTGCTTTCTTGCTGCATGTTGGACTTGTTCCTGCCATTAGTGTCACAAACACCAAAAATGAATTCATATCTGCTTTGTGTTATAATAGACATTTCCATGTACAGTTTGCATATCTGAATATACAGATATATATATATATATATATGAATATACAGATGAAAGAAGGATAAGGAAGGGTGGCGATGGAGCTGCTGCATTGAAAAAAACACAACTAAAGGAGAGGTGTCTTGTGACTGGCAGGTGTGATGACACTGCATCACTGAATCACTCCAGATGTAAGGATGAAACATGCACATTCACACAGTTTTAGATGTGATGGCTCAACATCACCACACTGCCAAAATTTGAGGACAAAATACACATGCACACACATACATATCCTCATTCTATCTTTATTCATTCAATTAGTATTGCCAACATTTAAATTCTACAGGCCACACCACTTCTAAACTCCCCTTCCTATCACACACACATAATTGTTATCATGCCCATTTCTTCTTACATCTTCAATCATTCTTAAGGTCATCTCTGACTAATGACTTCACCTGGCCAATCTGCTCAGAGTTATTTATGGCAGCCTATCTATCTATATCTGGGCCACCCTGTGTGGGATTGCTGGCCTGGTTTGCAGCCATAAATATCTGAAATTTGTAAATGTAAGAGGCTTTGAAACTTATAGGGGCTCTATTTTGGAGATATGGTGAATTAATTACTAGAAGTAATATCAGTATATGGGAGCCAAAACTTTAAGTTGATCATGATGAGTGCTTTGGGAACCCAGTATTGGGATGCAGTGTTCATGTAATAGTTGTTCCAGCTAATAAACCTTTGAACAACTCAAGATAATGATGATTACTGAAACCTGCTGGATGACTTTTTAGGATAAGATGTCTTCCTCATGTCATAAAGCTTGGTGATTAACTGGCTACCTCATGCACTGCATCAGTATCCTGTTTGGCTTTACTGAGCGATTTGAATAAAGCCAAAATATTGCAGTGGTCCGCATGATCGCAAGCTCTCATGGTGTCACTGTTGTAAGCTTTGGTGGAGGAGGCAGTGAATGGTAGGACAGTTACGAGTGATGATTCGCAGGAGACCATGAGGATATCAGTTTAGCAGTTGAAATATAACAATTGTAATAGAAAATATTGATAAGATTAATGGTCAATTGTAATTTAGAGACAATGAGAGATCCATATGTTGGATTGTTTCTAAAATTGTGTTAGTAGGTGGTAGTAATGCAATAGTAGTAGTAGTAGTAGTGGTGGTGGTGGAATTGCTGTACATGGTGGTAAGACCAAACCTAATTTTTAATCTGCACGTTTGGCAGTGTGAGTGGTGTGACCTACGCCTATGGGATCACTTTAACGGAATCAATAGGAGAGAGACACTGTGCATTGGGTCTCTGTACTGAGTATGGTCAGAATTAGACTTCATTACATTTTGACAGAATTGCAATTTTAGTGTTCAGTATGTGTCCTTGTATATTCCGTGCTGAATAATACTGATTTTTGCTTACTTTTGACTAGAGAGATTTACAATATGGTTCACAAAAATGCAATAAAACAAGATTTGTCATGCAAAACAGGGTATTAAAACAAGTGGGAGCAGATTGTTTGGATGTAAAAGTAATTCACTGGGTTAGTAATGTCTTGAATATTTCCATTATTATCATATCATGTAAGTCTTCCAGCATTTTACAGTGGAATGTGGACAAAGATGGTGTTTTGCTGAGGTGCAAAGACCAATACTTCTGGGCAGCACATCACAATAAGCCCAGAGGCTCTGAAGGTGAAATGAGTCATGTGTGTGACAGCTGCTCCATGTGTCTCATGTTGAGGGAGTCAAAGCTGCTTTAAGAGACAGGTTGGTACTGTTATCTAAATGAATGAGTATTGCATTAATGACATTGGTGAAGTGGTCTTGAGTGTTCATTAAATGTCATATAGAATAATGTAATGCAAAGTTATGACATAACTAATATTGTCTGACACATGTATAGTTGCACCATTATTTATTTGTATGTGGTATTTACTTTCATTTGCTTAGTTACATTATTTTGTACATATTGTAGCTTATCTATACTCTATTTTAAAAGAATGCTAATATAACAACATCCCTGTAGAGTAACATTGTCTACTGATGCAGAGAAGAAAATGGAGATCTTATGATGAAATGCAGTTGCAGTAGTCTACTAGTTAGGAAAGGGATAATAAAGTTTGTCAGAGAGAGTTATGGTTAGTTCAAGGATATGTGCACTAGAGTCTTAACCTTTGGTATGATTATTTCAATATTCATTGTCAGGGTTCGATTCCCAGTGGCTTCCTCTAGTGCCCACCATATGGGTCAATTTATAGTGAAAAGTCCAAGCTGAGGTTAATCATTTTAATTAATGTATTTTCAGGTTTTACAAAACACTCACTAATATCACTCTCGCAGCACATAACATGCCAGACACTACTCTGCATCTTTAACCCCAAACATTGGTAACATGAAACACTTCAGGGAGAACACTGGTAACATTGAACTATTAAATAAGTACATAACAATCTTTCACACGCATCACTTAACATTATAACCTGCACTCAGCTGGGACTAAGCTAACCAACTGGTACAGATGACCCTAATGCTTAAAGGTTGCAACGAGATTTGAAGAACTTTCCCCAATCCTCAGCACCCTTCTGATTGGTCTCGTAGCCTGGGATATCAGTCTTGCAGGTCTCCAGCCAGGCAAGTATGTTGGTATGCTTGCTGAAGTCCACATTGGCCTCCTTTATGGTAGAGACAGTGGCCAGGAGAGAGTGGTCAGCAATGGTAATATTGTCCCCAGCAGCATATTTGTGGCCAGAGAGGAAGCCATCCAGCCAACCAAGAGCTTCCTGTAGACGTGCCAGCTTGTCCGTATCAAATTCCTTTTCGCCTCTGAACATTACTGGGAACTGGAAGGAAAGGAAGAAGGGTGAGTGATGGCTGTCATTGTCAGTGGTATTTGTGAAAGAGGTAAGGATTTAAAAGCATGTAGGGTGGAAGAGAAGCTGGTAAAAACTGTATAGAAACAGATATGGAGTAAACTAACAGATGGTAAGGATTGAAATGCATGAATTACTTAATACTGTGAATTTGCTAGATATATATGTTTATAGATGACTACTGGTATGAATTCGATAGAGTGTCAGAGTGCGTCTGTCGTTTCCATCTCCACTTACCACATACTCCCCAAAGCGGTGGAAGAGTGTGCCCATGTCAAAGTAGTTGAGTCGCTCCACATTGGCTCTGGCACGAGGATCATTAGGGAAGAGGGAGTCATCCTTCCCATACTTTGAAGCCAGGTAGGAGCATGTGGGGCGGCTGTCAGGAAGGGGGCAAAAATTTTGTAGAAAAACACTATGCATTGCGGGTGTTAAGAAATTAATTAGCCTTGATCATCCTGCCATTACATATAAGTACACAAACCAGTAATCCCACCACCACCATCCTCCTCCTCCTCCTCCTCCTCCTCCTCCTCCCCACTACCACCATTCCCACATTCCCAGCTCACCCTGCCTTCCTCACCTCTCCCAGATGACAAAATCGCCATCCACCAGTGTGGGGATGCAGTGCTGAGGGTTGAGGGCCACAAACTCTGGCTTCATCTGCTCCCCCTTGAAGATATCCACCTCCTTTAAGTTGAGCTTGACGCCCACCGCCTCAGCCGTCAGCATCACAGCGCGGCAGGGTGGGGAGATGAGCAGGTAGTACAGGTCAACAGACATATTGGTGGTGATTGCTGATCCAACCTGAAGGAGAAGCACAGTATAGAGGTGAGTTCCTGTCGGTTATTGCGGTTATTCCTGTAGTTTGATGCCTTGATTAATTTTTTTGTTGAGATTTTCATTGTGGTTTTGTTCTTATGTGTTGCTTTTTATAGGGAGTTTATTCAGATTTGTGTATTAATTATTGCCACTTTTATTGTGATGGTTTCTTTATTAATTACTATTGTCATGTTGTTTGTTTGTATTTTTCATTATGTCCGGTTTATTCTGCTCTACTCTTGAAAAATTGCAACGAGTATGTAGTTATGTATGTAAAGGTTTTAATAGAATGACAAATCATCATAAATTTAACCATATATCTATTAGTGTCATCCATCTCCATGAACACTTGTCACTACTCAATTGCACCATTATTAGCCACCATCACTATCACTCCCCAATATATCTCATCTTGCCATCCTCATCTCTACATCACTATCACCATTACGCTGCGAATTGAGACTTGCCTCTGAATTTCGAAGCCTCAGAGTTGAAAATTGGGCAAGTCTTGAAAAGTCGCACTGCCAATTTTCCGCAAAGGTGAATGTTTTTAGAGAAACTGCCGCGGGTGGAGAAGATGGGGCAAAAAGATATGACCATAGGGGGAAGCGGATATTAATTTGGGCTAAGGTTAAACTAAGAAAATATACGAGTTCCTCTGCCTTATAAAAGCATATTTCTGTTACTGTGCGTAAGTTCATTTAGTTATTTAATTCAGTGCAGTCACACCAGGAAAAAAAGTTAGTTACAAAGTTGTATTGTTTTAGTTTATCGATACAGGTTGTAAAGAATAGTTTCTTATTCTTGAAAACAAACGGAAACTATGTAAGCAAACCTTATTATCATTACTATTGTCATGGTTCTGTATTAGCAGTAGCAGAAGTACCAGATAGTTAGTAACGTCATTGTTCGCGGAACTGTCGAAACGAGCGAGTGGCGAGTACGTAGTAAAAGGACGAGTGAGGCAAGGATTGGGCTGACCACCGAGGAATGGCTGTACTTCCCCATCCACGTAACACGTCGGACGGAAGCCATCAGCGGGGTGAGGACTGGGGGAGTAAGGAGGGGAAGTGGTCTGTGTGTGTGTGTAGGATAGTAGTGGTAGTAATGCAGGGTTGCCATATGCGAACCATCAAAATTCCGGACACCTTCATTAACACGTGATATAGTATTGGAAAACATGTAAAGTAATGAAAAAGTTTACCTTAGTTGCAATATTAATGTCACAATGCTGCAGACAATGAACCAAACTAACCCGTATTCCAGTTATCGATGGAAGCTGAAATTCCGGATATTCGAGTTTTCAGAAATCCCTCCGGACACAGATTTCGACACGTGAATCCCGGACATGTCAGGGAAAGTCTGGATGTATGGCAACCCTACATTAGTTGCAGCAGCAGCAGCAACAGCATTAGTAGTAGTAATAGTAGTAATAGTGGCGATGGTGGTGAGAAAAGCCCTGATACACACTGATACTACTGGCAACATTAGGTTTGCCCGAATTAGCTTACTGACGGAATTAAAAGGTTCCGCAAACTATGAACTATTGCATCTACAATTTGGTCCAACTCTCAATTATCGCAAACTAATATATTTTGAGCATGGTTTTTTATTACCATTAACTTTTATCCACATTACGTCTTTCTTGCTTCATAGAGAAGTTTTTATTCTCGTTGTGCGTTTGTGCGTGCGTGCATGCGTGCGTGCGCGCGCTTGTGTCAATGAACCCGCTGCCTTGAAGCAGACAATCCTCACCTTGGTGTTAATATCCGTCCTGCTGCCGCTGCCAAACGTCACCTCTGCTTCCAAGACCCGTATTCTTAAACACTGTGCGGTCTCACCACAACAAGATAACTGAGACAGCTAGCCGGATTTTCGAGACAGTTTTTTTCTTTATAATAAGCTAGACATATTGCCAATCCATCATTAAAACCATGAAAATACTCTTAAAAACAGGACTTCTTCAACTAGAGCCTTCGGAAAGTAGTAATGGCGAGAGAGTAAAATGTTACGAATACGGGCACAAGTCCAACCAGTCATTGACGCCCACCACGATTGAGGCGGTGACGTAGCACAGGACGTGACCTTGATCGTTCGCTCTCTCTAACACGTTAGCGTAGAAAAAATAAATCATTGTTTTTCTCCCCCAACATTTTTACTAGACATGAAAAACTCGACTCTAATAGTTTTTGCAGTATCAATCCGTCTGTGGTATGGAAAAAAAGGGGCATGGGGAAAAAAGCGAGGCCACCATTGTATCGTTCATTATTCTACCTGCAAAGTTCGCGTCAAGGAAATGAATACCTGTCCACAACTTACCTTGAATAGGATGGTGGTGAACTCGTTACTTGCTTCGATGTGACTGGACAGAGGTTTGCTTCCCCCACCGGCCGCTTATAAAGGATCCAGGGGAAGATGCCAGTTAGGGTTAAGTAAAAAGCAAGTCACCATTATTAGGAGTAGGCTATGACTCCGCCCACCAGCCACGGATACCCCAACGCTGCCTCCGTAAAAAATACAAGGCAAGCTGAAAGAAGCCGGCGAATATACCTTTGTCAGTCTCTCAGCATGAAATTTACTGCATACATGTTATCATTCCTACCCTCTGATTTATCTTATCTTGTAACTGAATTTCCTTGTTTGCTCGTCAATAACAGTCAACATGGATTATTAGTCTTTCCATTCATCTGTCATTCCATTTGTAAAGGTTTTTCTCGTATCTTTGATATTCAGTTATTTTATAATCAAACCCTTCTATAGTTACCACTATTTTGATCTCCATATCACTGTTATTATATACATTCTTTATATCTGACTCCCTCCTTCTCTTCACGCTTCTCTCCTTCCAAACTTACTATTACGATCTCCACATCATTGTTATTATATTCCTTTATAACACGTCACATAGTACCCATCAGACCCTCTCTTACTCTACACGCCTCTCTCCTCATTTCCTGTATAACTCCTATATCTCATTTCTTTCCAAACTTCCTATTACGATCTCCACATCACTGGTATTATATTCCGTTATACCATTTCACATTATTTATCAGTTCCCCCCCTGGTTTTTCCACGCCTCTCCTTATTTTCCTCCTTTCACCTCTGTGTACCCTCTCCTCTTTTCCTCCTTTTACTTTTGTGCATCCTTGACTGTAAGAGATGACTTGTTTCTTGCCTCTGATGGAGTCACTGAGCCTCTCACAGTTTTCCGTCTGCAGTTTTCCCGTATCATCTTATTCTACTCTACTAAATTTGATAAGGTCATAGTGTGTAATCCCTCCCCTCTTTCTCTCTCTCTCTCTCTCTCTCTCTCTCTCTCTCTGTAATTTTTCGTTAACACACACACACACACACACACACACACACACACCTGAAGTTCCCCTACTCTCATCTACCCCGCGTCCTCCCCGTGACCTTGAGGAGTGAGGGTGAGGTGGCTCAGGAAGGAGGGGTGGCAGTGGAGAGGCAGCCAACACTTGCTCATCCTTACGTGCCACTACCACAAGGGGCGCTTCAAGGTTATTCCTGCGCTCATGCTGAATGCTGATTCCAGGCAGATTTTATCCTCGTTACTGAGAGACAGACAGAATGAGGATGAGAGAATCTAGACCAGCCTTTTCTGTTTATTATCTCTGGTCTAGAACAATTTACCGAGTTAACGCTTGTCTCACTGGACGGTAATTTGAAATGATTTCGGCTTTCATCAGGATAAGTATGCAGTTAGAGTCTCACAACTGCTTCCTTTACTAATGATGCTGAATTTTTGTTGAACTACCACTAGAACGCTCCTCGACTCCCAGAACCACAACGTTCACTAGATTCTGTTTGAAGTTATCCAGTCGACATCGAAGTTAGAAATATATATACATTTCCCTAGCAGACAAAATGATTATGGTGATTTCTTTTTTTGATTGTTTGTTTGTTTTTTGTTTTTTCCTTTTTTTTCTAATAAGTAAATTGTTATGGTTGATTATCATTCTGCAGTAGCTATTTATATTTTCTCAAATGAACCTAACGTACTGCCGCATGCAACTTTCTACCTCATCTTAGAGTAATACAAGAGTAATTTAAGTGGCGTGCATAAATAACAGTAATGGGCGCAGTGTTACTCAACTTTAAAAAATAAAATGATATTTAACGTTTTGACGTCTTATTTCGAATTCTTTTAATGAAATTAGTAAAGTTTTCAATGGTATTTTAATGGGGAAAACTGCGGTCTTGAAAAATTGTCTTGACAAGAGAACAAAGCGTTAAAGATAAGAACCATAAGAGTTCCGTCTACTGGAATGAGACAAAATAAGAACAAACCACATAACAACAACGACCAATAATTAGTTACTTTTGCATACATCATCTCGTGCACCGATCCTGTTGATAAGACTCTTCCTCTCAATGCATCGCCTCTTCCTGTTATCGGAGCCGTGATGTTTCCTGCACACCGCGCCCTTGATCCACCGGTGTTGCTTGGTGATACCGCACTGATGCCCTTCATGACGCTGCCGGGTGTTCTGCAGAGGGAAGGAGGGAGATAAAAGATGTGATATCAGCCAGGGCTCGATGGTGACTAGACTACGCAATGATCGGCATTCTCAAGCATTTTAAGGTCTCATCGTGACTGTTTAAAGATTCATGGTCTGGAGTGACTGGATTTCCGTTGATGTTGATGGTAAATATTCCTTCGTTATTCTTTTGTTGCTTATGTTTTTTTGTTTTGTTTTTTCTCCTGATCACTTCCAATTTTTTCGACGTATATTTGTTTTGTAATAGTGTTTTGAATAGTTACATTGACGTGAAGGCATACAACTCACTTCTGATGCTCTCTCTCTCTCTCTCTCTCTCTCTCTCTCTCTCTCTCTCTCTCTCTCTCTCTCTCTCTCTCTCTCTCTCTCTCTCTCTCTCTCTCTCTCCTCACGAAATAGAAAAGTTTACGCAACCATAACGAAGAAGCTAATCGGAGAAAATTCAAATGTTCTCTTACGTTGGCAAGATTGTCAGGTTGTCACGGACGAGTAACAACAGGTGACTTGGTGCAATATTTTCCTCTCCACACTTCCCATCGTCTTGCCAAAAAAGGTGAAAAAATGAATAGAATAAAAAAAAAGTAAAGGGAGGAAAAGAAGCTAAGTAAAAAGCGAGGAAATGTCATGTGGTGGAGATTTGATCAACCTGTAAGCCTCAAGGATGTGTGTTGTGACGGCGCCTTGCAAAACCAAACAAAAAATCTGAGAAAGAAGACAAACAAAAGACGTTGGTGATTGAATATGAAGGTTTTCTATGACACACACACACACACACACACACACACACACACACACACACACACACACACACACACACAAGTGCTCTTGTATATCAATATGTTTGACGTTAGTGCAAGAATATTCTGCAGTCACACATGTTGGTGGTTGCTGTGGATAACAAAAACATGTAGAAGACAATTACAGTCATGACAAGTCTATGAGAACCACTTGCATCAGGAATTCATAACAAGGAGCAAGAACAAGTATGAATGGAAATCAATAGTAAAAGTATATGTATATTATTATTATGCTCACGTTTCGGCGCTTCGTCTGCATTACTTTTAACAGACTATAGTGCGAGTGTGTAGATGGAAGTATTGAAAGTTGTAAGAATACCGCTGATAGTTTCAAGGATCCACATCATCAGTAGGGAAAAAAAAAAAGGCGTTCATGAGATGCCAAGTACTCAGCTTTGTGACCTTTGGAAATAGTCATGGTGAGAGAGCAGGTTTAAGAACACGGGCCTGAATGTATCAAGAATGTCGGTATTAACACCTTTCCGGCCTTGAATACCCCTACTGCTTCGGCCTTGCCTTACCATATCTCAATCCATACGCGGTTAGGTGTCAGGCTGTTATATGTTTAGATTCAGGCATAGTTTGTGTGAAGCTGGTGCTCGAGGAATGAAACGTTATTCGCTAGTAAGTCGTTGCTTAAACCAAACAAACATCTTTCCTTGAACATCCTTATTGCTTCGGTTCTGCCTTACCATACTTCAGTCCATACGTGGTTAGTTGTCAAGTTATTACATCTTTAGATACAGGCATAGTTTGTGTGGTAATGGTGCTCGAGGACAGTGAACGGTTATACTGTATATGTACATTCAGTAATACTTCCTCTATTTCCTCGTCTCCTCGTCTCCAGCAGGCTCTCTCACTACGACTATTTTCAGAAG
>CM035189.1:15112651-15115151 GCA_020233015.1 Callinectes sapidus | reverse complement strand
AAAAAAAAACTTGATAATACGTATTATGCTAATATGCATGCATACATGCATAGCTTGGGCAGACATCTTTCAAGAAGGCAAAACGCTCACACACACACACACACACACACACACACACACACACACACACACACACACACACACACACACACACACACACACACACACACACATTTTCAAGCCACACCAAGGCTAACAACAATGATTATATTATCATATTCATTATTGTTTATTGACGTTGTTGATCATATTAATTGCAGATATCTTGCCACAGGATCGTCGTTCCGTGCCCTTGCATTTTCGTTTAGGGTCGGAGTGACAACGGTGGGAAAGGTCGTTGCAGAGACTGTTATCGCACTGTGGGAAGAACTACATGAGGAACACATGCCAGTACCAACAAAGGAGTCCTTCAAATTGATCGCTGAAGATTTCTACAGCATCTGGAAATTTCCTAACTGTTTAGGCTCAATTGATGGAAAGCACATCCGTGTTCAGTGTTCCAAAAATTCAGGATTAATGTACTCTAAATATCCCCCCAAAAATTCCATTTTCCTTCAAGCTGTTGCAGATGCACACTACAAGTTCATTGCTGTTGATGTAGGAGGCTTTGGAAAGCAAAGCGACGGCGGTACGCTCCAAGACTCGGAGCTGTACAGTGTCTTAATAAAGAAAAAAATAGACATTCCTGAACCTTCTTACCTACCAAATACAAATGTCAAAGCTCCGTATGTGTTTGTGGGGGATGAAGCCTATCCACTTTTACCTTTCCTATTAAAGCCGTATGGTGGACGTAATTTGGCTATTGAAGACACCACCTTCAACCAACGTTTATCCAGGTGTAGGAAGACTGTTGAGTGCGCTTTTTGCATTTTATACAGCAAGTGGCGTTTACTATCAAAGTGTGTAGAAACCAAAGTTGATTTGATTGATGACATTGTAAAATGTATTTGTGTTCTGCATAACACAATCATTAATAAAGAAGGCGTTGAACATCATCTAACTGAGACTGCCGTCTCAACCCTTCAGCAAAATGATCGTATGTATTGTCGGGGAAGACCATCAAACGAAGCTGTGAACGTTAGGGAAATCTTTAAATCTTTCTTATCCAAGTATCCTTTAGTATACCTACAAGAACCAAACAAAACAGTAAACCATGTTTACGATAACAGAGTTTCATAGCTTTGTTTTGCTACTTGACTGTATTTTTGCTACTAATCTTATTACTCCTGTACTGTCTACAATTAAAAAAAAAAAAACTAGAAATAAAATGGTTCACAAGTTTTAAATATTCGTTTCACTAATCTCTATAACTTGCTGCACCAATTTTGCTATTAATAACATCAATAATAATAGAAATAATAAAAATTTGCTTACCTTCACAGTTCAACTCCTGGCTGATTTCGCCCCACATCCTATCCACAACATTCCTGTTAGCGTGGTGTTTGTTCCATTTATCCCACACTGGCTGTCTAGCATGTACCTTTGCTATCAGGAGCTCAACATCCATCTTGCGTAGTAGCGTCCACCCGCGCGGGTTGAGCAGGCAAGAATGGTCAGAGCAAACAGGAAAGCGGGTTGAAGCAGATTGCCGGCGCCGGCACGCTCCAACCTGCTTTCTCCGTGAATGGCTAGGGTGTGTGCTCGGAGAGTTACCAGCGCCCTGGTTTCCGGCACCGACCCCCGCGATAAGCAGGTGTTCACACAGGATGCGGGTAACCAGTTTCGACCCGATCGGTGTGCGTAGTATTTGTCATCAGTATACAAGATGTCAAGCTCATCGTCTGACGATGACTTCTTGCTGCTCGATAGTGTTTAGTCAAAGGTTAAGAGAAACAGAAGAGCAGTACATGACAATAGAGAATAGTTTGGAGAATGTGACCACAGTTCAAGCTGATTTCAGCCCACAGCCTATCCACAACATTCCTGTTAGCGTGGTGTTTGTTCCGTTTATCCCACACTGGCTATCTAGCATATACTTTTGCCATCGGGAGCTTAACATCCATCTTGTGTAGTAGCGTCCACCTGCTTTCTCTTTGCATACACCTTAAAGGCTTCCATGTTCTTCCCGTTTAGTAAGTTTAGCCTTCTTTTGCGCTCGTTACTGTTGACCTGAGTGGGCCGCGTCACCTTCAGTGTATGGCAGCGACTTGAAACGCTTAGGTCTCTCTGTTGATTGGTCCCATCGATCACCTCGTGTCTGCTGATTGGACTTCACTGTAATTGTCTTGCTTGGTGTGGATTTGTTTGGAATTTGCTTGCGTTTCTAATAGCAGAAGCAAATGAAGTAATAGTTGTAATAAGGATCGTATTCGTCATAGCTATACGAACTGCTGCTGCTAATATTACTACTATTTCTACTACTACTACTACTACTAATAATAATAATAATAATAATAATAATAATAATAAGAAGAAGAAGAAGAAGAAGAAGAAGAAGAAGAAGAAGAAGAAAAATTATTATTATTATTATTATTATTATTATTATTATTATTATTATTAT
>CM035189.1:15110158-15112551 GCA_020233015.1 Callinectes sapidus | reverse complement strand
TATATATATATATATATATATATATATATGATTTTCATTCTTTATCCCTTTTAGTTTGTCATAAGCAATTGATATCATGTATGCGCGTTGCTCAGACGATCCTGTCTTTCTTTCCTTCGATAGCAAGCAGGGAATGGCTATGGCAGGCAAGCAGGGAGGAAGATCGGCTCGCTTGTTGTTTGCTTACAAAGCGTCACTCGTTAAAGCTTCACATGGTTATCTCTACACTGGGATGCATGATGCACGTCTGAGTGCGTGTTTTTTTTTTTTTTTTTTTTCTTTTCTTTTTTCTTTTCTTTTTTCTTTGGTGTTTTTGTAAATAAAAGGCTACATGGAGGGGTACATGACGTACCCAGTATGAAGGAGTATCCAATAGTTTTTAAAGAAAAATTTTCATGTAGAAAACTTCATTCATATTGAGATTATAGTGTTACAAGGTACACTAGCTAAGATGCAACTCATGCATCATGAGTTTCATCTGTGGCATATTGTTTTATTGTACATTTAGCGCCTATTGTCTGGGACCAAGTAGCTATTTTCCTCGTTTAGAATAGAGACCTAATATTTAGAGTTAATTCTTTAAGTTAGGAAAACTTTTTTTTTCTTATTAATCGACCTAGGCACATGGGTGTAGTATGGATTTTTTAAAAACTTGCAAGGATGCATGAGCTTAGGAAACGCTATGTATTGCACGAGTATAGTTAATCCAGCTCTCCTGTACATAACTTTTATTTTGACGTCTTCATCCATCGCACTCCAATAAGCAATGAAAATGAAGATGGATGTCGTGAGACGGTGTGGCACATCTCAGCATGCGTGCCAGTCATGTCAGTCTAAATCCAAACGTAAGCCAAAGCCTCGCTGTCTTCCTTTCACCATTGGCTATACTGAGATTGATTGATTCACTCTTTAGTTAACGCGCTGCAACAACGGGGTCAAGTGATGCGTAACGAGGAAGTGTCATGAGCACTTAATTGAGTTATGGCCCCGCAACAACGACGTCACGTGGTACTGGCTTGGATATGGAGTGTCGAGAGGGTGTGGACGGGGAGAGAAGAGGAAAGTTAAATGCGTTGAAAATGGAAATACTTAGTACAGTAAGAAATAATAACTGTCCGGGTGGTCCGGAAAGTAGCTTAAAATGAACAGTCTGTCTTGGAGGCGGTTTTCCTGAAAAGGAGAGGGATCACAATCAGACACGGGAAGATGGGAAGAGAGGGACAGGAATTACCCCGCGACTTTCTAGTAAAGAAAACCTGCGTGACCTAAGTGGAGGAAGGAGCCACGGCAATGCTATACCGTGAACAGTGGTTGCCTAGGTCTGTGATGATGCTAATGGCCGTCTTCCCTTCCAGGCGGTGGCAGCAGTCGTGGTGGTGGGGATGTTGTGCATGGTGGCGGCGAATCCTGCTGGACGGGCGGGCGGCTACGGAGGAGGAGGAGGTGGCGGTGGCGGTGGCGGTGGCGGCGGAGGGGGCGGTGACGGATCATTTTCCCCCGCCAGTTACGCCTTCCAATACGATGTGAACGACGGCAACTCCGGCAACTTCTTTGGCCACCAGGAGCAGCGAGAGGGAGTGAACACTCAGGGAACGTGAGTGTTGCTAACCACACACACACACACACACACACACACACACACACACACACAAGGCTGGCTGGGTGACCAGTAGTCGACCGCGACAGTGAATTAGACACACACGAGTCTTTTCCAGTAGAGTTGTCCCGTGTGGTTATGAGTGGGGCAGTTACAGAGCAGGAGCCTGGTGGAGGAAGGATATTATGTTATGCTACGATGGTTGTAGTATTACTATTATCAGGCAGTTAATCCATTAGTGGCGCTGCCCCCCCCCCCCCCCGCTCTCTCTCTCTCTCTCTCTCTCTCTCTCTCTCTCTCTCTCTCTCTCTCTCTCTCTCTCTCTCTATCTCTCCACGCATACTTACTCATATAAAACATAAAAAATACCCTCGCCTCGCAAGGTCGTTTTTCACTTACATCTTCAGAACAGAGAGAGAGAGAGAGAGAGAGAGAGAGAGAGAGAGATTCTAGTCTTACACGATGCTTACCACGTCTCTCGTTTCCTCCGTCAGCTACTATGTCCAGCTGCCGGACTCACGCACGCTGAGGGTGGAGTACACGGCTGACGAAGGTGGCTACCGACCTATCATTACCTTCGAAGGCGAGGCGCAGTTCCCCACAGGATCCCAAGGAGGTGGTGGTGGTGGTACAGGTCGGCCTCAGGGATCGTACGGGGCACCTCCTACTCCCTCCCAGTCCTACATCAAGAAGTAAAAAATACTACACGTGAAGTTAAGCAGGCATCCCTTAATTGTTATAGATATATACTTACGTACCTTGCACTGTTTGTTGTTATAACCGATCTTGTTTATGC
>CM035189.1:15060158-15107658 GCA_020233015.1 Callinectes sapidus | reverse complement strand
GAAACACAGCCTGTCAGATACACTGTTATATAGTAGTTGCTCTAGGAAACAGTACAGTGTCAACGAGTCCCTCTTTAATATTACCGGTAACTACTCACTGGTGACCGAGAATTTTTTTCTCTCAACATTTGAAGCATACCCCATTTATTTCTTCTCTGTTCAGCAATTATAGTTTATACTTCTGTGTGATAGGCAATGCGAATGGGAGCTTTTTTTATCTTGTTGGTGAACAGAGTTATTGGTGAAGCCTTTGAGGTGTAGCAACAGAAGGGAGGGAGGAAGTAGCTGCCGCATTTACTCTGCCTAGTGCTGGTCGTTGGATTGACCGCCGACTGATCACTGAGCATTGTATATTTTTATCTTGTTCTGCTAATCATGCACACCATTATGATTACACTAAATTACCGAAATATTTATTCACAAAGGGATTCTGTTTGATCAGCTCGATAATAAACATTTGCATGTGAAGGTAAATTACTAGGAAAAATGCTGAATGAAATCTGATCAACGTTTTACTGCAAATGTCGAGAGCTATCGTGTTGCAGAAACGATCGAATTGGATTAGTTCCACTGGTGGAATCAAGCTTATATATCAAAATAGCTCAGTAACAAAGGTACTTCTCGTGATCCACGATACCGGCCGCACAAGTGACAACGTTTTAATACAAAGACCTTGAACATCAAGCTGCTCCACACGGTGCCCGCTAGTCCCGACACATCGGCTGACTCATGACGTGTTCCCACGAACCAGTCACAGGCCTCAAGCACGGTGACGTCAAGGGAAGACGACCAATGGTGGTGAGCCTCGATGACGGCACGGATCTCCTCATGAGGCTTAGCTGGCAGGCCTTGTGTGTGTGTGTGTGTGTGTAAATTTAGCATGCGAACGCAATGGAAAACGTGTTGAACTGAAAACACAGTTTTTTATCATCTATATCTTTTTTTTTTTTTTTTCATGAGACACTCCAGTGTATCAATTAATCGCTGAAACATGTTTCCGCAGATATTATTAGTTACTTGTAACTTGGTCACCATACACTCGAGTTACTTCATAACTGAGTGCAGGATTGGGGCTATGAGTGGTGCGTGAAAACACGTCAAAACTTTATCATTAACTGGTGTACAGTACATGTAATATTTTCAGAAGTACGTACTACAAATAGAAATACAGGCTGATGATGTCGATGACTAGTGAGAGTAAATGTTGATATGAGTAAGGAACACGTGGCCACTTCAGATGAAGAAATTCGTAGAAAACTAAGTGGATGTGCTTCCCTGGTGTAATTTGCCTTGTTTTCGGGTGAGGGAAGTGTTTATATATGTTGTTGTCTTTCCCTCTTCCAGCCTTAGATTAAGCTGTAAGTTATATCTTTGTTATACCTGAACAACGACCGATTTGTGTAAGGTCAGTGACAGATAATGCCCAATACTGCACTTTCACCGTTGTCTCCTTGAGATTGTTTTATTTTCTTCCTCGATAAACATTGACTCCATAGATATGTTCACTTCCAACCACTGCTCACATTACATTTATTAATTTTGCTCTGAGAGTTGTTGCTGTTGTGAAATCCATATTGTTTTTACATTTTCAATATTGACAAAAGTATTTCATCTAATCGTTCACTTTCTGTAGCTAGATTTTCTCATGTGTGTGTGTGTGTGTGTGTGTGTGTGTGTGTGTGTGTGTGTGTGTGTGTGTGTGTGTGTGTGTGAAATACTTACCTGGTGATAAAAAGAATCCGCTCTAATCATATCCTAATCAGTACACAGAACAAAAATATAAACAACCACCAAATCACCAAATCGTATTCATATAACATATATAACTTGGAGGCAATTTTGTATACTACACCAAACAGTTAACATGAGTCATGACAATGCAAAATCAGACTTATATTAGTGAAAGCGGCACAGGCTTTCCACCTAAATACAGATAGCATCTTCGTCTCCCACTGTGCAGCATCAGGAACAAGCAACATATCCATAATCAGGCAGTTTTGAGTAGGTAGGCTACTCGATCAGTCTTGAATTCACGTGTCCTTGATGTCGTGTGGTGTGACCCATCGTTGATAGTGTATCACCTCACAGGGGGAAGGGCGACCGACCAGCTGCTCTCGCCTCATAGAGGGCGAGGGTCTGAGATAAACACACACACACACACACATGTGAGTGATAATTTTAAGGCATGATTCGGAGTTACAAGGGCTTTCTAACATTTTCTGTAGTCGTTGAGAATAGGTCATCTGTTCCCGGAGTCGTAAGACGTTGTTCATCACCTGTCGCGTTATGGGTTATTGGCAGGAATAGCCAGAATGGAGAATTTAATAATATTGAGTACTGAGATGCCGTGGACTGTTACTGTAGTTACTATAGTCAGTAACTTGACCGCTACACATCAGAGACCATACATACATCTGTGCCGCCTCGACTTTTCAGAATATTCTAGTCTAGTTGAAGTTGCACGGATTTTTTTTTTTTTTTTTTTTTCTAGAAGTTTAGTGGTTGGAGTGACAGATCAAGAAGATTTTCTACATTGTCAACTGGAGAAACACACTCGATGACTCGGTAAAACATCTTTATGATCTTTGAAAATGTTCATGATGAGAGAACAACAGTTTCTGAATATGAGCCCACATGCAACGTTTCTATATGGTTATTGCGTGTTTATTAATATTGTTGTTGTTGTTGTTATTGTTATTGTTATTATTATTATTATTATTATTATTATTATTATTATTATTATTATTATTATTATCGTGTTGGAGGCTGCAGGCATGAATGTCAGAGTCAAGTTTCGAGTGGCTTGGCTAGCGACGCAACCAGTGGGTGGGTGGAGGTTGGGTCCCGCATGCAGTGCATTGTGTTCTCGTAGACAAGTAAATCAGTGAGAGAGAGAGAGAGAGAGAGAGAGAGAGAGAGAGAGAGAGAGAGAGAGAGAGAGAGAGAGAGAGATATTAATCTGTCACGTGTAGGTACCAGGAAAAGGTGGATATGTTGATACCGTATACTTCAAACATTTGGTTACATATTTCACAAGTGTTATGTTTGTGTATAAGTAATATGTGGTATGTGTATGTCTGATATGTTCAACATTCTGTCTGCATCTCTCATACTCATCTCTGCATACATTTTTTTTCTTCTTCTTTTTTTCTTTTAACGGATTTACACCAAATTGTATTCTTTGTGTGGAATCCAGTAAGTGATGTGTGATTTAGGTTTGAATTTTCTCTCTCTCTCTCTCTCTCTCTCTCTCTCTCTCTCTCTCTCTCTCTCTCTCTCTCTCTCTCTCTCTCTCTCTCTCTCTCTCTCAACTGTTCGTACAATGGGAAGAAAATGTTAACAGTTAAAGGTTCATGACACTGCCAAGGCTGAGCAGTGTAGTGAAGCAGCTAGAATCCTTGAAGACGAAAGATCAAAAGGGAGAGTAATTTAGACAGGAGCACGTGAAGACTTATCTTTTATCATCTGTACAAGGAAGTACCAAAGTACAGACTAGAGTATAGATAGTTCGAGATAGAAGCAATAGCAGTCCACCTCACATTAGTCAATCAGCTCAGTAATGTATACGAGACAGAACAGAACAGCAGCATGGTAGCACAGCACAGACTGGTACGTGTCCCCCCCCCCCCATCATCATCCTGTCTTTCAACTTAGTTCCGTCTTGATCTTCTTCTTCTTCTTGATCTTCTTCTTCTTCTTCTTCTTCTTCTTCTTCTTCTTCTTCTTCTTCAGTGGTTACACATAGAAGACTTGAAGTTCCACCCAACGATATCACTATGATAGAAATATTTTAACCTTCTTTAACATTCATATGTTCTTGGCAATACACATTTCTTTTACACACACACACACACACACACACACACACACACACACACATTATGCTCCATATCAGGTATAATGTCAATGCATGAATATCCTTGTCACTTTTTTATTAGACTAAGCAGAAGACAGTCACTATGTTGTGTCATTTTTACTTATTATGGCTCATGATATCCTGAATTGGAAACACTTTAAACACTTTAAACACTAAATGAATAAATGGAATAAAATGGAATAAAATTAATATTCAAGAAATTACTTATGGCATACATAAGTGCTTGTGTAAGTTCTTTTCATACATACAGCTCACATCTCTTTGTAGGAATGATTGCAACAAACTTTTCCCTGTGTCCTGCAGATGGCAAAGACTTGTCTCTCTCTCTCTCTCTCTCTCTCTCTCTCTCTCTCTCTCTCTCTCCTCTTTGGTGAGGGTATAGCAGTATACCTGCCATCCCCTCCCTACAGGAGAGAGAAGAGGATAATGAGTTTTTGCCATCTGCAGGAGACATATGTGGGTAAAGTTTGTTATAATCCTTCCCGCATAGGGAGGTGAGCTGTATGAAAAGAATTTACACATCCACTATGTATGTCATGAATAATTTCTGGAATATTTTATACAGTTTCAAAGAAAGAATGGAGATAAGTCTAGATTAAACATGAGCTGTGGATCTTTTGATTATCACCTTATTAAGAGAAATCAAACTAATGAAAACTTTCTTTACTTTCAGGCATGAAGCACAATCACTGCATCAGTACATACACACGACTGTCGGAGAAATCCGATAGTGTCTTAGTTGTATTCTATCACCAACAACCACAGTAGATGTACAGTGTGACTGTACAAGCCCAATAAGAGAAAAGACGTGAAGCAACACAAAGAGAAATGTTAATGCAAACAAGGCAGCTGGTGATGAGCACAGCCAGGGTGCCAGGCAGCATGTGCCTGGCTGCTGCTCTCACCCCTCGAGTCAGCAACAGTCACTCCTTCAAGGTGAGGTCAGATGGAAGAAGACCTCTTTGATGCTTGTCTCTTATACAAGGAGTCCCTGAGGAAAAGAGTAGAGGATACTTAGCATATATTTCAGTGATACATGTATTGAATATATGAAATTTGATAAATGTCATCATCTACTTGGACTAAAGCAAAGAATTCTTTCCATGTATTGCAATTTCCAAACTCTGATGGATAAATTGTTTATACTAGGCAAAGGCACCAGTTGATTTTGATCATACTACTAAATTTTATTTATACACCAAAGTAAATGCCTGCATTTTACGGCAGTGATTGTGCCATGATGTTTGTCCAAGAGTTTATGGGTGCCATCAAAATTCAGCTTTAGGTACTTTTAGTATTGAATAACAAGCCTCAAGTCAGAATTACAGTATTTTCATTAGAGACAAGGAGTATTTGAGCATGTCTAAGGAACTTGTCATAATGTTGCTTTTATAGTCTTGCTGTGGCTGTATTCCTTTTATCCTATTACTTTAAATATAGAGGTCCATTCACAGTGATGAAATACACGGTTCCTCCATAGCACTCTCTGCAGCCACTCATGCCTTAAGAAATAACAGTTGCTTGTGCTGTGAGAGAAAGGGAATGTGTAGCTCATCCATCATTGAAAGAGTGGAAAGAGTGTGGACTAAAGATGTAAGGAATGTGCCTTGGTCATCAGTCATACATTGATGTACAGCAGTTAAATATCTATTGAGTGGTAGTTTATGAAGTCACTATTTCTTCAGTTTTCTCTTTGTGTTGGCAGACTGTTGTCTCAACACAACCCAGCCTGGTGGTGCCCCAAGGATCTCTGCCACTTCTCCTCCATGTCAGAGATTTCCATTCAAGAAAGTTCTCTCGGAATGTTGAGTTCTTTACCGCTAGTGATGCTCCTCTCCCAAAGAACACAATGCAGGTAATAGAATATAGTTTCATCTTGTCCTCGCAATTGAAAAAGTGTACAAGAGTTAAATTGTTTCAACAATTTCTAACCACAACTCCTTTTGTTGGATCAGTAAATCGAGTTGTGTAGTTGTGAAAGAAACAAATGCAAAGATCGACCGTCTCCCTGTGAAAGAGTACTTGGTGAAAATAATCTGTTATACGAGTTACTTAACACATTAATAATTATGATATGGCAACACTCCCCATAAAGAAAAAAACAGCTGTTGGTGCACATGTAGACCTAGACGCGGGTAACGTGTTAATAGATTATACAGTCATTACTGTAGAAAATTCAAGGAATTATTTTTATTTATAAACATATATAGTAGAAGAGGGTATGTGAGGGGAAGCATGTTCAAGATACAGCCTGCAGATTTGATTTGCCCTTGATACTGTTGCAGGTTGCCCCTTCCTTAGGCAGTGATGAGCGTCCACTGACACTTCTGTTCTGTTGGTTGATGGCCAAGGAACGTCACATCAAGAAGTATGCACAGATGTACACTAACATGGGCATTGATGTCCTCAAAGTCAGAATATCTCCATTTGACCTTCTGCGTCCCACTAAAGGATCACAGGTATGTGAAATGAAAGGAAATTGTTGTGTGTTATCAGCATTACCATGACATCAAGAATGTGCCCATGTGTTTGCTTTCTATGAAACTGAAAGGAATAATGATAGATTGCTGAAGACACTTTGCACTAGATTCATGGGATATTATTATTAGAGGTAACATAAAAGGACAAGAATTTAGAAACTGATGAATTTTTATTTTAACTTGTACCGAATTTGTGTACAAAAAGTCATCGTAGTTAAGCTGTTGAAAGATGATTTCAGTAACTAGTAATCTATTGGTGTCTACAGGTTGCAGCAGAACAAGTGCTCAACTTCTTGCATGCCAACCCCTCATACAGCTCTTTGATGGTGCACGGGCTGAGTGTTGGTGCTTATCTCTTCATGGAGGTGCTGGGCAAGGTAAGTCTTGAATGTGCTGCCACCAAGAATATGAGATTGGCAATGATGCTCATCCCTAGGATACACTGATGAAGACTTTGGTTAACGTGGTTTTTGAACACTTCCAGCTAGCCTTGACAAGCAGGCTATTACATGGAGCTTTGCACTGATCAGTGGATGGCTATGTGTACTATGACATAATCTTTAAAACCCATTATATGATTTGTGGTATTATACCTAGTGTATTTCTATCTTTTTTGAGTGTTTACAAGTGATGGTGGTTGAGGGTGAGCAGCTTACCTTACAAACCTCAATTCCCCAGATTGATCAGGACATGAAGAAGCATGGACACCTGCTAAACCGCTTTGTGGCTCAGATATGGGACAGTGCTGTGGACATGTATGGCATTCCTGATGGTGTGCCAAGGGCCATCACCAACAATGTCAGCCTTCAGAGGAATATTAAGAAATATCTCTTGTAAGTACAAAGATCATTAAGATAAGTTCTTATTAAGCTTCCTCTAGTTGTTTCTTTTTCCCCACTTTTCTCTTTCACCTCATTGGTTTGGTTTAGTGCATTTTGGCTTCCATCTTGCTTTTCTTTTTTCTTCCTTTTTTAATTATTCTTTGTGGACTTAAATGCTCTTGAAGTGAGAAATGGTGCATTATAAAGAGAGGATGGTATGTACTCGTACAATATGTGTGTGGAATACTGGATGTTGCTGACAATAAAATTGAAATCTTATGTTGTTCAAATCCCAGCCACAAGCTAAGGGTAGGAAGGTCATCCACTCCAGGTAATGGTTCCCAAATGCTAAAACCAGTTGCTTTGTTAGGAGACACCATCCTAGCCTTAGTAAAATAGGGAAACCAGACTTGAAAAAAAATAAATAAAATAAAATAATTAACTAATGAAATTCAATAATGGGAAAGTGAAAGTAAGAATTTCTGTAAACAGGAAAATAGATAATTTTAAGTAAAATCAGAAGTAATTATAACACAATAATGAAAATTAAATATTCAGAAAAGTTTCTTCATCGAGAATATAGAAGTAAGATTGGTAAATAATTAAGAGAATAGAATGTTCTCTCTCTCTCTCTCTCTCTCTCTCTCTCTCTCTCTCTCTCTCTCTCTCTCTCTCTCTCTCTCTCTCTCTCTCTCTCTCTCTCTCTCTCTCTCTCATACCATTTTCTCTTCAGATGGTACTTGAGGGCCCACTACAACACTGCCACCATCCACTATGAAAATGCCAGTATTAAGATGCATGAGAACTTTGTTGGAGTTCCTGGCCTTTTCTTCTTCTCCAACAACGATCCTGTTTCAACCCCAGAGATGAATGCTATGGTTTACAAGAAATGGGAAGCCAAAAACATTCCAGTAAGATTGGGCATTTTATCGTATTTCCTATACATGTGCTTGTCTACTTATATGCAAGATTAACCAAAGTACACAATAAGAGAAGCAAGTTAGATGGGTTGGATTTGTCTTAGCCCATCACAAGTAATTGTGTTCCTCTGTGCAGATAGTACATCTCAGTGTAGCAAGGCCTTATGCTTGTTGGATACAATATTGTTATTGTACAAAGCAATGTAGCATAATGCAGAGGAGTTTTTGTCTCCATGGATGATCACAATCTTTCTTTGTCTGAATCCCCTACCCAGTTGTGTTTACCATATAGAATTATATTGAAAAGATGGAACATATATGTGTGTTCATGTTTAAACTTGCTGATATAATTTGTAAGTTCAAGGAAACTAAAATGTGGTTGCTGGGGCACTCAACCACAATCCTATATACTAATGTGTAGCTGGTGATCAAATATGGTTTAGACCACATGCAATTTTTCCATTCCATATTTATTATCAGCTCTCAATATAAGTATGTTCAAGAAAATACCAGGAGGTAAATTCATGGATATTACAGACAGGCCAAAGTTTTGAAGGCTAGAGAGATCTAGATGACAAGAAAATAGTTATATTGTATTATTGTGGTGATGCTTCATCTTCTCTGTACTCAAGGATGGCTTTTTTCCACTTCCAGGTATACACAAGACTATGGGAGGGCTCTCCACATGTCAGTCACTACCTGAGGTATCGCAAGGAGTATGAGGCAGAAGTGATGGCCTTCATGGAGCGTGTTGGCTTCATTGAGTCAGCAACCAGACGGTGTGCCACCTCTGTTTGAAGCTCTACCACAGCGGCAATGCTGCCTTATCACTTCTAGCTCTTACACTTGTGAAGAAACATCTCTTTATCAACCTATGAAATTTTTTAAGCTTCCTTCATTTCTTGATGAGACTCTTTATCAATGTGTGATCTCATATATAGCACAAGGGAGCATCGTACCAAAGAGTGTCATGTTCAAGAGTCAATGTTGTGTCTCACATTACCTTCTTGAGATTCTTTGTAAGACTGGAGAATCTTGATTTGAAATTATTCTTTTTTACAAGTGTGGGTGGTGATTTTGAGGCATTTTGTTTTTATTATTATTATTATTATTATTATTATTATTATTATTATTGTATAATGAATCCCATTTTTATTAACAACGTAACCATTCAATTGCTTAAAAGTTGAGATTCAAAATCAGATGCAGAAGAGTTATCAAAAAACATTACATAAGTTCCCCCATTTGCTCCTCCTCCCCATCCTCCTCTTCCAATTATTCTCTCATCTTTTCCCTCCTTGGCCTGCTGGTGTCCTCCACCTTTAGAAGCCATAAGGTGAAACATACAATTTTTGTCATAAACTGTCATGACACAAGAATAATTACAAACCCAATATTTGCCAGAATTGGTTTGCTCCAGCACACATGAAATGTTTTACAGAGGAATACTAATAAGTAGAAAGGTAAAAATAACCACATCCCCCTACAGGTAAATAAATTATAGTGGATTGAGACTAACTTTGTAATTGAGGTGTTGGCTCTACCCATTCACACTGTTGTCACCTCAACCCTGGAGGGAACTGACCTGGACCAGCAGAGTGTAGCCTGGAGGATTTCATGTGTCAGGGAAAATCAGACATCAGTGCCACAAAACCTGTGTTGAAATGTGTACTGTAAGATATACATCATTGTCCCATCACCAAATTGAAAACCATTGAAAAAAAACATATCCAGTTGTATATAACAATATATATTTTTGGAATTATGAAGGCAAAGGATGACAGTATGAGCAAAGTAGAGGTGCTCATATGCTTATTGATTGTGAATGTGACAGCAATGCAGAACAGGTATAGCCAACACCCACAGTAGCAAGTAAGGGTAGATTCATTATAGTTATGTACCTAAATCACATCCTTTCACATAAACAAGTCACTCACATTCACACTATTACATTTCATATACTCTTTAAAACTTGTTTTTTCTTAGTTTTATGGCATTGCCTGGTGTAGAAAGGTGATCAACAGATGAAGGTATTAAACTTTCAACTCTATAGTCATGAGTAAATAGCACATCTAAGCATGCACCAAATCTCTATTTTATTTAGATTTTATGGGGTGGGAAGTCTGAACAACTCAGAATCCTAAATATACACAAAGTAAACTTTTTTATGTGCTATAAGCAATCCATTGTTACTACCAATGTAATGACTATATAAAATCTTTAAAACCATTACAGAATGTTGAGAACAATAAAAAGACACTATGCTAGTTTCTTTTATTAAGAGACACTGCAGTCCAACAGCTGATATGTACAGGTGTGAACACCATGCCAGTGGTCAGCTTGGGCAGTCAAGAGATCGTGGTGTGGACTAGTGCCACTATCGCAACACTGGACAAAGATCCCAATATCTCAATGTCACATCATTACTGAAAGACTAATTTACAGAGCAGTTCACTTTTTAAATGGTTAAGTTCTTTTATCAATGGAGGCTTAGTATATCAACCCTTGTCCTTGGTGGCACAGGAAGATTTTTGGTGATATCTGCTCATGCTACCTTACAGATCTCCCAGCTGCAGTCACCACCAAAGATGAAGTTCACAGCAATCACATGGATACTCGGTTATAGACTGAAAAATAACCATTATGAAACAAGATTCTTGGTTCCCAAGATCACCATGTCCATGTATTGACCATTCAGCCACAGCCTCCAGACATTGTTAAGGTTTTCACCCATGATAGCATCAAAGTATTATTATGACATTCTTGGCATACATTATAAATGATTTTTGTCAGTTTTTGGAAGGATTATTCGCAATATAACATCCAGTGTTAATTATAATCAATCAATACTTTTAACTAACCATATATAATCTAAAATTATAAATAAATACAACTCAATATTTATCTTTAGTAAATAATATTCATCTTCTTACGGAGCTAAAAACAATTATGAAAATAATAATCATTCTAACAGTTATAGCCTCTTGCTTCATAATTTAGAGATAAGTTAGAGCTGTAAAAAAATATCTTGTAATTATTTACAATATAACAAGAACTAGATTTGTTGAAAAAGAGGCAATACCTGTGCATATTCTTTTCATTTGAAGCTGGAATGGAGCATTACTTGTAAAATACTAAAGCATCATCTGTTCCTATGAAAATTTGTGCAAGGAGCAGCCTGCATAAAATAAACTAGTTACTTAAATACTTCACAAGTACATGCTGCCATTAATTAAATAACTTCACATCAGGAAGTTTGAAAATGTATTTTCCCAACAAATAATTTATAAGCAAGTACAAGCACAAACCCATATAAATACGTGAAATCAGTAAATAAGTTAGCTGCACCATAACCCTAGATAGGTACCATTATTTTCACTCACAGTTTTGTATTATAGGTCCAGTTGGAACCACTGTAAAAAAAATTTACATACAGAAACACTATAATATAAAGCTTTTACCAGTGACAGGATAACCCATTTTAGACAGGCTGTGTTGATCTACCTGGTGTCACCCACTAACCTTCATTTGATATGAAGACTTTCTAGTGTAAAGCAAACTAACAGAGGCAGCAAATGACATTTTCAAAATTTGTATTGTGATTGACCTCACATGAATCCCACAATACCTGCCTGCAGTTACAGTCACTTGAAATTTAACAGCTCTATGCTTTGGTAAGACAAATATTAGCCTAAAACTATTTTCTATGCTGACCATCACATTAAATACATATAAATGACGAGAATAATTAAATTATTTATAATTTCATGACTCGGTGTTTAGTAATGGAAAGCTGATTAGATCATAACTTATATATCTATATTTCTAACTATCACTTATTTTCTTCTTTAGTTAAAATAAGTGATCCTTTGGTTATAAGTGATCTTCATCTTTGATGACAATGTAGACTCACATCAACTAATACTGACAACTAACACAGACCCAAAACATCTACCCAGTAGCAGGTGTTAGGGAAGAACAAACTCCCAAAGTAGATTTCACTAAAACAAGAGAGCATTGGAGGCTCGACTCAAGATATCCACCATGTTGTCTACTGTCATGCCTCTGTTTGTGCGACAAAGTTCCAAGGCCTCCTCCAAGTCTTCAGTTCTTTCACTAGACACCAACAGGCCATACAATGAAATCAAAGAGTCTGTGTTTCCCAAAAATATTTTGTCACAGATAACCTGCAAGTTGGTGTTGCTGCGCTCCATCTCACACTTGTTAGTCCTGTGATGGCAGCGGCCTTTGCAGTCAAAATAAGAGCAGTCCTCATGGTTAGAACAGTATGGGGTATTCTCCATCATTTTAAGGAGAGAGCTTTCATACAGCACAGAATCAAGATCAAGGAAAGCAACCCTATCTTTTTCATCCCATCCAAAGTGATCATGCTTCACATCACAAAGGTGAATTGGCTCCCTTCCAACTGTTTCCAACTGTCCAATATATTTGAGGATGTCCAATGCCTTCCAAAGTCTATTTCTCCAGGTGATAGTGAAAGGCTGTATTGGGTTTCTTGTTAGAGGCTCAAAGTACTCTACAGCATAGTAATTTTCACATATTCCAGTGATTTTGGGGAAAAGATGCAACTCCTCAAATACCACAGAAGTGAGGAATTCATGGTCTTGGATGAGCTTTCCAAAGCTTCGGTGGTCTGCTGATGACTCTGTCTCGGTAGAGTAGAGGTGACTATAGTTGACTAACTTGGTGATGACTTCCCAGCTCACTTCACTTCCAACAAAATTGTTTACATAAGTGGTGACTAGAGTGAAGAAGTCTTCCTTAGAAGGAATGTGTTGCTGCTCAAGCTTCTGGTTCCAGTACAACTGCAAATAGCCAATAGTTACCATTATATATCTGCAAAGAATGATGGTAATTATTGGAATAACTGAATAAAGGGCTTAAGAGAACAAAAACAATTGTCAGTTATCTACACGCCCCAAATGTAGCAACATTTCACACCAATAAACATGTCTAGACTAAACACTGAGCTCATTAGATGTTCACTTTGAACCATCATTGCCAACACAACCATTTATCTGCCTCTACAATTGAGGCAACAGAACCATTGTCTTTTTCCTCATTGGTAAGATGCCCTACCTTGAAACTGGCTAGAACACCATGAACCACACATATATATACTTAACAAAAGGTAAATTTGACACTCACATCATCAATCTCATCCTGGCCTCCATTCACTGCTACCTCACGCTCTGTTGCATCAATGACTGATTTGACCACCTTTTTGCTGCTCAGGCTGGTAAGGGTGAACACAGCAGCCTTGTTGAGATGAAGGGTGTGGCAGGTGATCTGAGAAGCCACGTCTTTTACGCACAGCTCCCGACACAGCTTTTGCTCTGTATCTTTGCCCATGTCAGCACACTGGGGGAAGTCAATAGAGATTTATAATTTAAAATAGCATTCCCTGCTTCAGCACACAGGCAAATTGGCTAGTAGGATTGTATCACCATGAAAAAATTAAAAATAACAAATTCTTTGTGAAAATTTAGAATGAATAAACAGTAAAAGGTAACACGACAGGGACACACCAGAACAGAGATATGGTTGTTGATGACATCTGATGTAGTACAGAGGAAAGAAGAGGCCAGGAGCATCTCCCTCACAGTCATTACAGCAAGCACCACAATCACCATGGCAATCACACTGCTCCACAACAACACTCTTTTCCTTTTGCGCCTGTTCATTATCATATCTTCAATGAACTTGGCAATACAGCATGGCAGAAGAAAGGTTATTTTCATCCTCTGAGGTGCAACAATCAAACCTCTTCTGCAGGGCTTACATTGAAGCTTCTTAGGAGTTCATGACTAGGAGGTACATTCATCATTACCTTCTTGGTACTTGGAGGAAAGAGGAGCAATGATTTCATTCTTCTTTGTGTTCAGGTTTGTTGTCTAAACCCATGTGTATCCTCTTCATTCATTTCCATTAGTTTAGTTGAGATCTCTAGAAGAATGAACTCATGCAATATCAGTAGCTCTTCCCTATAGTTTATCTTAATTTTCATCACTGGCAATATCATAACCATTTTCTTGTCCGCAGACAAACCTCCAAGCTGTAGAACAAAAAGAACATGAGTCTTTTTTAATACAAGAACATAAATCATAATGAAATCAAACATTTTTATATCAATCCCCGTTTTTCCCATCAGGAGTTATCTGAAAATATATCTGAGTTCACTCCACCAAACCAAATCACTCACGCTTGTTCTTTATTTCCTATACAGCAGTGACTGTAAATAGGTACAGCCGTAACATCATCTGATATTTACCAGATCCGGCATGTGTGACAGTTTCCTTCATCATTCGTGTTGTTAGGGCCGCGAAGACCATAAAAGATCCTTATGTGAGGTTCCTTAGGTCTTCCTCAGGAGGACACATGGGAGGAAGGAGGCAGTTGGTTGGCGTGACTGGGTGGACACCTGTTGGAACCACAGGAGGATGGGCAGATGTGGCAAGCTGGATAGTTGGGAGCACAGAACAATGTGTGTGGGTGTACAGGCGGGCAGTAGAGCAGGGAGTGTCCAGTGGTATCAGGAATTGTGAGGACAGTCCTACCCATAGAACAGAGTTGGTCAAGGGAAAGACATAGGCAGTGGAAGTGAGCAGTGGGTGTTGTGTGGGCCAGACATCATTCTTACTCTTGGTCTGCCGTGCTGACACTTTTTTGTTTTGGTTTGAAATGTTGCACTACACTCTCGTCTCCTTCACTCCTTCGGCTCCTCCTCTCAAACTCGGACCTGCCCAGAAATGAGTAAAGAAGAATATCATGATAATTACCGTATTTTAATGTAGTATTACTGATGTAATACTTACGTTTCACCTCAATATTTCATCTTGTTCCTCTCTTCGGGTCTTCCTTTTTGTCTTTTTATTCACAACAAATTTTGTCTCCGCTTATCATAAGAAGGTTAATGTAATTGCATTTCATAGCAAAGTGGATCAGATCAATACATTACAATAAATCCAAAGGCGTTTAAAGTAACATCACAATGAAACACGTGCCGTAAAACAGTGGTAATCAAAGCAGCCAGCAACACCACTTCAAACTGTCGGCGCCGCGGAGAGGGAGTGGCGTTTGTGTGTTGTGGCTTTGCTTTGACTCTGTATTTCTCTACTCGACCACCGATCCTGGTAATGTAACCTTCAGCCATACTATGTGTTAGATGGTTCCTTGAAGACCTACCTGGGAGTGTGGCCGCTGCCCATCCTTGTCTTGAAGGTGGTGCAGGTGGTGGCAGTAGTTATTACGAGTTCAGTTGTTCCGCCCATGCATGTGTATTTGTTTCCTTACATTAGCTGCCACTGGTTATGCTTCAGTGTGATGGAAAGCAAGTCACTACTCTGCCCGGATAAGCACACCACATTCCGTCAAATTACAGACCAGTTACTCTCACCTCAGTTGTTGCAAATCCTTAAAACGTGTTATCAGTGAACATTTCCATCAGTATATACCTTGATACGTGTAATATGTCACCTGACTAATTTGGATTTAGACAAGGAAGTGATGTGGATAATCAATTGCTGCTTACTTACAATAGTGTAACTTAATGGTTGAACTTTAAAAATGTTGATTATATATTATTAAAATTGGGCTTCTCGGCACGGTGGCAGGGTACTTAACTGGATAAGTGATTTTCTCACTAATCGTACTATGTGGGTTATGGTGGGAGGTCAATGTAGCACTACTTCACCTGTACTTGGTGAAGTACGACAGGGATCAGTTTTACATGCCTTGCATTTTCTTATATGTGTGAATAATCTACCAGCAAGGTGTCTTATCTCTCCCAACACATTTTTGACTGCAGCAAGGTATCCTGTCTCTCCCAACACACTTGACAAAGGCTGAGTAGTGCATTTTTCCATCTCCCTGTTGATGCAGGAAAGTGATATGACTCTTCTCTTACATTCAGCAGTCAAGCAGTGGTTCTCTTCATCACAAATTTAACAGTACGAAGACATGTCTCTTCTGTTACATTCCTGACAGCATCTAGGTGTCACACCTTATTGTTCTTTTTTTTTTTTTCATAGAAATAAGGCAGCCATGGAGCAGCAACTGAGTGAGCTGAAACAGCAACTGGCTGAAGCAGAGCACAACACTGTCCTGGCAGCCACCTATGGCAAGCAGCTCCTGGACAGGAACAATGAACTTGAAGGCAAACTTGAGGTCAGTGTGACATGTTGGACATAATGAAATATATTCATGAAATATGGTGAGAAGCACAGGCTGAAGAAAGATCACTGTTTATTCTCTTTTATATTTCAACTACAGTCAGAATATAAGAGAATGAATATATATAATGGTATATATGTAGTGCCTTGATGTATTTGTGTATTAGAATAGCACACTATGTACAAAGAAAGTATGTAATCTATCTTGCCTCTCATATGTGATGTGGACTGGCAGGCTTTGGAGCAGGAGAAACACTGCCTCTCCTTGAAGCTGGAGGCAAGTGTCAGGATGGAGCATTCCTTGATGCAGGAGGTGGAGCAGCTGCGGGAACATCAGAGTCACCAGATTGCAGGCTTGGCAGCACAGGCTGCACAGAACCATGGCGAGGAATTACGGAAGCATGCCAAGAAGGTAATGGTTGATGGTAGACCAGTGTTCATTGAAAGTTTCTTTGTGGTGACCATCATGGATGTGTTGGATATTTTAATTACCACCTCTAATACATCTGTTAGGAGACTTGAAATATTGTCATTCATATTTTGTTAGTAGTTATTGATGATATTCTATTTTTATTTCTTTACTTTAGATATTAGACTTGGAATCCATTGTTGGAAGCCAGAGACTGGAAATCACACAAAAGATTGAAGAGAAAGAACTGGTAGAGGCTCAGCTGAAGGAGGCACGAGAGAGGCTGGATAATTTTAACAATCTGAACCAGTCTGTGGATGATTCTACTGGCATCTTACAGGTATTGTTCCATCAGCTTTGTGTTTGGGTCACAGTGGGTGGTGCAAAGCAAAATCACCAAAAAGCCCACTCTTTTTACACTACACTTCTAATGTGGTATTTGTAGCAAAACAGTTGTTTCCAGAAGATGCTGGAGTCATTGTAAGAGGAGATGAGTCCTGGAAACACTAGGCTGTATGACTATGTGAAGGAAAAGAGTGTTTATGTATGTACTGATGAAGGGAAGAATATGTGCAAGAATGTACTACATATACTGTTTTGTGCTCTCTCTCTCTCTCTCTCTCTCTCTCTCTCTCTCTCTCTCTCTCTCTCTCTCTCTCTCTCTCTCTCTCTCTCTCTCCCTCTCCCTCTCTCTCTCTCTCTCTCTCTCTCTCTCATAATGATAACAGGACCTTTCTTTCATCACAGGCTGAAGTCACTGCCCTCACTCAGGAGAAGCAGGAGCTGGAGACTCTCATGTCCTCTCTGAAGGTGCAGCTCAGCACCTACAAGTACCGACAAGAACAGGCTGACAAGAAAGTCCTTGATCTGGAGTCTGCTTTGGAGGAGAAGGAGTGTCAGTTCACCTCATACTATAATGCACTGGAGGTAAGATAAGTTTATCAGAATACCAGGGGAGAGAATGAATTTGTGGAAATTTAGTTCTGGCTTGTCATGACCATAAAGTTTATTCCAGTTAGTGGACTGCCCTCTCTTCATTCAGTTCTTCAGTCATATTTTACACTATATTTTTTTTTATTTCAGCCCTTAGAAATTGTAGGTTTCCAAATTCTGTCATCACATTATATCTCTGCTTGATTTCAGTGTTCTCTTCTGAGTCTGAGAATTAATTTGAACCTCTACCAGTTTTTTTATATATTTTTTAATTATCTATAGTTATCATTGTCATCTATGAAATGGTAACAGTCTTCATGCAACAACAGAACACCATTATATTCTTAGTACTTAACCTTTCTTTCACCTCTGATGCCAAGAGTCTTATAGTGGTCATGATTTTTTTCATTAAACTCTTATCCATGCAATTAAATGCTATCCTGATATTTGTTGTGTTTTATATGTATGTTGAAGTAAATCATCAATTTATGTGTCTTTCTAGGATCAGGGTATCTTGTATAACTACTCCCATGTCTTTCTTTTCCTTCCTCTTGATTGTAATCTCTTCTCTCATTTTGTATTCCCACATAGGTCTTTTATTACCTTTACTAAGTATACATGCTTGTTTGTATGTACATATGTATATGAATTGAAAAGACTTAATTAATATCTAAAATTGTAAGAGCTCAGATTTTTCTACCAGGATTTCTTGAGCAACATTTATTTGTGTCACAGAAAAACAAGGAGGAGATGATGGAAATGAAGATGGAGATTGAAAGCCTAAAGCTTGCAGAGACCGACCCTGCCAAGAAAGGGAATTCCTTGTTTGCAGAGGTGGAGGACCAACGCCAGGCCATTGAGAGGCAGCTCATTGATTACAAAACTAACTACAACATTGTCAAGAAGCATTATGATCTCAAGGCCCAAGAGGCAGCTAAGCTAAAGGTCAGCCATTAGCTGTTTCTAATCATGGAATAATGATACATTACTTTCATTTTCTACATTCTGTTGATTCTTGGATGCCATTCCTGCTAGTCTGGCATCCCCTGCCTCCTTCCCATGTGTTTTTGTGTTAATAACTGTGTTATAAATATGTATTTTTTTGCAAAGACAAATCTCATAGGCATGTCAAGTCTTGTCTCATTGCAGGAAAGAAGCACATAGTCAGGAAAAGCTTTGTAAAAGTTGCTAAGTCATGCTCAAATAATTTCTCCTGTATGATTTAACGTTTGACATGATATAATGCATATGTTTGTGCTCATTGATTCCCTGAGTCACACGTTGATGTATTAGGTGCAACTTAAGAGTTGAAAAGAGCAGATAAATCAAGCAAGACATGAGGTGAAGCTGTAAGAAAGCCTAGAACCCATGTAACGAGGTTTGGTTTATCTGCACAGTGCAGTGAAATACTATGTAGCTGATGGCAAAGCTTGACTTATGTTGACTTTCAAAATCATGATAGCAATAATTTTCATCTGGCATAAGTTGGAAAGTAAGAATACACTTTGAAATGTTATGTGTCAATATATGATTCAGGGCACACAAAAAAATGTCATTACAGCTTCAAGTGGCCTCCCTACTAAGCCGGAGTAACAACAGGGTGAGTATGGAGTACATGAACCACATTGAGGAGTCCTTGGCATCAGCACGTGCCCAGCTGGAAACATTCACACAGCGTTGCCGCCAGCTTGAGGAAACCCAGCAGAACATGGCTGCTGCTGCCTGTCAGGTGAGGGACACCACCAGTTCTTTCTACACCTTTGTGGCTTTTATTAATTTTATACACATTGGTCTTTTCTGCAGCATTAATCAACAAGATAAGTTTGTAAATATGGAAACTACATATTTTCATTTGCTCAAAACTTTCTCACTGGTTGAGTTTGTCACAAGAGAATAATGATAAGGTAGAATAATATAGATAAGTGAATACATGAATAGATTGATAAAGCTATTATTCAGATTTATAATTCATCATTGGTGGCAAGAAACATGAAGCAAGTAGTAGCAATAATTCATGCACTTACAGGAAAATCCTGATGAAGCAGACAGTGCCAATCAGCTCTTCAAAAATCTGTACAGCGAGAGCAAGTAAGTTTTAACAAATGTTTCGGTTTTCATATTAAATAAGAAACTGGTGTTATGATTTTCTTTAAAAGAGAACCTTGGATCTTATGTATCCTGGGCTGACAAGCTCATCCCTTGATACACAAGGCTTTTCTTATTTCAGATGAGATGAAATAAAAGTGTTGATCACAAATGTATCAATGAATTATTAAGTTACCAAAATACTTATAAACAGGTGTTATATTTGTTATTGTATTTTATGTATATGTATAGACATACATCCATCTTTTGTACAGGAAGAAAATCTCTGAGATGAATCAGTTGCTGCACCAGGCTCAGTTTGACAAAGTGGTGCTGAGTGACCGCATCCTGCAGCTTCAGAGAAAGCTGAGGCAGATGGAAGCAGCTCGAGACTCCTCAAATGGGGAGGTGATCCGGCTCAAAGTGAAGCTGGATGACCTCACATCCAGGAAAGGAGAGATGGCAGGTGAGTAGAACAGTGGTCAACGTAAAGAGGAACACATGCAGTATGGTTATACAGTGGTTGTATTTATCATTATGCATGGTACTTTAAAAAGATTGGTTATAACAAAAAATGGTTTTTCACCTTAATTGGATGATATGTAGGGGAAAAGAAAATATTACATGGTATACCTGAATAATATAATTTAGATTTTATTTCATCAAGCTGGGGCACATTCCTCCAAGAACAGAATCCAAATCAAAGTATACAAAAGTAAAATAATACCAAGATACTAACATTTCTATTTTGAAGCCATCATAATGCACATCCATTAAAAATGTCTTTAAAGAAATTAATGGTTCTGTAGTTGACCAGTCAATTTATTCCAGGAAATGACGTCAAAGAAATTAAGAGAGTGGTTGAGAAGCTTCCTGGTTTTGATGCACAGCAGCCTAACACCACTAACATTGCTGAAGCTGACAGCACAACACAACCTGAGGCCATGCCATTAAAGGAGAAGCTGCTCGACCCAACAACCATGCAAGAAATTACCAAGCATGCCAAAACCATCAGTAAGTTGGAATTTGGTGTCTGTCTTTATCACATGCCATGTCTCTTTCTGGGGAAGGTCCTCAAGACTGGCCATAGCAGAGAAGCCTTTATATTTCCCTCTTCGGGCATTCTTTTCCTGAGTAATTTTTATCTATTCCACAATACAACTCCTTCATTGTTTCACACATGAAAATTATTCTATGTATCTACATACCTTGCCTTCTTCATCCCATCTTGACAGCCCAGGTGCCCCAGGTAGCTCATCTCCACTGTACATCTTCATCTGTTATGCTGCATTCCATTTTACATATTTGTTGGTTAGTTATGTTTGTGTATCATTCTGTCAACAATCTTTAGTGACCATACTGAATGAGAGTTGCACAACATACCCTAATCCATGCATGAGTGCTGAATTACAGAGGGACTTAGTAAGCTGTATGTGCTTCTTGTACAGTATAGTTGATCTTACATCAGTTCTCTCGCTCCTGTATGTTTATAAAATAAGGTATTACTTTAACTTGTTTTTAGGGAATGCCTTCTGAGTACAATTGTGGGAATTGAAGTGTGTTTGGATTCATCATGTTTCAGACCACATCTAAGCAGACATCTCACAGAGGCTCTCTTCACCAAATCACATTCATGCATTCACAGCTATCACATGTAAATATTCTTTCCTCATTCACATGCATGCCTCATTTCATATAGATAATGCAACCCACTTTCTTATTGTACATTTGAAATTAGTCATTTAATTATATTCAGAAGTCTATCCTATATACTATTTCTCTTGACACAATCAAGGTACTAAAGAGGCTCCAGAAGAAGACAAGCCAGTAGTGAAAGTAGAGAATGAAGAGAACTTACCCCCAGTCAAAGTAGAGACAAGGAAGAAGCCAAAGAAAACTGTGCAGCTGACTGAAGTGGTTACTGTGCAAGAGAGTGATGGCCAGGTACGTGAGAATGAAAACATCTAAGAGACTTTAAATGAAGATCTTCAAGAATTATGTAAAAAACTAGAGCTCAGATAAAATTCTAGTCTGAAGCCTTCATACTTGACCAAGGAGTCACTGTGGTACAATGGAACCACATGCATTCTGACCTCACAGCCACCTAGGCTGAATCAGTCACAAATCACATATCTCTAACACTAGTGGACAGGTATGCAGGTATGAGTACTAGTACTTTTACAAATATTTTCAATTTTGTTATTTTTAAGGTTCAAGAAGCAAAAATAAAGCAAGAGGATGGACTGAAAAAGATTGAGAAGAAGCCAAAACCATTAAGAAAGCTGGAAGGTCCTAAGATCAAAGAGAACAGCAGTGAGCAGATTGAAGAGTGCAAGACACAGTGATTCACAGCTTTACCCTACTGGAGGAATTGAGAAACTGCCCCTTTTGTAGGTGGTATGTAGTGATCATTATAATTGATGTTGGAGGAAGGCAGATCAGCTGTACTGAAGGGTGCCAACTACTATTAACTTCAGAATACATTAAAGCTTAGCAATGAAGTAGTATTAGTAGTGAAATAATAATAAAGATATTAGGTGATGAATTTTGGGATGTAACAGAAATAGCTATTATCATATTCCCAAACTGTATATGTGTATAAAAAAAAAAAAGATGAAATATTTATCTTATACATTTTCCATTAGACTAACTCTCCAGGCTTTGATTCTGCCCCTTATTGTGAGGCATTTCCCAAAAAAGTATCCTCTGCAAAAGTAGGGATTCTCAAGTTTTGCTGTAATCTTAAATATTTACTTCATTTGGTTTTACAGTGATCTTGAATAATTTCCTTTAACTAATCTAACATAATTTTATTGGATTACTGGTGTGGTCTCTGTTATTTTTAATTTTCCATTTATCCTCACTATTCATTTGGATAGTGGATGGTGCAGTGTAATGTTAAGAAGCAAGGCACTATCCTCTAAGTCTGCCACAGATGTATGAAAAATATACGTTACCTGTACCTGTAAACTAGTATATATAATATTGTATATGTGTGTGTGTGTGTGTATATATATATATATATACAGTAAATGATAATTACAAAATAACAATGGTTTCTTATTATGAGATATTATTAAGATTACATTCTAGTTTGGTGTGAAATTTGCTCCTTACAGTATAAGACTGGTTGACATTGCAAGTTGCCTGCCCAAGTGTCTGGTGGAGCCACACCCAAGACACCAACAGCAGGAAGATTGGTGGCTCAGAGTGGTTTTAGTGTGTCATGTGGTCTGCAGGTGTATTTAATGGTAAGCATAGCAGAGGGTCACAGGGTTAATTATGATTCACTTGGGCTGTAATCAGTATGGTTTAAATGTTAACAAGTTGATTCTTTTCAGGAATTTTGTTCCTGACAAAATTATGCTGAGTCTTGTTTAACATTAACAGCTATCTTAGAAAAAAAATAGCCAACACACATTTATAAGTAGTATTCTCATACCATCTTGATCACTATGGCTCAAGGGGAGAAGGGTCCTTACATTATACTGCAAAGTTCAATTACAATTATGTGATCATATCTAGCAGTCTCTACAGTACGGCCAACAACAGAAGCATTTTATCTGATCAGCTCCACTTTGCCCACTGACAGCTTTTCTTTCATTATTCTAATTATACAGTTCGCTCCCTATTTGATGAAGCAGTTTTCCTTAATACAAGTCACGAGTTCTGGCCAATGATGTCTATTAGAATTCTTTGAAGGTAGGAGGGCTGTTTCATCATGTAGGGAGTCGTCTGTACCTCTTGTTACCGCTATTCCCTCACTAACTGCTCTTTTGTTCTGCTAGCTAGCAACATGACTTTACACCTGTGATTTCACTGCACAGGAATACACTTTGGTTCCCCTACAATGCAGAGGTTAACCAATAATCTTCACAGACGGTCGTCATCACGATAATGTCGTATTACCCAATACTGTACTTATTTTCCCCCGTTATCAATTCACTGGAACGCCCGAACATATCAAAGAGAACGAAAAAAAGTTAACGAACGGAAATTAAGGTAGGAAAAAAACAATCGAAGATATTATCAGAAAGAATGAATCAATAGAAATGATATTGAAATTAAATATTTATATTTGTGTGTATGCTCACCGATGGTAAGGTAACAGATTATATCATGCAAGTACTGCCATTACCTGTCCTATTCAATTATTCGATTGTTACTTAACGAGTGAATTATTATTATTGTTATTGTATTGCGTTATTAGCCGAAACCTTTAAAAGTGGTGGACAAATTTTAAATAATCCAACTTTATTCATCATTGAATAAAAAAATATACGGGACGTAACAACATGCTATGGCGACCACTTTTTGTCCAATCAACTTGTTATAGTAATATTAATAATATCCTATATAATGATATCGATATATCTTTCACTATTTCTATCTCTATATCTATATTTACTCAGTCTCTACAATTATACGAGCATCTACACTTTTTTATCGCTACATCTATTACATAAGTATATATTTACCTCATAATTTCTGTTATTAGATATCTATCCATCTCACTATCTCTTTGATTACATCTATATATCAACCTGGCCATATGATTATCCCTCTACTACGGTACATGTATTATTATACCTACATTCATCTACGCATACATTTTTCTCTCAATACTTCCTTCATTGCATCTGCCCACTAGTGTATATATCCGTACTTTCATACATCATCTTAGCCATTAATTTTCTATTCACAGCATATCATTATCTATTTGACAATCTAACTACCAAACTACTAGTATTACTCCTCGTGTTAACAGTCAATACCATTACTACTTCGAAACTCATTTGACCACACCTCCCCTACTTTTATAAGGCTTTATTTAGTTGAAGTTACACGGATTTGTAGGTATGTTCTTTTTTGTGATTCTAATAACAGGTTAGCAAATATTTTACTTCATTTATCCGAGAAACAGTCTCGAGGACCCTACGTTATGCACGAAAGTGTCCGGGTGTGCCGGTCTACCCAGTGCTTCACACCACTACCTAGTTTGCTACCTTGGTTCGAACTCGTGTATGGAAACATATTTGATTATGGTATCCTCCAATTAACCAGAGGAAACACTACACCAGTTATCATTATGAGAGTATCTAATGCATCTGCTATGTTTATAATATATTACTTGTTGAACAATAGAAATCTTATTATTAGTGTATAACTTATCAATAGAAGTCTTATAATCGTTCATCGAATATTTGAAGTCGAGTAACTCCGACTTGTACAATTCGGAATGATAAGGACATAGACCTGTCATCCTGCACTTTCATTATGGGTCTCATCGTTTATCTATCAGTAATATTATGCCACTTTTAACTGTTAATTCCATTCATTTTACCATTCCTCCTTTGTCGTCGTTTATTGCAGTGAGTAGTTGTCTCTACCGCAAACGAGGCGGGGGGGGGGGGGGGGGGGGGAAGAGGTAAGTTCGAAAGGAGTCAGGGCCTAGGCTAGTCATTTCGTCTTGAGGCGGCGTTCAGGTAAGACGACTTCTGAAGGCAGGAGTATTATGGCGTGTGTTAGGTGTTTTCAGTTTGTGTACTGTTCCTAAGGCGTTGGTATGGTGTAATGATTGATTACGTTGGTGTTGATGGGAAACTAATACAATGGTGTTGCCGACAGTGAGTTGAGGACTGAGATACAACCGTTAATCATGATAGTTTGGAAATATTCCGTGTTTGATGTGGAAGTTTGTACGCGAAGTGTTAATAACTTGGTGCTAAGGGCGCCGAGATTTCAACTCGTGGCTGTGTTTAAATTCGTGTTGGGTCGTATATATAAAGTTGTTACTTTTGTGTAATAACGTATGAATTACTTAAATGAACGAAAAGTGCCTATAATAACAGCAGTGCTGCCTGCAGATGGTCACGTAGACTTAACCACGACGTCACCGTAAGTTGACGTAGGTACGTTTTGTTAGCGCCTGCTTTGGTTTTCATCCACAACGGATTTTAACTAAGTCTGTTGAGAGCAATGGTATGCAAGTAATATCACGACGAGGATTAACGGTGTCATTCTAGAATATCTCGATTAAATCTTGGATCATGGTTGAAGCTATGGATTTCGCATTTATCAGAGTTGTCTCCGTATTGTGTTCATTAACTTAATGCTGTTTTATGTTAAGTAAAGCTTTCATTATGGCTGGTTATGTATACTTATTACATTTTTACTTTATAGAACCATTGATCTGGGTGACGCAGTTGCCAGAAGAACGTGGCATGTGATGCACATCGGATGGCAATCCCGCTACCTACATCCAACTAGACCAGGGCCGGTCTTTAAGAACATAAGAGGGTGGAGACTGCAGGCCAGTATGACCTATATAGACGAGGCAGCCCCTTTAATCATATTTATCCAACCCACCTATCATCTCTATCCATACTCATCTAACCGTATTTTATTTTAAAGCTACCATTTGACTCTGCGCTCACTACATATTTGTCCAGCCTATTCCAGTCATTCATCACTGTTAGTGAATCAGTGTCTATCTGTCTGTCCTGAATCTAGGCTTATCTAACTTGTACCCATTGCTGCATGTCCTGCCCTGATTACTAATTTCTATTACCTGTTCAATGTTTCCCTTATTTATCCCTTTTACCTATTTGTAAACTTCAATCATATCGCCTCTTACACTTTCTCTCTAGGGAGTGAAGACGATGATTTAACCAATCTTTATAGGGTAAATTTCTCATCCCCTGGATCATTTTGGTCATTCGTCTCTGAACTGCCTCCAGGGACTCTATATCCATCCCATAATACGGGAACCAAAACTGAACTGCGTATTTGACCTTTTTTTAAATGAACCTCGCTCTTAAAGGCTTGCATCAGTTACATACAGTTGAACACTGAATCAAGGGGTCTAACTTTTTTAAAAGCCAGTCTTGTACTCTAGAGGATTTTGTATAAGCGATGTCTGTAATCACTCTAAACTGTTCTTTCAAAACCGTCAAGCATTTATTCTAGTTAATGACTTAACATTCTACAGAATTCTAACTTAAGGGGTTCCGCCAGCCATGGCGCCCAAGGTTAGGTTTCAGCCCCTTCATCAATGAACCAAGCCCCCTCAGTACCCTAATAGTTACCAACATGCATTGAAAAAAATAATAAAAATACACCACAATTTACCATAATTTTACTTTGGTCACACACTATGGAGCCCTTTCATTGTACCGTAGCTCCTCCCTCAATGAATATTTCCTGTCACTGCCACTGTCCTACAGAATTCCTAGCATTAGCTGGATTCTTTTGATCAGTATTAATCAGGATGGAATAACAATTGTTTATATTTATGAAGAGATTAGATAAACAGTATAAATTAAATTAATGGTCTGGACGGTCAGGTATCTGAATTCCTGTTTAGGGTTCGAGTTAATTACATTATGACTAAGGTGTTGCACATCTGACAGGGCAAAGGTGTACATTGACAAACATTCCTTTTTTGTAACGAGTTTAATGTTACAGGTGCTACCATTACTGAAGGGAGAAGCAGCCCACCATCTTGCCAGACTCATCTTGCCAGACTCATCTTGCCACAAGAGACTGATTGGAAGTGAATTGGGTGATTGCATGCAATCTGCATCAACCAGGGAGGGCAAGCCATCTCACACCACTCTGTACTGCCAAGACGCTGCTTCCTCCTGCTAATACTTGCTGCTGTGCCCAGTTGTCATGTTCTTCACTTGCACTTCAACTGGGCTGCACTGCCCCTGCCTGCTCCTTGCTCTCCTTCAATACATATGCTTGTGCCAGTATTGAACAATGAATAATGAATTGATTTTGGTGTTTTTGACATTCCTATTTTGGGAGGGAAGGAATATGGTTTTCACATTCTAGTCCTATTTTTTTTCTGAATTTGTGCAAGGATTTTGAGAAAAACTTCTAGTAAAAAACCTCCCATAAACTCTTTATATTTAAAATCCAAAATGCCTGAAATATTGCAAAGGACATGAATAACGTGCTAAAAATCCAATAAAAAGCCCCCAAAATAAGAAAAAAATGTACTTAAGTCAAAAATACTCGGAAGAGTCTCCGGAGAGATAATAGATGGACATTGAAGCTAAAATAAAACTGACCTACCCACGTCAGCTACATTTACACCAAGCAAACTGAATCTATTGAATTTATGAATCAATGGGATTCATAAGTTGTGTTGATTCACCACACTAGTGGCAGTGTAACAGTTTACACCAAGTGAGTTGACATGATCTGAATTTAATAAATTAGTTTGGTGTAAACAGTTACACCACCACAAATGTGGCAAATCAACAAGATTCATGAATCGTGTTGATTCTTCATGAATTGAATAGATTCAATATGCTTGGTCTAAATACACCCTTAGTCCCAAAATAGTCAAGAAAACATTTTGGAATTTAAAGTTTTGGGACAATTTTCAACTTGGTTATAAAATAATTATAAAATATAGTAGTAGTAATATGAAACTATTTGGTTATACTTTGGAATTATTAAGAAATAACTGTTCACACTGGTGTTTATTTAGGCTCAGAAACTATTATCAGTAAGAAATTACTGACATAACAATATTTTAATATCAAAATCTGATGTTCAATAGCAAGAGATGTTTAAACAACATGGGTGCAGCCAAGATATCAATTACTCCTATAACATTTTTTGAGTTCAGATGATGTCTCAAACAGCACCGACAAATAAATGTTCACTCTCATCTCTTCTATTTCACCCCAATTATACTTGAAGGAAAAATTAACAAAAATAATAATAATAAATAAATAAAAAGTACACAAATAATAAAAATAACTGATCAATAGGTAATAGCAATGCTAATAAAAATAACATTATTAATAGTTGATAAATAAACAAACAAAATGAAAGATGCATCTAAAATGAATCTCATCTTTATCAAAATGCATCCAAGCCGTGATCATGTCAAGAATCTCCAAACATCAACCCACCATATACACAACTCCCCATAACATCCCCAAATATACTAAAAGAATGAAGCAACAATTTAAAAGAGGAGGAAGGAAGAGTCGAAGAATATAAAGTTTATCACTGAAATTATCCAAATATAGTTAGAACAGCACACTGACAGAAGAGGGTAAGCGACACTGGTTCATGTCCTTAATAAGCAGTGAATAGGCCTTTCTTCTATCAACTGTTTTGGTCAGTCATCCTTTAAACCAACGGAAGCGTAGCATGGTAAAAATATTTCCATTACTTGAGCATGACTGCCATACCTATATCAATAGCTCCCATAAGGTAGCAAAGGAGGCCAACAATGTTTCTTATCCTTTTCTAACAGAGCATCATTCATATATACAAATATATGTTAATGTCTACAAATAATTACACAAGTGAAGTCTGATAGGAGACTACTGATACATTATTCCAAAAGTATCTTCTTGGAACACAACAGATGCAGTTTATCACTCAATATCCCTTGCTAATTTACCAGAAACCTTCAACATGAAGAATCTGGAAGAAGCTAAGCTATCCAGCACATGCTACCCCAACAATGGCTATGGTTGGTACCTTATCTCCTGTTGGCAGATCCCAAACCTCTTTTGCCACAAAACAGGTGTTTGGGCTTCAGGTCATATACATGACGATCACCTTCACCCTTGCGGCCATCCTTGTTCATACTACTCTGTGCCTTCTTGCCAATCTTCTTCATCTTCTTTGCCATCTGTTGGAGAGTCATTTATGAACTTATATATATATATTTAATGTAAACCAAAGTAACACACAAAAACTCAAACTTCTCAATAGTTCTATGGGTTATAAGTTTCAGCAAATCTATAAAATGAGTAAAATTTGCTTTAACAAAGAAGGGAGTGTTGGGACTGACTCTAATGTGAATACTCCCTTGAGGACACTACAGAAGGGAGTGATCCATCAGAAATAGGTAAATGGACATAACAGAAATGGGTCACTACCCTAACAACTGACCAAACAAGGACAGAGCTAATTCTTGAGTGATCAGACCATTCCTTCTTGAAAAGCTTAAAGCATGGCACATGGAGGAAAAAAATGTGGCAACAAAGATAAAGAAGTTGAAATACTGATAAGAAATGTAAACTGATGTGAGAAATAGACACAAGAAATAACAAACAGGCCATCCACTTAAAAATAATAATAATAATAATAAAAATAAATAAATAATAAATAAAATGTAGGTAAAGATAAAAAAAATGCACCACAAGAAAAAACCCAGCTGATTACCTTAACATCTCGTACTCCAGACTGATCACGAGGAGTCTTGGAGCTGGAGCGAACCCTTCCCTCAGAGTCCATGCGAGCCTTCTTGAGAGGAGGACGGGAGCGGGAGGTGCTGCGAGTCCTGGTGAAGTGGCAACCCTGCACATCAGACATGTCCACACCCAAGTCTTCAAACTCTGTCCTAAGTCGTGACACTGAGCGCTCTCGCTCCCTCTTCTTTGTGGCACGGGGCATCACTGCCTTGCCCTTGGGCTTGTCAATCTTGGCATTGATGGCATTGATAATCTTCTTCTCCCTTATTTGTTGGGCAAGGCGATGGATCTCCTTCATGGCATCGTCCTCCTCCTGAATGTCGTATTTGTAAAAACCACTTGCCTCGCGCTCCTCCTCCTCTGCTTCTAATTCTTCTAGTTTCTAGGGAGACAGGTGACAAATATAAGTAACCTACCTCAGGGGAAGCATAACAATAGTTCTTATTCTTTTAATATTATCTGAAAATCATTTTCATATGTTTATTTTTGCAGGATCATACCCATCACCACTGACAGTCAATAAAAGTGCAGTTTAATATGTGCAAATATTTCACTATTGAACAAACCATGCAATTCACTTATGCTGAATTATGCTGATAACTTTTCCAACCCTATCTTTACATTAAGACCTGTAATATTAACCTTCATTTTTCCATCCCAGTTACTCTGCTCGTTCTCCTTTGCTGGATTTCCCCCACTTACCTTCAGGATGTCTGGATCCACAAAGTCTGCCACATTGTAACCTTCCCAAAACTGAGGGATTTTGTCATATTTCCATTCATCATTTTCTAGATCCTTATTCTTGTTCAGGTCAAGGGAATAGTCATCTTGCAGTTCCTCCTCTATATCCTTTTCCAGCTTCTTCTTTGTCACTTCCATGGACTCCTCCTCCATCTCATCATCTGTTCTGGCCTCAGCCTCTTTCTTCTTCTCCTTGGCCTTCAATACACTCTCTGTGCAAAGGAAATGCATGGTCTTCTGAGGGCTATTTTTCAAATGGGTTAGAGAGCTCTTACTCGGGAACAGAAATGTGACTGTCATCTATATGCCAAGTATGATGGCTTTTCCCTGCAACTCTATTGAAAAGAATGGTGCAAAACTTAACATGCTTCTGTCACATATACAAGATTGCCAAATAACAGGTGCATCTTATATATATATATATATATATATATATATATATATATATATATATATATATATATATATATATATCTTGGCCTTGATAATTGTAAGATATGTGATTTTTCTTTGCATTACATATAGTACATCACCAAATCTCAGTCTTGACAGCCACTGTTATGCCTACACATCCAATTTTCAGACTCTCCCATGTCAAATCAATTAACTGTTACCTAAAACCCTACTTCTCATTTGTGAGTACACATCAAAGGATTTCTATCTCACATCTCTCTCTCTCTGTTGATACTTCCATTCCTGAGCAGAATCTGCCTCACCTGGAATGAAGGGAGTCCTTTCCTTCTGGTCCCGTGGAGCTGGCATGGCCACATGAACACGGTTTAAGATGGAGTCAGCTTTCTTGGTGCGCATTTTAGCATCCACACGCATTGCCAGGAGACGGTCACATGCCTAATGGTAAAATGGAAATAATAAATGGCCTGAATAAATTGTTTCTGTGAAGGTTGGTTGCTCCAAACTCAAATAACACACTGCAGGCAAAAAAGAGGATATTTCATAAAGTAATCTTTTTCCTAGAAGCAATATATTATCATTTACATGCATAGCAAGGGTTTCATAATAACTAAGATATGAATACTACATAAATAACAGAAAATCATTCATATGTGAAAACTGAAAGGATGGTTTGGCAGACACTAAAGCACAAGGCAGCTTTCATGCCTTTACACAACTATCATCAAATATGTAACAAAACCACCCTGCATTAAGTCATGAGCTTTGTCTCATCTTGAACAGACTTCTCATTTAAAATTTGACAATACAGCTTTTCTTTTCTTTCCATTATGTCTTAAAGTTAACAATTACTTACAAAGCTTAGTGATCTCAAGTCATTACTGTTGTCTCTCACAATGAGACCAAAAACATACTATTTCCTTTTCTCATGATAATTATTTTTATGCCCTCCATGAAGACTCCTGGCATGGCATACTGTTTGTCCAGCCTGTGCCACTCACCTCCTTCTTGATTTCCATGACACCCTTCTGTGTGAGAGTTGACATCTGCATCACCGGCACTCCATCACGCTCCAGCTGTGCCACTAAGGCTCGCTTCTCAGGGAAGTTTTGCTCTAGTTCTTCCAATGTGGTGACATCCACTTTGTTGCAGGCCACAATCAACGGCTGCAGCACATATTCCAGTTTTAGGATATATTTTCTCTGCTTTCTTTTTTTAAGTAAAAGGAACACAGGCCCAAGGGAGCAAAAAACAAGGGAAAAACAGGCCCAATGCAATGCTAACTTCTAAACCTAACACAAGTAATCATCACAATTTAATAACCAATCATTGTATTTAAGCAACAAAAGATTTCTATACCATACTTATGTGGTAGAACACTTCAAGTTACACTACAAATCACCAATGAATATTAAAAGCTCTGTACAGCTTGACGACACTTTACCTTGTTAGAGAATAAAGGCTTTATACTCTCATAGATCTTGAGCTGCTGTGTCATGGGAAGACCACAAGTCTCTGAGATATCCAGAAAGAAGATGACAGCAGCGCGAATGTGTGCCAGTGCAGTGATGGCCTGGAGCTCTATAGTGTTCATTTGGTCAAATGGTCGATCCAATACTCCCGGAGTGTCAATCACCTGTATAGAAGAAGGGAGGTATAAATTATTACAAAAAGCCCAGTCATCATCATAGATATATTTCTTTCTCCTATGACTCTAGCAAGTGATCCCAGAACATCCCTTCCATACTATGTTTACTGGATACTATTCCTTAATACCTAAACTCATCCACCTCAATCACTTTACATTCTCTAAGCATCTAACAGCTCCCTACAGCTGATAAACTCATACACATTCATGTGTTTCTTAAATACCTTCTATATCTGTCCATTCCCTCCCAATACTTTGTACTACCTTTCATCTAAAAAATCCACATTTATTCCATTTTACATTTATTACTAACACTTTCTTCATTATTTTGTCTCCACTTACTCTCCAGAGACACCCATGTTGTTTTCCCCACAAAAGACCCACTGGCAGCAGACAGTCACCTTCCAAAACAGTCCAAAAATATTTCACAAAAAAGGTTCACCATCAAAACTGATCCCTGTGGAAGCAGTGCCTCAAAGAAAAAAATTACTTATTTACAGTAGTAAAAAGTAGTAAAAAAAACACATACAAGAAAACTAAAGAGAACTTTTAAAGACTGAATAATAAACCAGGAGAATATACAAATAAAAAAACAAAAGTACACAGTTGGTGGTCACAGTGAACACTCCTATTGGTTCCTTCCAATATATTATTACTGGAACACAGGACACACCAGCACACCTCACCTGCCAGCGGAGGTATTCATAGTCGGTGTGACCCACGTACAGGGACTTGGTGGTGAAGGCATACGGCTGCACCTCCACATCTGCTCGGGTCACCAGGTTCATAAAGGAAGATTTACCTGGAAAAAAAAAAAATTACCTTTCTTGCTCCCGGTTTTACAATCAAAGCTTAGAATACAAAAATTGGTGGTCTCACCTAATATCTGTTATAGATAAATAAATTTTGGTGGCACATGACAATTGTCATCAAAATAATTTCTTATCAATTCATGTGAATAATAGATGGCTTCAACTCTTAGTAGATGCAAGGTTGACATTCACCTGCATTGGGGCAGCCACAGACAAGCAAGGTACGAGTGTTGGGGTCAATAGAGGGCAGACGGGAGATGTGCTGCCTGACATCCTCCAGATACTTGAGGGGAGGTGCTTGCTTCTTCATGATGGTTGCCATGCGGCCCAGGGCACTTCGCTTCAGCTGCTTACAACGGTAGAGGGAGTCACCATACTTGAGTAGCTTGGTGTAATCGCTTGCCACTTTGTCCACCAAGTGTCTGGCCATGTTGATCTGGCCAAGGGACAGCTTGTAGTGATCCTTGTTGTACAGGGTGTTGAGCAGGTCAGCATAGAAAGGGTGCAGGTCCTGAAATACAAAAACTTAACATTTTTATCTGTAATTATCCACTGATGAGATCAAATGATAGGTCCTACTGTGCTGGTACAAGATCTTTTCTGCCATAAATTCAATATATATACAATTCAAATCACAATATAATTTTATCTATGTTGCCATACTTTTTTTTGCACAATATCATTCTGTCAAAAACAACACAGCATTGCAAGGTGAATGAAGGGATCTGCAGGAGAGACCAGTCTCCTCTGAACTCACCTCCAGCTTGGGAAACTCTGAGAGAATAGTGGTGAGTCTGTCATGGAAATTTTGTTGTGTGTACTTCACTTTAGTCATGTAGAACCGACGGATCCGGGAAATCTTGAAATTCTTGTGGATAACTGTCGGTGTCTTACGTTGTGTTTTAGACAGTATTATGTCCACAAAGTCCTGAAAAAGAACAAATATCCTGATTAATAAGTAATTGATAATTTTAAATAACAATAAACAAGTCACCACATAGGGATATAATTACAGAAAGCTCAAAGGAAAGCCAAGCAAAAATAAACTTATATTTTCTTTACAATTCTAGAAGCTGAGGATCATATTTACCTTTGCTGTTGGGACAGGTGTGATCTTCTTAAAGTTGTAGTGTGACATCTTGCCTTTAGGTGAGAAGACTCAGCTGTCAATTTAACAATACATTAACACAAGATTTCTTATGACCATGTATTAGGCTGAAGACAATAAGTATCAAAATAATTTAAGTAACATTCTTAATAAAGGTACTAAAACAATGAACTATTAGAAGACTTTGTCATATTCCTGACTCTTGCTATTACAGCTACTACATGCATGCCACACAATGTCTTTCATTTACGGCAAGGTATGCGAGATGTGTGCTTGTACCAGACATGGCTGTATTATAAAGATAAATCAAGATCTTTTCTTCCCCATCACACATGTCTGGAGAAAACCCTTCGTTTTGGAGCAGCACCTCTTTATAAACTGACACTACAACAAATAAGAACCATCAACATTAGTATCAGTACATATTAAGATAAAAAAACGCCACTATTTCTCAATGTTTTCGGTACTTAACAACTAAAATTACCTAACAATCTAAGTTAGGGTAGGTAATGCCAGGAAGGCTTGATTGGTATCCTTAGTAGACTACTGGTTTCATTTGGTAATATCAAAGATGGTGTGCCTTGCATTATTTACTTTACATTCAATTTACAGAAGCAGCAATCTTAGAGTAACAGCACACACGAAATAGTATGTGGAAGCCAATACGAACGTAAATCCTATGAACATTCCCCAAGTACACCACCCCATGGCCGCCCTCACCTGCTGCACACCTCATGCGTCACTAAATTAGGAGTAACATCGACTCACATTTGAGGCATTCCTCTCACTTTCTTTTACGAAGGGGGAAGACTCACCTCACGTAAATTAGTAGCCTCCTGGAGCACAAAAACACAGCTGTCCCTACCACACGTCCTCCGCCTCGCCGCCTGTTCCTCGTGCTCGTGTTTACATCATCTTGTCCACATGGTAAATTTCATGTAAAGAAAAGACTATCTTCGGTGATATATATATATATATAAATTTACAAACAATAATAATTCTATAATATAATTGGTAGAGATTTTAATCAGCACAGTGTTTATGCAGATTGAAAAAAAAAAATATTATAAAGTAACTACAGTATTGGTATATTTTTCACATGATCTTTTAGTTAGTTCATAGAAATATGTTAAAATGCATTTTCATAGTGAAATTATAGAATGAATGTTTTTCATATATTTAATTTTATATAACACTCCTTATAAAAGGTTATCTGGCTGATGGTTGACAACTTGCCACTTGTCACTATTTCCACTTGAGAGAGAGAGAGAGAGAGAGAGAGAGAGAGAGAGAGAGAGAGAGAGAGAGAGAGAGAGTCAGTATCACTCGTACCGTGTAAGCCTTACACCTTACACCTTACACTGTAAGGTGTAAGCCGTGACCTGGCATTATAATGATCAGATATTAGTGATTTCCATGAGGAATATATATAAATATATATATATATATATATATATATATATATATATATATATATATATATATATATATATATATATATATATATATATATATATATATATATGGTTACACTGATACACCACAACAGGTTTACTTGTCTTTCACGATGCATTACATAAGAAATACATTGCATACGAAATGCATCTTTATAAGAAAATGATTATATTTTGCGGCATTGCCTTTAAGCGACATATATAATTAGTTTTCTTACTGTAACTGATGATCAAAAACTTTGCTGTTGATGCTTACTTATAACACTTGCTTCATATTATCATTATTTTATTTTGCCCACCTTCCAAGAGTTATCTCTACTGTTTTGCACTGAAGAAGAGAGCTCTGACAGGCGTAACACGTTTGTAAACGCTACTATACACCGATTGAAACTAGACTGTACTTTTCCGTCATGTACACAGTTTGAGGGAATGCTCAAATGTGTTACGTAGTAGGCACAAGATGCAAGAAAGATTCTTAAGAGTAAGGTAAAGATAAGTCATCTGGTATGAAGAATAAGTCCGTATATAGATTAAATTTAAGGAGATTACGAAAGTCAAATTCAGTGGAAAGTGGAGATGTGGTTTATCTGATAGCACATGTGCTGTATAGCTCTAATTACAGTATCTGTACGATTTCCCTTACACTTGCATGTGTCAGTTTTCACTTTATCCATCTAACATGTAAAACTTGGTAGAAGGAAATTTCAAGGAGTTTCATCCTCGACAATATATATATACCTCAGTCCCACCCCTCATTGAAGAACAGACGAGCACGCCCCGAGGCTCAGAGCGGCGGCTGGCAGCAGTGGGCGTCTGGCAGCAGGTTAGCAGCAGCAGCAGCAGCACTATGGCTCCCCTCCTAGCCCGGCCCCTCACCCGGTTCGCCGCCACGCACTACTCACCACTGATTCTCCTAAGAACCATGTCTTCAGGCAACTTCCTTATCAACCAGCCCAAATACGCCTTCCTCAAGGAGCTGGGCCTTGCCGAGACCAACAAGGGAGCGTTCAACGGCAAGTGGTTCGGCAATGGCGAGGTGAGAATTACTATGATATTTGTTGTTGGTAGCGGTGATGGCAAGCGGTGTGGCTGTGTTGGGAGGCGAGAGTGTTGCCATTTCATCTTATCCCACACCTGTTATGATGGTGTGATAACATCCTGACATGATAAAGCCAGAAGCAACTCGCGGAAGTACACTGAAAGTTTCCTGACAAATTTGTACACTAAGCACATTTTGTATTTGTACAGTTTTGCCGCTTTTTTTCCTCTTTGCCTAACTGTTATGAGTTTTAGATTCACTGCATGGTATAGAAAGTAGTGGTTGTGTATGTTATTGTCAAAAACACTCAAGATCCCCCTCTAAATAAGATACAATAAATGCCGACAAGAAACCTTACGCTGTTCGCCGTACTTTATTTTAGCGTTAAAGTTAAGAATAGTAATATCTTTATTTTTTATTATTTTTTTCTCTCTCCTATTCATATAGTATAGTCGGGAATTGTATAGAGTAATTGTTGATCATTTATGGTAGTAATTTATTCAATTATTTAGATGCGGGTTGCTATTCGTGGTGTGGTTGTGATGGTGGTGGTGGGGGGGGTGGGGGGGTAGTGTGAGGGGAAAGGCAGCAGGCCGAGGGCTGGTGGTTGGTGGGAGCGAGGATTGGCCGGCGACATCTGCCCAGCAACCCAAGTGGATGAGTTAGAAATAGATGCCGGGTGACTGCTGCGTTGCATAATTATGTGCATATGTAACGTGTTTCATGTGTTCAAGAAGTATTGTTAACATTTGGTAGACACTGGAGAGAGTGAGAGAGGGGGGGGGGTGCTACAGCGTTTTGGGGTGTGTGGAAGGGAATTGACCTTGAAGTAATCAGCAGTCTGTCTCATCACTAATCAAGTTATTTCTTGACTCCCAGCCATAACAGCCAGTATTAAATCAGTTTTCTACTTCGTCGTAGTTGTATCATCATAATTATCATTGTGATGGAATTATCTACGTAAAATCTGAGCTATGTCTTAGGAATTAGTATCTATATGGTTATGGTTAGAGCTAACATATAAAAAGTAGCCTTTATATATATCATATCAAGAAACGAACCATACAACTTAATGGTGAAATGAGAGTACATCTGTGTAGTCTTGAAATGCTACACTTTAGACGCATTCTGTTATTTTGTATTGCACAGACATTGCCGTACACATTGAATTATTCGTTCAAACTGAGAGTACACACCCAAAATTTTGGGGCATTGACACATGATGAAAATATTTTATATAATGAAGCTCTTCGCTGTTTCTCGTTTGTCTATTAGTTTTTCACCTGAAATTGCTAATTTTACAAATGCCAAGACTATGGTCTCTGATCGTAAAAATCCTTTTCACACATACACTATACCTAAAATAATTTTCCGACAGGTCATCACGTCATACTGTCCGGCCAACAAGCAGCCCATCGCCCAGGTGCAGCAGGGCACTGTGCAGGACCTGGATGAGTGCATCAAGGCTAGTAAGGAGGCATGGCAGGTGAGTACACACCCACACATAAGAAAAACAACCTTGGTTCTGCTAAAAAAAAAAAAAAAAACATTTGGGGGCTGCCACCTCAGTGGGCCTTTCTTTAACCATCCTTTATTTTGCCCTTGGCCAAATTCCCTTCTTGCATAAAAAAAGATAGTAAATAGTTTCAGTATATGGTATACTGAAAGAAGTCTTGATAATCTGACCATGGGAGACTTGATAGGAACATATATTGGTTTATTGTATTGTTTTCACTGTTCCTTAAAATATTGTTTTATTTTATCAGATGACTAGTTGGTTGAACTTACCTTTCCATGTTATTAGCCACAATGTCACATGTAACATGTGGAGAAGTATGTAGTATGCAGTATGCCTTGTATGGTAGAGTCCTTACAAAAATCTAGTATTCTGAAAAAAAATACAGGAAAATTTGGGTATTTATAGAATTTTAGATGGTATTATCCATAATTAAACTTTAATATTATAGGTCTGGGCTGACATGCCTGCCCCTGCACGAGGTGAGATTGTGCGGCAGATTGGAGAGGCACTGAGGGCAAAGCTGGTGCCTCTAGGACAGCTGGTTGCTGTTGAGATGGGTTAGTATAAATGAGAAATAAAATTTGTAACATAACTGCTACATACTTTGCATTTACATATTTTTATAACTTAATGTACAACCTTAGTCTAAACACTGTGTCTTAGAATATGGGACCACCTTTTTAAATTCTATGGGCTTTCATCAGGATATTTTCAAATGACCAAGAATTATTTCCTGATGAAAAATCTGTCAGATTGTCACTAGAATCATGAATACACTCTTGAAATTCCCATAATTTCCTTCAGAGTATGCAAGAAGTTTTCAATATAAGACCCATAGCTGCTTTTTCTAGGCTTCATTCATCATAAGCCCAATGTGCAAACAGCTCAAAGTTCAGCAAACTAGCATCTCATTGTCTGAACTATGCAATGAAAAGAAATAGCTTTGATTTTGTGCCGTGCAAGCACTCATCATGCACTATTTTTCAGGCAAAATCAAACCAGAGGGTATTGGTGAAGTTCAGGAATATGTCGACATTTGTGACTTTGCTGTGGGTTTGTCCCGAATGGTGGGAGGATCTGTGTTGCCATCAGAGAGACCAGGCCATGTCTTGATGGAGAACTGGAATCCTTTGGGTGTTGTGGGTGTCATCACAGCCTTCAACTTCCCTGTGGCAGTGTATGGATGGAACAGTGCTATTGCTATGGTAAGCCATTTTTTCTTGTGGTAGATTGATAATACACACTTGTCATTATTATATACATATATGGCTATTTATTCTTTGGGATATTTATTTTCTAGTATTTATTTGATATGCATGGAGCATCTTTACTTGTCTAAGCTTGGAATGGACTATATAATTGTTTGGTTGGCAGGTGTGTGGTGATACCCTAGTGTGGAAGGGAGCTCCCACCACCCCCTTGGTATCAATCGCAACCACCAAAATTGTTGAGTCAGTGCTGGTCAAGAACAATCTGCCAGGTGCAGTGTCTGCCTTGTGCTGTGGTGGAGCTGATGTAGGCACAGCCATGGCCAAGGATGAGAGAGTTCCACTAGTGTCCTTCACAGGGTCCACCAATGTTGGCAAGAAGGTAGGTACATTTTGTGAATATTGTGTCATTAATGCTCATACATCTCCCAATATGGTTGTGTGTTGTAACTGATCACTTACAGAGAAAGACTCTCTCTCTCTCTCTCTCTCTCTCTCTCTCTCTCTCTCTCTCTCTCTCTCTCTCTCTCTCTCTCTCTCTCTCTCTCTCTCAATATGAGGATACAGAAGATTAGGAAAGGTATTGTAGGAGTAAGAAGTGGTCTTATATAAAATGGAAAGATATTAGTGCACATGGTATTTAAGTGAAACAAGAGTGTGTAGGGATGAGATGTATGGGAAGGAGTAGATGAAGATTAATGGAGCTAGATACACTTGATAGGTACATTGGATTAAAGAACAACTGTTAATCATGCTTTCACTATATATCTAATTTTACACAAAAATGGAGATTCAGCACAAATCTACTTCATTAATAGCACTGCACACCAGAGTAGTGTACTGAGAACTGGCTAGTTTTACTCTCTATGTTGCCCTTGGTCAGCTTTCCTCTCTTACATAAAAAGTGTGACTGGGACATGATTTCCTAATAGTGGCTGTGTTTGTGCAGGTTGCTCTCATGGTACAAGAACGCTTTGGTCGTCACCTGCTTGAGTTGGGCGGCAACAATGCCATCATTGTGGATGAGGACGCTGACCCAGAGATGGTGGTGCGAGCTGCCCTTTTTGCCTGTGTGGGCACAGCTGGTCAGCGCTGCACCACCACCCGCCGCCTCATTCTCCACCACAGTGTGAGTGTCCCATAGTCATGTTTCTTTAATAAAAATGTAATGATCCTTAGAGGAATCAATGGATTGAGGTCTGGTGTAGTGGAATGATCAAGTTCATTTGTTTTCTCTTACATTTCCTGTGTAATTATTTTGCTTCCCAAACATTATGTCTAATAAACACAGGTGTTAATCATTCATTCATTTATTGATTGATCATCAGATATGTAATGGTTTAATTGATTGGTGTATCTGTAGAGCAGTCACTAACTATGTATGAAATGAACAGCTCCATGATGTCATCGTGGAGCGACTAGTGAAGGCGTATGGCAACTTCATGTCTCGTATTGGTGACCCTCTTGATGATGGAACACTGTATGGACCCATGCACTCTCAGCAGGGCATTGATGGCTTCCTAGCCACTGTGAAGGAAGCTCAGGCTCTTGGAGGTAAGGCAAACTTCCCATTTGCATACCACTTACCAAGTGGGTATTTACTTAAGTTCAGTACCCAGAATTTGAAGATCATGTTCTCTCTCTCTGCATTTGTACTTTTATGCAGACAAGTCAAGGATTCCTTATTTAATTTACCTCTGCATCCAACTTGGTTAGTTTGTGATTTTTCAGAAGTAAAGCAGAATAATTTTGTGAGTAATGCAACTCTGTGGTAATTGTAAATAGACTGGCTCTCAGATCAGTATTGTTGGTGATCATCCTCCATCATTCTTGTATTTTATTGCTCGCACATAAACTATTTATCCTTCTCAGGCTAGCAGTGATGTTAAGAAAAATTTTGTTGTATGTTTCAGAAGTAGCTATTCAGTATTAGATTATACTGTATTATAATGTATCCTTCCCCAGGCAAGGTGGTGTTTGGTGGAAAGGTGATGGAACGGGAAGGATATTTCGTGGAGCCAACCATCATCACTGGCCTACCCCATGATGCTCCAGTGGTTCACAAGGAAACCTTTGCCCCCATTGTGTATATCCTGAAGTGTTCCTCTGTGGACGAGGGCATCAGCTGGAACAATGAAGTGAAGCAGGGTCTTTCCTCATCTCTGTTCACACAGAATCTTGCAAATGTATTCAAGGCAAGTAATTTTCTTGTGAACTTTATACACTTTTTTTATGTCAAATTTTTCTTGGGGCACTAGATTGTTCTTCTTTTAGCTGCTTCATTAATAGAAGTCAACACTAGTGATCACTGCACTAACCTACTTCTTTTTTGTACTCTGCAGTGGTTGGGTCCAAAGGGTTCAGACTGTGGCATCATCAATATCAACATCCCCACCAATGGGGCAGAAATTGGTGGTGCCTTTGGAGGAGAGAAGCACACAGGTGGAGGTCGAGAGTCTGGTTCTGATGCTTGGAAGCAGTACATGCGGCGCTCCACCTGCACCATCAACTACACCAAGGAGCTTCCACTTGCTCAGGGCATCAAGTTTGAGTAACTGTCGCAACCTTGTACCAAGTGCTCTTATTGTCTGTCTTGGCTGATGATCTAAGACAGTTTGTCCAACCTAATATCTTCAGTGTGCCACTCCTTCTTTTCAGTTAAATTTTTATACTTCTTAATCCTTTGTGAAAGCCATTTGTGATGAAACATTTAAGTTTTATTACATTATTTAACAGACTCCACTTGCTCAATATCATGTAACTGATTGTGTAAGTTTACTGTAATGTGATGAAACAGTTTCCATGCTTGACCTCTGTAATAAAACTTTCCAAAGAACAGGATGTCAAACTGTGAAGAGCTATTTTGTAAAGATGCAATATTTTATATACCACACTTGTATCCTATTACATGGAATTACAAAATAATTTGAAAATTGTTTTATGTTTCATTATGTTTCCATCACAAAGTATTTTGTCTCAGCCCTTAGGCTCAAATGAAATGAGAAATTCACTGTACAGTCCTGAAGTTTTTTCTGTATATATAGTACAGTTATCTGCTATACCACAGCCAAGATTTAGATAGCTGACAGAATTCTACAATTTATAACAAAACACTACTTATTTGTTCAGCAATAGGTAATTTATAATTACTATTTAAATCCAAATTACTGAAGAATGTACATTAACTAATTATTATTAATCTAGGGTTATGACAGTATTTGAACCACTAGATATAAATGTGTTCACCTTGTGCTCAGACCAGATCACAAGCATTCAACTCTTAACTACCTAAGAACACAACAAATTGCCATCCCACTCTCATCTTATAAACCTAATCAGCAAACAAATCTATGAAGTACTCAAGCCTGTATTTACAGTTGTCACCTTGTGACATACCATGCTTCTCTAACCAAGGTAGTCTGTTATAACCTTGGACGCCATCAATATTCCAGAGTACCTATTTCCCTAACAACCTATGAAGCCAAGGAACTGTGGGGCAGCAGTCTGCAAGTAAAGTTTTCAGATTATTTTACCAATACATTCCTAAAAGTTATTCTTTACGCAAGCTTGGTGGAGGCAGGACCACATAATTATCTGCTTTCTCTTTAAGGAATTATACAGGCCCTTACTCCTCAACATTTGCATAAAACAGTATTGAGTTCAATGGCAGACAAAATGCCAGGATCACTGTCCTGGATACAGGTGATCGAAATCTTTATTGGTTCAGTGAAGGCTCTTTAAGTATGGAGTAGCACAAAATATGTAATGATGAGGGAAGATTTTTGAACTCAAGGTGCTCTAAGCCATGGCTCCTGGTAGTTTTTTTGGCGTGAATGCTTGATTAATTAAATTCTGGGTTATTTACATATGTACAACATGTATTTTAAGATATATACAAGATACTCTAAAAGAGCTGCCTTGAATTGAGAAGCATTTTGGATTGACAGCTCTTTTCTCATGTTTATCTCTTCCCTACGTCGAGAATGAATGGGAGGAAATCCTATATTGTTAACCATGTGTGAATGGTGGCCAAAGAATAGATATTTTCAAGTAAGATTCAAATTACACATATTTTCTTTGAAGAAGGAATACCTACCAATCTACCGAGGTGTGAATCCATCCTTGGCGTGCAGCACAGACCTCTGCAGTGTGCAACATTGACCTCTGCTACAGTCGCACCCTTTTGCACAGGCTCCCTCTACACCTAAGAGAGAGAGAGAGAGAGAGAGAGAGAGAGAGAGAGAGAGAGAGAGAGAGAGAGAGAGAGAGAGAGAGAGAGAGAGAGAATCTTAGTGGTTATAATTACTTACATTTATGTTTTGCAAGACGTATAACCTAGTTACTGAAATATATGAACGTGTCATTCGTACAGAGCAAAAACTAAGGTAGTGTCAAACACGGTGAAGTTATAGTTCATACAGTTTATTCCCTACAGTTATACACTGGCTGTACATAATATTATTCTCTGGCACCAGTCGCTGTCATATCAACTAAAGTATATCATCATCAGTATTATCTGAAGGGACGACCCACGCTGTACAAGATGGGAGTGTGAAGCCCCTACTAAGTTATTATTGCTGCTGTCCTGCCGCCTCGACTGCATAAAGCGAATGGCTGTCCACCCCATGGCTGACCTGCTATGTAATCGTTATACATAGACACTCTAGGTCTAGGCTAACCATGACGGGCAGTATTGTATGGACAGATGTAACTTCAACCACGAAACTTCTTTGGGATTGGTGACGCTAATGATAACAGTATCACTACAAAATAATCACAAACACTGATTTGGAATGAACATGAAAATGCGTTCACCTAACAAAAGGATATTAAAATGAGTATTCTTTCCAGGTGCAGCAGTGAGAGGCGGCAGTGATCCGCATCAGGAGTAGATGATGTGTTCGTACAACACTACTTAGTAGTAAGGGCTTCAGAACTCCTCCATCCATCCTAACTAATGAGCTGCATCACGAGAGGGGGATAATAAACTAGATCAGTCACTTTACACTTCATACACTCTTCCTTTACCTCACACTCCACACGTGACCCTTTGTGGCGTCTTGACTTAACTCTTTTATAATTATATTTCCTTGTGATTTCTTGTCTGTTATTCCTGCTCCTCCTACTCCTCCATAATGAACTTGCTGTGACAGCTTAACAAAATCTATTTATTCGTCAATCGAGATTCCTTTATTATTATTATTCTTTCTGATTCCCGCCCGTCATGCCATAGGTTACTGGTAAACAAGTGGTCATGCTATATTGCAGAGGTTTGTGAATCCCTCCTTGCTTGGTGAGGCAGGGAACGCCAAGGCAAGATTACTCTTCACGTTCATTCTTCCCACCAGTGGTGCGTGAATGAACAGAATAGGGGGTAGGTATTATGGACCACTATGTGACACCACTATGTCTCTTGTGAGTAATTCATCAAGGATACACACACACACACACACACACACACACACACACACACCACGTAAGTATATGAAATAGCACATGTAGAGGACAACAGGGAGACAAGTGGCTGTTCCCCGGTGCGTCACAGTATGTACAGCACGGGAATCAACACCTGATCACTAACGTTGTCTCAATATATATATTTATAGTATTTAAAGTGTGTTAAATTCAACAAGTGAAGAAGTACATGACCGAGTAACTGAGTTGTGTAAATAGGTTAAGATAAATCCTTAGTTCAATACAAACTTAGATTTTTATATACAGACGAAACATGAAAGCGTTTCTCACACGCTCGAGGTAAGACAGTGCTGCTAAGATATGTATGTATATAAGACGAGTAGTAATAAATATACAACTGGATAAGAACACACCTGCTGCATCCTCCGCTGGGGAAGAGAAAGACGCCACACGAAGGAAGGAGAATACAATAAAAAATATATTTCCGGTCGTGTGTATACAGTTGGAAGATTGCATTGCCAACGTTTTCTACCATCCTTCTGAAACATGTTTATTATTTTGTTTAACTCCATGAACGCCACTTGACCCATACAACTGTTGCTACGTCTTACAACAATCAATCAGAAAAATCATTGGTCTTTCTCATTGTAAATAAGGAGAAAGTTCCAATGGACCACCTAAGCAAGCAGCATAACACCTCACAGTAACACGCCACCTCTCTGCTGCACAAGACTTTTGCAGGATGAATGGAAGGATGGTATTGGAGAGCTTTCTTACATATTCTGTACACTATAAAGAATGTAGCCAGGTCATTTCAACGGACAAGGGATACCGCTGCAACACGAGTAATTATACTTGGAAGACTGATGATTGTATGGCTGTATGAGGAAGACTGTTGTGCTCGATTGTCAGTGTTGGGAGGCAACGGAAAATCACAGGATGTCCACCAGCCTAACCTGAATACATACATTACTAATGTTGTTATTTGCATGCTGCTCCATCCGTTGTAGTACAAAATGCATTATATAATCCGCCTTTATTTTGTCGTCATCTTAAACAAAATGCCTAAACAATTTACTTTACTTTTTAGGATATCAAGATGACGCAAACGTCTTGTTTCCTTTACTTTCGTATCAATAACAGGAAAGTCGGTCGTATCATTGGATACCCGAGCCCTAGACATGACTCATATCACGTGATGAAGCACTGAAGCAAAGAATTAAAAAAATAGATAAAATACAAATAAATAAATAAATAAAAAAATCACCGAAACAAATACTTGTATAGTTTGTTCATGAGGGTGACGTTAGGTGAACAGGGAACTGGTCAATATGTACATAAAAAATATACTTAATAAAAATTCCGCACAAATACTTCTTCCCTAACTAAAGCGATTTCATTCCTGCCTTCCATTTACTCTCCCATTTAATCAGCGAGTGAGTCAGTACCAGGCAGTGACACCGTCCCCACTCCTCCCTCCTACACGGCGGATCTGCATTCTGCCCCGCCTCTCCCTTCACTCTCCTTCACACTGTCCTGCTCAAAGCGCTTCATGACCTCCGTGTTGCGGCAAATGATTTTCAAACAATAAAGCGGTCCCTGTCATCAGAAAAAAAAAAAAAAATGCACAGAACCTTCTTTTTCTTTGTAATTATCTTCCTTTTTTGTCAGTCTAAAAATAACAAATATATAATACTGAAGGGAAGCTGATATTACACATGTTCTATGATGATGATGATAATAATAATAATAATAATAATAATAATAATAATAATAATAATAATAATAATAATAATAATAAAATAATAATAATAATGGAACGGAGATAACGAAGATCAGAATGCTTCGAGATGACCATACGGTGGTGGTGGCGGTGGTGACGGTGGTGGTAGCGGTGGTGGCAGTGGTGGCGGTGATGGTAGTGGTAGTGGCGGCGGTGGCGGTGGTGTTACACTGGGATTCTGCAAATGTGGTAGGAATACATAATTATTAGTGACTGTTGTGATCAGTAATGAATGTATGCAATGTTAATATACATAAGTACAAGTGTATACAAGAGAATGTTTGTATGTAGGTACGTATGTATGGTTGTTTAGCGATGAACGTTTTAAAAAACAATAGGAATAAAATAAAAATTATGATGGTGATAATGATGATGATGAAGGCACACACACACACACACACACACACACACAC
>CM035189.1:15052090-15053692 GCA_020233015.1 Callinectes sapidus | reverse complement strand
ACTTTGGAATCATTAAAGGAAGAGGAAGTGGAAGGGGAAAAGGAAATGACACACGCACACGCACACACACACACACACACACACACACACACACACACGTTTTCCCTCCAGCCAACACTCCGTCAAGATAAGCTCCAATTTCTCGCTCCACCTCGCTGCGAACGTACACAGCACAGGACCCCAAAAAAATATTAGAGAAGAAGAAGAAAAAAACTTTGTAAGGCTTCATAATCCCTAAGCCACTAGTTTATCACGGAGGCAATCGTTTTTCATCGCAGTCTGTTCTGATTACCTTCATGGATATAAGTTTCCTCCTCCTCCTCCTCCTCCTCCTCCTCCTCCTCCTCCTCCTCCTCCTCTTCCTCGTTATAGTTACCTGATGAATGAGCTCCCCCTCCCTCCCTTTCTCCCTCCTACTCTCCTCCCCGTCTCCATCCCTCTGGCCTATCCCTTCTCCTCTCCTTCACGACGCAAGCACTTGACTGGTGACTGAGTAATGGCAGGCAATGTGTCTGGCTGATGTGTGGTAGTAGGTGTGGTTTATGCGCCGTGTTGTGTGTGTGTGTGTGTGTGTGTGTGTGTGTGTGTGTGTGTGTGTGTGTGTGTGTGTGTGTGTGTGTGTGTGTAGAACAATAGCCCACCACTCCAGCCCTGCCCTCCATTTTGTCACGATCCCAAAATAGCCACTTATCACATTCCTCGAAGCACACCACTGCAGCTCCCCTTGATCGCTCCTTCTTACCTGACTGACAACACCTCGTCCTATCAACACCCATTGCATCACCACCACCACCACCACTACCACCACCATGACACAACACGCTCACTGGAGTAGGGCGATAAAACATTACATTGGTACTTCCAGACAAATACTCTGTCATTCATTCTCAGTCATGGGTTACACAGTCACACTTCGTTTCATAATAACTGGCCGGTACATTCAGGACCATTTCAAAAGTCTATAGATATAATGAGTTCAGATTCCAGGCTGCTATTTTCTCTTAAGGTTTTGTGGAATATATCTATAATCATGGAAACACTTGAAAAAAAGACGACATCCACTGGAGCCTGTTGTAAGTAGGTAAGACAAGACACTAAACCATCTGAGAATACTCGTTTTGGCCACAAATACTGAGAGTTAAGGCCACGGGCATGTTAAGCAGGGATCTCAAAAGTATCTCCTCTTATTGTTATGTAGAAATTTCCTTAATTGTCTCTAGAACCATGATATCATCCCTATAAATCCGCTTCAATTCAAGTTGAGTGTCTAAATACAGTGTAGAAGAGATGCAGTACAGAGACCTTTTAGAATGTAATAGCTAACCCCTTCAATACTGCGGTGCATTTTCATATTTATTCTACTTTATATTTCTCTATTCTATACAGCTTCAAAAACTCATGCGGGGATTAATTAAATAGTAAAGATTGTGGCCATTAATCTTTCTGACCTTCATAGATCTTTCCTAAGTCAATATAATCGCCTAATCACATCCAAAACTCAAGGTAGAAATCTGTCCCAATACATCCCATCACATCCCATCTACCCTACCGCATCCCACCCCAGCCACACCTTCACGCACACCCACCCACCGCCACTTCACC
>CM035189.1:15027090-15047090 GCA_020233015.1 Callinectes sapidus | reverse complement strand
ACATAAACTAGAAATAAAAACTGTCAAGGGGAATTTTATCTTTCCGCTGTTGAATTCATCGTTTTGTTTTTCTTTTTTTCATCATTATTATCATTTGAAATATCAATACCGTGATCGCTATCAGTATCAATCTAATATCCATCAATTCATCGTTTATCGGGCGGGAAATTCAGCACTAGTTATCAGTTATCGGTTATATGGTAATCGTTTCATCGCTTATACAGGGCGTTCCGTGAGTTGATGCTCCTGCAGACAACAGAACACAAGAGGAAAGGAAAAGAAGACTGGGTACCCTTCTATAAGCCACGCCTCGCCTCAGTTAGCACGCTCATCCCACCTCACCCACCCATAGTTATCCTCCCATATCTCGGTAATCCCTCAACGCAGTCATCCCACACCAACGCTAACATAACTAAAGACAACCTGGTCACACAGTTTTCACGTTAAGGCATATGACATAAACACTTCCACCACCGTCGACGCAAAGTGTAATCTCTCAGCCATGCATACACCACACACTCACCTTTCTATATTTATCCTCGTGTATCTTCGCTGTCCTTCCTCACTGCACCGCCCACATCAGTCAGCACCGCATCAGGCATCTCACACTCACTCCAAGACATCAAAGCACACCCGAATCACACTCTTTTCGCGATAAATCACAAAAATAAAAACACTTTTCGCGCGTACGTCCCGCCGCTACTCGCGCCTCCAGGCCTAGCTGTCGGTGCGTCACGTGATCACTACCAGTGTCCGCCCAGTGTTGCGTCACGCTAGTTAGGAGGCTCCTCCCCCCCGCTGGTTGGCTGCTGATGACGTGACGCTACAGCCAGCCTGTTTGAATGTGAAGGATGTATTTAATTATTGATTATTAAAGGTTTATTGAGCATACATTCATCATTATATATACAGGTAAATAAATACATATATGTGTACATATACACAAAGCGGGCACCAACCCGCCAGTGGTGTGGCGAGTGTGTGCTGCTCGCCACCCTCTGAGGTGCTGCAGCTGTGGTGGCAGTTTAGGAGTCTAGCGAGGCGGAGGTGCCGTCCTTAGCACCCGCAGCATCACGTCTGAGGGCGTGCGGCGGACGAGAAGGGCAGCCCTGGCCTCGCAAATGGTAAGGAGGCCGCGGTCTCCAGGCTGGGCGGGTGGTGGCCGTGCTGGTCTGAGGGCGGCTGTCGCCGGACAAGACAGGAGGTAGTGCAATAATGGGTGGCGGTTGTGCCTCCCGCAGTGGGTGATGCGCTCTTCCCCCTGGAAGCCGTCGTACAGTTCCTGCCTGGTACAGTAGCCAAACTTTACGCGCTGCAGTAGCACGCCGTCCGCCCTGGGCTGCTGCTGGGAGGCGTCGAGGGGCTGATATGCGTTGGCTGCAGCGTACCATGCCGCCTGTTTTCTTCTCTCCTCCTGCAGTATGTGGGCCTGGTGGGTGTGCCGGGTGACTCGGTATCCAGTTGAGCCTCACCCGCCGCCCCTGTGCCAAGAAAGAGCAAACTGGATGCCTTCATCATCATCAAGTACCTCCTCTCAACTGACTGTGCCATGAAGAAGATTAAGGATGACAAACAACACCCTTGTCTTCACCATTGACCGTCTTGCTATCAAGTGCCAGATCAAGACTGCTGTGAAGAAACTCTATGAGATCGACGCTGCTCGTATCAACACAATTCACAGGCCCGGTGGTTTGAAGAAAACTTGTCCCTGACTACGATGCCCTTAAGTTTGCTAACAAGACTGGCATTATCTAAACATTGTGGTGAATATAAACACACCACACACACACACACACACACACACACACACACTAATAAGAAGCTTCTCATTCCGAGCACGTTCTTTAATTACAGTAATTGAATAAAGACGATAATTCACACTGTCCTCAGTAAACTCATTACACTCACAATTTAACATCAACAACAACAACAACAGCAACAACAACAACCAGACAGTCACCCACCCACTTCCTCCACCCAGACGATCAGCAACTTATCCCCATAGTCAACCAGTTAGTCAGTCAGTCAACCAACTCATCATCCAGTCACTTAACCATTCCTCCATCCAGGCAGTCAACTAGTAAGCCACTCAGTCATTCAGCCAGTCAGCCAGTCAGCCATTCATCCACTCAGCCACTATAACAAGTCAGTAAGTTAAGGCGGCAAGTCAGTCAGTCTATCAACTCAACAGAAGTCACTCGTCCAAAAATTCATCCACTCAAGCACATCATAACATGTTTAACAATCTTGCACAGAAAAAAAGGACCATAAAAAAATAAGATCCTTTTTTTTTCATTTATACAGCATTTCTTTATTTTTTCTTTAGGCCTTGAGTATGCTTCCATCTCTCTCTCTCTCTCTCTCTCTCTCTCTCTCTCTCTCTCTCTCTCTCTCTCTCTCTCTCTCTCTCTCTCTCTCTCTCTTTCAAGCAAGCAAGCAAGCAAGCACAGTAAAAATCCGGCAAGTGTCTCCGCCAGGGAAGCAGGAACGTGACTAGGAAGAATGAAGCACGTTTGGAAAAATGTGTTGAGAATGTGCATTTATAATAAAGAAGGAGAGGAGAACATTATAGTGAGAGTGGGAGACGAGGAGGAGGAGGAAGAGGAGGAGGAGGAGGAGGAGTAAGAGAAGTAGTAGTAGTAGTAGTAGTAGTAGGAGGAGGAGGAGGAGGAGGAGGAGGAGGAGGAGGAGGAATAGTAATAATAGTAGGAATAAATTGTCTAAAAAAATTTCTCTCTCTCTCTCTCTCTCTCTCTCTCTCTCTCTCTCTCTCTCTCTCTCTCTCTCTCTCTCTCTCTCTCTCTCTCCAAGGCATTACGTTCTTTGTCTGTGCTGTAATTTTAGTAATGCGCGAGACTCATTAGAAGATGGGAGTCAGAAGGGAGGGAGGAGAAAGAGAGGGAGAGTGAGGGAGGGAGAGAGAGAGGGAGAGGGAGGGAGGGAGGAGAGATGTACTAAACAATCTGTCCTTCCCACTCCCCTAACTCCCTTCCCTCCACCTGTCGTGCCTCATTTCTCTCTTCTCTCTCTCTCTCTCTCCTTCTACCTTTCTCTCTCCATCTTGCCTTGCTCCTCCTTCTCTTCTGCCTTTCCTCCCTCTCTCCCTCCTCCGCTCTTATCTCTCTCTGCATTCCTCCATACCTCGTCCTTACACACACACACACACACACACACGTGAAAGAAAGTTAATATATTCATGAACGCTGAGTTTCACAAAATATAAAGCTAATTGAGCAGTGTTGTCATAGCTTTATATTGATCTCTTAGTTACATTACTTTTGAAATATTCGTTATAATCATTTTACTCTCGTTTTATCTTTTTTGCTAAAGTTTTTTTTTCTGATACAGCTGTTTGCCTCATTGTTCCTATGGGTTTATGAACACTACCTCATTGTATCTCAGTGTTCATGCGACTTAGCAAGGATATTCTCCTGTAGGAGTTCACGTACCCCACTGCGCCCTAACCCTCGCCGCCATGCCCCACCCAGGCCACTGCTGACCGGCCGCTCTGCAACTCTTCCCTCCACGCTAAGTCTCCTTCACTATGTACGTTAAGTTTACCAGACAAGCCTTCATAATAGGATTTCCTCTAAGCACGCCGCGGGAAAGGGGGAAAAAAAATTTAACGGGATGGGATGGGTTTTCCTTTCTTTCTTTCCTTCTGTCTTTCTGTTATATTAGTGCGGTTTTTTTTTTTAATTCATTTGTAAGAAAAGAAATGTGTACAAGTAACATATATACTGTATTTTTTTTCAACTTATCACTGTGAGACCTTTTATTTTACCATGCCGTTACATTCAGAGTGTTTTATACTGACTAACTTTCATGAAAATAACGACTAACTTTCATGAAAATAACAAGTCAAAAATATATGTATACATATGTCGAGAGAGATGCAGTCTTTCTGTATTTGCTCACAAAGGAAGGAAAGAAGAGTTTGTTTGTTTGATTTTTGTTTTTTTTTTCATTTATGGGTTATATAACTACGTAAGAGACAGCTGTTCGAAAATAGCTGTGGAAAACGTTTGCTTGTCAGGGAAATCAAAGTGATGGAGAGTGAGTGGCAGCTCATCCAGCAACAGACTGTTATGCTGCGCGTTACTGCAAGCCCAGGCGAGAACTGTACTATACATAACTAAGCCGCCAGAACCCTCAGGACAGATTAAACAAACAACGTTCTCGGTATACAAAATTTCTCACCTCATGCATCACGGCTTGTCGAGGGGAAGAGATTTATGCGCAAACCTTTCTTTTTCCCTCTCCATTTTACACACAAATAGAGCCAAGAACTACAAAACGTTAATCTCAAAAAGTAAAAGTAACGTAGTATATGAAACTGTACGTGTGAACACTGGTGGCGGTAATGGTAGTGGTGGAAACAGACTGAGGCCGGTGAAAGACTACCAGGAAAGGGTGTGTTTGTCCGCTACGTGTACCTTAGTCTGAACAGAGGAACCTTACCGCAGTCTGGGCTCCGTATTACAAGGCGCATTGGGTCTTCAATCTCCTCTATTCAAGGCAGCAGCGAAAGTTATTAGGCTTCCACTAGAATGAAAAATAGCTGAATTAATAAATGAATAAGATTAAATAGATAACATGTAATAGTGGAGGTAGACCCCAGGGTTTTGTTTTTCAGAATATGATCCTTACGTTATGCTCCTCCGATCTTTATTATATCAACATGTAGCGAGCCTTCCTATAATTATAACACCAGTCAGACCGTGTGGCCTAATGGATAAGGCGTCGGACTTCGGATCCGAAGATTGCAGGTTCGAGTCCTGTCACGGTCGATAGTATGGAGCTTCGTTTTGCTGTTTTTCATCATCTTTCCCGCTTCTCAGCTTCAAGACAGTGAACTCCTAAGATACCTAACTTTAGGAAAGCAGATTCTGAGGGATTAATTAGGTAGTATGTAGTATACCTCCAAGGGATTGACTGATAATGGGCAAGTTGTACTGCAAGCAGGGGGGGGGGCGGTAAGGCAGGGGTGGGCAAACTTTACAGTGCAAGTGCAAAGGCAGGATACTCAGATTGCTATCATCATAGTCATCATTATCCATTTTTCTAACTATTTCACCGGGAAAGCTTAAGACAAATATGTGACAGGTTGCTGTGAGATTACTATTTATTTCTTCTCCTTTTCTTTCCATTTCACAGGGGAGAGCAAGATAAGCGCGTGGTTTTGATGAAATTAACTTATTCATACTCCCTTTTTTTTCTCTCTCTTGCTCAACGAAGGGCTTAAGGCACAGGAGAGGAGCACCAGAACTAGGGTAGCGGAGGAGGCATCGGCGGTGTCCACGGAAGAGAGTGATGAGCAAAGCTTGTAATAGTTTTCTGGGGGTGGCTGAGATGGGGCGCCGCGGGTGATGGATGTGTGTAAAGAAACAGTGGGGAGGGGAGCGAGGGAAGAGAGAGGGGTGAGATGTAGATGGGAAGGGGGAGGAAATGGATCGAGGATGGAAGAGTTGATAGGAAGGTATATGTACTCGCAGATGGAAAGGGGAGAGAGAGGGGGGGAAGGAGAGGAGGGGAGTGAAAGAGCTGGGAGAAAAGGATGTGAAGAATGACCAAGATTGTGAACACATGAACTGAACGTGTGTGGGATAAGAACGAGTGTGTAGCATGTTAGTCTAAAGTTATTGTATATACTACATAGTTAGTATTGAATCACGGTGAACGGGAATTTGATATCACGCAGAGATAGAATAAGATAGTCTGAATGGGAGCTGATGTAATGTTACCGTGTGCATTATAGCTTATGGCGCACGCACACACACACACACACACACACACACACACATACACACACACACACACACACACACACACACAATTAGTACAGCCACGTACGTTAAAATCACACACCAGTTTACCCTCACAACCTGCCTCGCCAAACGAAGGCATAAATCCCCTGCTCCCTTCCCCTGCAGACGCCCCACCCACCGCCTCCCTGTCACGCTGCCGGCTATGTACGAGTATAGTACATACATATGGGCCTCTCCACTCCCACTCCTACTCCTACTCCCCCATTACACATGTATCCCTGCTCGTCCATACACAACGTCCAAGATAATCCTCACCAAATTATCTGAACAGTTTTATGTTAAGCGGCTTAGTTTGGTTAATTTTATTATAAGCATTGCAGGCTAAAAGATTTACAGCTTGTTGCATTGGTCATGATAAAGTTGTATTTTACACACACACACACACACACACACACACACACACACACACACACACACACACGTGTATATATATATATATATATATATATATATATATATATATATATATATATATATATATATATCTTGGTGAAATCAGCAGGGAAATAATTCCGATCCGGGGCGGTCCACCACGCACGGCTGCTCCCTATCAGTTGTATCAGCGCCGCCTCGTCCTTAGCTATCTTATCCCAGTATTGACAAAATCCGGAGGAAGATCTGCTCATCCAATACATCGAAATGAGACAAATAAATCCCAGCCTATAACAGATGGCCAAGATGCGACACCTCCCCCACTCCTCCACTCCCTGCCTGCCTGCCTGCCTGCCTTCCATTTACTTTTTTTTTTATAAATAAATCGTTGGATGGCGAATATTTTTTGCTGTCAGCGAAATCTATTGGCCATTGGAGAGGGAAAAAAAGAGACAGGAAGCCGAAGAAAACAACAACGAGCGCCCTGAAGACTTCCTGGTTGAGCTGTGTGTGTGTGTGTGTGTATGTGTGTGTGTGCATAAGGGGTGGCAGTTGTTCTTGGGTTTGTCTTTCATTTGGAAGATTGAAGGAAGCAGCAAGGAAACCACAATGAAAGGCAGAATATAAACTAATCCTTCTCATGATCACTGTACTATTACTTCATCTCTACCTTCCCAACAGACATGGACACACACACGGTGGAAAGGCAAAAGAATACTGCATGAAAGAAAAAAGATGGATACACAAAATCACAGTGGGAGTACAGGGAGTTACTCAATCTACTGCAGACCAAAACTGCACCATGATATTGGGTTTTCCTGCAGACACAGACAGACAGACAGACAGACAGACACATAGACAGACAGGCAAGCAGACAGCATGATAATCGACACATATGTATATATATTATCAAATACATCAACAAGAGAAAGAAATGGACCAAAATTACGTATTAGTGCATCACCGACTCTAAAACATGAATCAAATAAACAAAGAGAAAATATGATAATATATTCGCAAACAGATAGAAACATAATCATGCATACATACACACACACATACATACATACACACATACATACATACACACATATGTACAAACAGAAAACGAAACAAAATATGAATCCATACACCAGATTCCGCTGACCCCCCTCCCCCCCCTCTCTCTCTCTCATCTTCGGTATTTGGAACCTGGGTGTCATCAGTGCTCGCAGCAGGTGGATGGGAAATTGATTGAAGGGCTCCCGCGCGCACACACACACACACACACACACACACACACATACACACACACACACACACACACACACACATCTAACTTCTATTCAGTTTGTCATTCATTTTTAATTTGTCTTTACTCGTGTATCTCTCTCTCTCTCTCTCTCTCTCTCTCTCTCTCTCTCTCTCTCTCTCTCTCTCTCTCTCTCTCTCTCTCTCTCTCTCTCTCTCTCTCTCTCTCTCTCTCTCATTTTCTTGTTGTTTTGGGGGTTGAGAAGTATCGTTGTCTTATCCCCTGTCTATATTGCACACAAATGAAGGAGTGACAGAAGAGAAGTGGCGCCACCCCCACCCTGCTTAGTGTTATGTTCAACGAGATGTCTGCATTTATACATAGTGCATCGCTTGAACCAATTTCCTCTTCAGAATTCACCAGCCTTATTTTCCCAATGTCAGACACAGATACAGCAAAAACGCACTACTACTTCCTACGATATATATGATACCCGCTGACAACATTAAAAAGGGTTGAAACATGTGAGCATATTGTGTCAGACTATCCTGAGCTCTGGAGGAAGTCTTCTTGCAAATCTGATACACTTGTACAACTTCCGAGCACTGATGCATACTCACCTTATTATATGACATTAGTGTACGCACAGCTTCCACGATACAATCCAAAAAAACACATTTTCCAGAGTAAGCAAACAATTCCTTAAGAAGAGGTAACAAATTGCTTGGAGTCCTCGCACATGCGTTGCAACACAAGAGCAAGCAACGCTACATGCAACATTGCTAAACATTAGTTATTTCAGAGAGAGAGAGAGAGAGAGAGAGAGAGAGAGAGAGACGCCACTGACCTGTACACTCTCCAAATTGTCATGTAGGACGTCCTTCCTGTCTTCTCATTCATTCCACACAGCGACAATTATTCATTTGCCACATACACAGCACATCTCCCATGGCTTTCCTCCATTCATTCCCTAGACCGCCACCGCCGCTCCTCATCCACCTTTCTTATTCCTGTGGTCCTCTCAGGAGACGCCAAAGTTCCACTCCCTCCTCATTTGTTAGTCACGACAAAACTCTTCAAATAAAAGTTTTCTCTGCGAATAATTTAAGTTCATTACCACACTCGATATTATTAAATGCAATGCCAGCCAGCGCCGCCTTCACCAGTAATGATGCCTAAGTGTGTGTGTGTGTGTGTGTGTGTGTGTGATAATAACATATTCATGCATATGTGCTTCAAGCGACAATCCTACTTTTATACAAAATCTTACTATATATGACTTTTCAGTATCCTATATACTTGCATTGTACACACATTTTAATTTATATCTCTTTGAAACAGTTTACCCTTTGTGTTGCAGCTGGATCTGTTCATGTCTCATTCCACCACAACTAAGTCAAAGGGGTTGCAGTCAGATGAGGTGGGAGGACAGATGTCAGGTGGTATGATTGAAGAAGTTTTCCGACAGCCAGGCCTGGGTCTTCCGGCTGGTATGGCAGGGCACTGAGTCTTGCTGACACATGTACGGCATATCTGCAGCTACATGGTCAATCCAGGGTTTCACACCTCACTCAGAATACAGATGTAGCCATCAGTATTCAGTTTGCAGGCCTCAGGGGAGAAGTAGGGTGGCATGACGTCACCTTCACTGCTGACAGCACCAAAGACTATGCTTGTCCCTGGAAACTTCATCTGTATGACTCTGGGCACATCTTTGGGTGAGACACTCTGAGCCACCTGTTGTTCTGGGAGTTGATCTTCTGGTCTTGGCATAAATTTTCTTGTCAGAGAACAATAGCATGTCTGGCTCCAGAAAATTTCAACTTATTAATCAGCTTCTTGGCATGCTTCAGTTGCTTTTCCTGCATCACCTTTGACAGATATTGTCCCTTTCTCATCTTGTACAAAATGTAGCAGATATCCTCATGCATAATGACAAGACTGAAAACAAGTTTAAAAAAATGCATAAAATTAGCATTTAAAAAATTGCGAACAAATATCATTCACACATTCAGTTGGTATGGATTAATGCAGGCTTTAATGTTTAGGGTATAGTTACTATATTAGGCTGTGGGGACATAACTTGGGAGATAAAGAATCTTGCACACTGTGTGCTAATATTTTTCTCTTTTTTCTAGCCTCTAAAAATATTTAGCAGTAACATGAAGGCATTTCCTATTGAAATTAATCAAAACAGGTTTCAATAATTAGGATATAGTCACTAGTTATTATATAAATCACTATAAATAAGTAAAACAAACCTTACAGCTCGCAGGTCATGTGTTGTAGTGCTGATGTGAGGATCCACATGCCCTGAACATTGGTCAGTTTTTTCATAATTCAATCATTTTACATGACAGCAGCATTGGGTTAACTTCACCTTCATCAACTTGGTAATGATGTAACATCTAACTTTCCTAAAATATCCAGATACAATTGGAAAAATTCTGATCAATCAACCAATCATGGGGGGCATACACAGGGGGCGCGTTGCCTAGCCTACCCTGACTCCCACCCTGGCGGTCACACCTCGCGAGTCTCCATGCAGGCTCCCTTCCCATACTGAGTGACTCCCAGCAGGAGGCATCAACTTGCCGCAGCCAAGAGTTCTATGGGCGTCCCCTTGGCCTCCTCCAGGCTGGGTTATCCCTTTCGGAAACAACCCGATAAGCTGGATTGGCTTCCAGGTGGCGTGCTACATGCCCATATAGCCGCAGTTGGCATTGACAGACTGTGGTAGTAATAGGCCTCGAATCAGTCTCACAGAACAATCTAATCTGGTACAAGAAATGCATAAAAGCTGAAACTGATCGACTATTTTGACAACATAGAAAAATAGTGTTTTTTTCCAACTTTTGCAAGTGCTACGGAAACTGCATCTACCAACACATTCTTTTCACATAGGCCTCCTGAAAGCACTGATACAAATCCCAGACTCTCTTAATAACATATGCATACCCAAATAAGTGTTCTAGACATCACACCTTCCTAGTTATGCTATCTCATACCTCTCAGTGGCCAACTGGACAGGATCTCCATTTGCCACAGAATCTCTGAAGCCAGACTCACTGCAGTGTAGTGCAGGATTGACAAGTTTGGACCTCTCACTCTAAACTGCTACAGTGGCTCACATGGGAATCCCTGTAGTATATCATATAGTTAAAGCATAACAATAATATGGACTAAGTAACACTAGATATATACAATCATAAATTTATTTAGGCTTTGACAGCATACTTCCTCATGGGGAAGTTCCATCTCCTCTTGGACTCCTTGGCGGTCATTATCTGCAGCTCGCGGCGGGTGAGTCCCCGGCGGATGGCGCGGGTCTTCTTGGGGCGCAGGTCAAGGGGCTTGAACTTCTTGTTCTGTGGGAAAATTTATATTTGAATCTATGGCTATAAAGTTTTACTTCTCAATCTAAACAATGTGCATGTCCACATCAAGGTGTAGGATTGATGACCAAGCTCCAGTTTCATAAAGTTCCATTAATGCAAATCACACCAAACCAATGGCCAATGGCCCCCTACCACACTGCAGAGAGAGAGAGAGAGAGAGAGAGAGAGAGAGAGAGAGAGAGAGAGAGAGAGAGAGAGAGAGAGAGAGAGAGAGAGAGAGAGAGAATCATTTACAAAATACTTTTTAAAATGCAATTAAAAGCTAACTATTTTTTATGTAAGACAGGCACTGGCAAAGATCACCAAAACTAGAGGAAAGCAACAGATAACTAAAAATGAAATTCAGTCATTTATAATTACATTTTTGGAAGAATGAAAGAAAATAAAATAGGTGAAATGCTGATTGTGAGCTATTTGTCCTGTGTGACGCTGCCTTATCAGTTATCAGGTTTGCCCAAATGAGTCTGTCACTGAAACAGGTGTTTCTTTCATTTATTTGCACCACTTCAACCAGTGGCTAGCAACATTAATTATATGTAGTGTGGTAGTTTGACTACACCACACATTGTGGGCTTGCCTGTCAAGTATGTAGATATTCATTAACCTTCCAATAAACAATAATATAATGTTGGAGAAGCATCAAATATGCAAGCCAAGGCACACAGTAGGATGCGGGTCAGCACATAGCTGGTGTGGTGTAAACAGTGTTGCAAATATTAATTAAAAATCCTTGGCTCAAACTGTGGCAGAGAATGAATATAAGCTGTTATTGCATAACATTTGGTAAAGAAATGTCTACGTTGATGTGAAGGAATGGACACAGAAAAGTGTGTGGGAAGGAGGGGAAGAGAGTTCACATAAAGATGGTAAATAGAAAAGAGGAATTCACATAAAGAATTCTGATGGAAGGAACAGGAACTATTTCATATAATGGCAAGAACAATTTGAAAATATGCACAGTATAGTACAAAATGGTGTATCCTTAGAAGGATTAACACCCAAAATTCAGTCAGAAACAGAAAAAAATGACAATTTTTAAGATATTGTCATGCAGTGTTACAAATGTACATTAAAATCTTTCAACAGTTGCACTGCATGACACAAACCAACACAAGCGTGTACCTACACTATGCTGCCCTACAGCCAACATGTACTCTTACAATTAAAACAGTGAGATGAAGTTTTCTGCCCTGATCTTTGTGTTTGTGGGCAGCATCACCTGTTTCAAGGTCCACTTGAGGTTCTACATAAAATCAATATTGAGAGAAACACAATCTCACCTTATAGAATTTCCTCAAGTTCTCCTTGGTCTTCTGATTGATGACGATCATGACGCGGGCAATTGACTTACGCACGACACGGCTGTGAAAGAAAAGGGTACAGAGTTACAGAAAAAAGCAGGCAATACCTACACAATACTTCCTGTTAAAATGAAAGTCTTTCTAGCATAAATCTGTAGAATCACTCAATCCTCTCTCATATCAAGGGGTTCCCTGAATGTAGAAGTGGAAGAACGGGGTCCACAAAGCTTGAGAGACTGAGACACCCTGCTCCAAAGACCCAGGAAGAAATTAATCTATCATACATTGATTCCTATGGGGAAAACAATTTGTTTTTTAACATTTTGGCTCATGAACAGCCTTCAGGAAATAACAGTTCAAAAATTGAGGTTCCACTGTACTAACATATTAGAGGGAGTAGCTACTGGGGCTCAGCCAACATCTAACAGTTCTTCTGGCAATAGAAATATCAAAGGTTGGATTGTAGAATTTATATTCAAGTGAAATATTCCCAATCCACTCATCCATTCATCCACCTACCCATCCAGGGTACAAGACTAGTAACCTTCTGGCTGGTTCAGTCACAACTCCTTGGCTTACAGCATTACACTAATATCAAACAATTCTTCGCACCAAAAGTGGAACCACTTGCACTCTGGAGGTCTTGGGATCCCCGAGCACATGGGTTCGAATCCTGGCTACGGTCTGAGTGGAGATCAGGCGTCCACTCGGGATAAAGGTTCCCAGGTGGGTGGGCTTTCAGATAGGTGGTCTCCATTAGCACATAAATTCCCATAAAAAGCCCAGGTTGTTTAGATAAAAATAAAAATAAATAAAAAACATCTGCTATCTCATAACTGATAGATTTTGGCAGTCCTCAATACTACTTTGTAATGATTAGTCTGTTCAAACATAGAAGTTAAATCTTTACGAAGAAGCCACTCCCTCCTTGTCGGTTAAGCTCCATCATCTCCCAACTGATGACATATGGAAAGAGAAACAAATCTATAATCATGTTTGGTTTTCAAAAATGTTTCCACTACTCAACACACTGTTGGCCGGTGACCTTGAGTTTGGCAGGGATTCCCCTATCATCACAGGCTCTCTTGTCTTTCTCTAACCCTACTCCACCTCTTTACTCTCTGCCTCTGTCTTTGCTTTCTCCCCGTTTTCTATCTAAATTGGTCTATTTCTGAAATCATGCTAAATTTTGTTCCACATCATCATTGAGGTAAAAATTTAGTTTTTTTTGTGTAAAGGTTTCCCTCATCTGAAATGTGGCATATAAGCCAGGAAAGCGCAGGCCCGCCAATACCTCCACATTACTTCACTCGCTATCAATCCTGACACTCTCATACAGTCTCACTATGGCATGTTCTGCTGCAGGCTCACCATATGGCCGCCAGCTTCAAAGCCATTGTAAGGCAATAATATATAACATGAGGAAGTACTTCTTGGGAGAACAGACTGGTGAACTTTGGAGACGTGGCAACAGTGAAACATCAATTGTCAAAATGCACACACAAAAACTTTTCTCTGCCCTGAAGTAATGCCGCCTTACAAGTGACTGCCTTTCATCACGATGTCACGACAGGGACGCCAATGAACACTCTTAGGCGGGCTGGCAAGCTTCACTCACCAACCATCACAAATATTTGTGGATACCAGGGGCAGGCAGTGGCAGTGGACAGGAAGCCTTTGTTTACAACCATGTGTGGGAACATTTAAGTAATAGATTTTTTCAAGTATTAAAAAAATCACCGATTGAGACGTTTAAGTATTGAATCTCCATTGTACTGTGATTCTGCTGTCTGAAGCTGAGAACTGAAAATGAGTTACACTAGAAACAAGTTTGATAAAACAACAGCTAACAATGTAAATAGACGGTTGTAGCATTAAACAGCATACAAGACAGAGTAACCTTCCTCTTGCTGATTCACTCACATCTTTGAGAGTTTGGAAGCTGCTCCACCAGTCACCTTGGCTACCCGCAGGCCAGACAGCTCCTGCTTGAGCTCCTCCAGCTGCTTGAGGAGCTCATCTTTCTTCTTGTTGCGAAGATCACTGCACTTGACCTTGACCTGCCGAAGGAAGAATGGCTTTAGTAGGGCAATGAGGACTTGTTACCCACAACACAGCTTTCGTCTACTTTCATACCAATATCCACCACATACATTACATTAACTACATTTTATAAAAACTTACTTTCTGAGGACATGGACAATTAACTTTAGATATATATATCCCTAGAAATTATTGATAATGATGACAAGAAATTAGAGATTTATCCATTTATGGAGAAGCTTGCTCACTGCCATGACAATACTGGGAAGTAACACTTGCACAGGCGTGATGACAGGCAGGCACTGAGACACTGGAAGAGGTTTGTCTGTGTGTGTATCACATCTGTAGCCCTAACACAAAATTAGTCCCAGTGATTGGTTCTTTGATTTGAGAATACAACCAACAGCCAATGAAAAGATATGGAATTGGTTTAGCCAATCATAGCAGTTTGCTTCATCCTGTGAAGAGCCATAACGTTAATCTGAGGAGGATGTCTCAGCTCCGTAACCTAACCTAAGAAGTATCACAAAGGATACTCACGGCACTATCAAAATCAAACACATGGCGACCATCACAACAGCAGGGCCACACTTTTTACTATTTCCCAGTCCCATTTTCATTCTTTCAACAAGTTTCTAAAGTTGATTAAAACTGTACAATATTTCGCAACTTCAGTTCTATATTACCTGTACAATATAAATTAACCTAAAGAAGAGACAAGCTAAGTTTGCCTCCAAATTATCCTAAACTTACCACAAACTCTAGTTACCCACCTTGAGATGAGCAATAAGAATTCACCAAAAATAAATAAATAACAAATCCAAAACTAGAGAGGAAGATTTATGACAGGAAGCATGAACTAGCCACCCATTACCTAACCCAACCAAACGCAACACTAACCCCTCAAACTAAAAATATATATAAATCAATTCATTACATATAGAAAGGAGAAATGATAGCCAAAACTCGAGACAAACAAACACCCTATACATACCTGCTCCTAACGTCAATCTACCTCACCTACCACCCTAAACAACAACCTTCACTGAGCCAACACTCCAACATAACGTATAGCCTTCCCACACCCTTCACATCATCAGCACAGTTACAAGCACGCCACTGTACATATTAGACGAGAAACACTACCCAAAACAACGCGGTGGTGGAAGGAGGAAGGCATAAAGGCATAAACAAACCCCTCCCTAAATACAGCCATCCGCCAACAACACCAGGTACCCGCACACCGCATAAACAGTCATCATCAAACAGTAACCCAGCCTCCCCTGTACTATCTATATGGCAAATGGGCTTATTGACATCTTGGGCAATTCATCTGTACATAGTGTGGTCCAGTTGGTGGGCGGATGACTGAGAAAAGCCGCGACACAAAATGCCACTCACCATTGTGCCTGATGGTCGGTGTGGAAGGGGCTGCCTCGGCGCGGGGGGGAAATAAACACACGGACGCAAGACTGTTGAGATGCGCACCCCGGGGGACACATCACTTCTTTTCACCTCTTTCACCTCTTCTTTCCAGGATTTCCTTGCTAAATTGATGAGAACTGTGATAATATTAAAATAGCATTCATGTTTCTATTCAAGGACTTAGATTGGGTTTATTCGTTGTGTATATGAGGCTTGTCCCTTAGTGTTTGAAGGGTAACTATGATATTTCTTGCTATTTAGTGCTTGAATTTCATGTCTAGAATTTTGTTTTGATGTGGGTATATAGATATGTTTGTTATTTTAAGGTGATCAGCTGTGGTACTGTTGATTTGAGTGTTGTGACTTTTTTTAAGGTGGCTGCATTGTTTGGAGTGTGTGTAACATTAAGTACTTTTGTTATTGAAAATAGTGTTGGACCATGAATGTCTTACATATTATACTAAATGTTTTTTTTTTTTTTTTTTTTATGTGTGGTTAATTGATTGATATTTTAAACATTTATTTTTTATAAACGAATTTGTGGTCAATAAACTTACTTACTTGTGTGTGTGTGTGTGTGTGTGATGCTGTGTTACTGTTATATTGGCTCTCTTCATATCTAGCATTGTGAAGTGATTTTTCCAGGTATACTGAGGCTTTATTTTAAACTTATATAAGCTTTTTAAGGTGTTTTATGGTTATGGAAGCAGATAGACAAGATTTCTGTCATGAATTGGAGAAACACCCTGGAAAACCCCGCTAATCAGTTCTGTGGCCTTGAAAAAGTCATGGTGAGAGAAAGCAAAGCGTTTCTGAATCTGTATGAAACATTATAAAAATGCTCATTTTAACTTATCATCCTTACCTATCCGCATGACACATTATGAAACACTCCAGTGCCGCAGCCTTCCGTGTCCCTAGTGCCAGCGAGCCTTCACCACCAAGGCCTCCCTACTGCGGCACCTCGGAGTACACAATTATAGGCACCCTTCTCTTGTACATATTGTGGGAGGCACTTCAAGGAACAGGACACTCTAGTAGGCATTGAAGGCTTAAAGTTATGTGCTTTCTTTCTTCTACTTTTTTTTGTTGTTTTCTTGAAAGTTGAATTTGATGTAAACCAAACTTTTTGTTGATAAGCTCTTCAGCTATCTTTTGCTCATTCCAAATTCTAATATGCAGTTTTTGTTGTTTTTTGTATGCGTTTGCTCAATCCTGTATTAAATTAATGTTGTACATTCCCAACATTACATCCAGTGGGAGTGTATATACAGCTAATCTTTCCATGTCTATCAGTCTCTGAAGACCATTGTGAAAATATTGGAGAATAAAGTATTCTTGATTCTTCCAGGATTCATTACCTTTACATTAGTATGTAGGAATTGCCTACATGCATGTAACTGTGAGCCTTAATAGATGCATTTCATTTCCATTACTTGAGGTGAGTGCAGATTTTTTTCTTCTGATTTGGGTAGTCCCAATGAAAGGTATTGAGAAGCAGCAATATTAGAGCCATTAATTTAGCCCACCATTATATTATAGTATCAGTGCCTGGAAAGCATGTCAAAATAAGGTATGAACATATTTGACTTGAAATAAGTTTAAAATATATCTTTATATGTATGCATGTATTTGTTGTTTATTTTCAACATTAAAAGTGCATAATATGCAAAAATATTACCTCTAAAAGTAATTAAGGTACACCAGCATATAAGAATGCTCCACTTCAACTAGATGACATCAGCTCAGTACATATGTATGCAGCAGTACTAAAAATTATTCTTGTTTTGAAACATGAGTTTATCTAAATAACAGCCACCATGAGAGGGAGCAACCAGGCTGAACCTCTGACCAAAGCTTCAACATGCACTTGCTGCCAGTTACCAGTTAAGTTACAAATGCTGACTAAGGCTAGTGGATATTAGCTGGGCTTGAATTCTCACCAATATAACACCTCAGAACAGTGCAAATGCCAGCTTTAACATACAAGATTGAATATATTCCTGTTCCACTTTTGTACAATCTTGAACTTAGCCTAAATTGTGAATAACAATAAAATACAATGTTAGTGAAAGTAAGTTTAGACAATCATCTTTGGTTAAATGAGTTACACCATCCCTATTTTGCATGTGTTATCTTCTCACAAAATTTGCTTGAGACAACCTTTCATATCAAAGAAAAACTGTCATGTACAATGGGGATCAGCATTATATATGGAGTGATAAGTATATATAATACTGAACAAATTATTCAATATCCAATGTGTTTCCTCTCATCTATTATTACAAATTCGTAATTCTACCTGTTCCTTTATTGAGAACTTCCAAGGCCACACCACCATTATACACTCACAGCTGCTTTCCATTCATCTTGCACTTCCATGTCCTTCTACTCCATAAACCTTTCTCCCATCTAACACCCCTTATATTGCCTGTCTCCCACAAGTTGTACTTTCACATCCAATCCAGTTATCATCTTCACCAGTCACTCTTCTTATACCACCTATATGTGAACATGCATTTCTGTGTATTGCATATCTGGCACATGTTACATGTCACATGATGTGGAATGTGTTATGACTAAGGAGTTGAAAATTACTAGACATACTTATTCTGAATACCTTAAAAAGCTGATCTTGTTTTCAATCTTCAAAGATTCTTCCAAGTCTTTTGAAAACACCATGAATGATGCACATACTTTATTACTGCACAGAGTATTTACACCCATAACAGCTGAGAGGTGCCAAGAGGAAAGCCAGTCTAGAACGCCAACAGAGTAGTGTTCCTTCCATACACCTCAGCAAGAATGAGATGAATGAGCATGATTATAAATAATGCCAATGACTAAACTTGACATGAGCTACAGTTACCTCTGAAGTATAGTAGGAGACAGCAAGTGGAGAGGGAGTGGTATATCCATGTCAGTACAGCAAGTATGTATAATCAGTATATATGTAATTGGGAAGTACAAAACATATTACAACCTACCAATTAATGTTATATACATTCATTGTTTAGTATGCTATAAACCTGTCTATACATAACTAGATGGGTATTGATGGAGATATATGAGAGAGAGAGAGAGAGAGAGAGAGAGAGAGAGAGAGAGAGAGAGAGAGAGAGAGAGAGAGAGAGAGAGAGAGAGAGAGAGAGAGAGAGGAGAGGAGAGGAGAGGAGAGGAGAGGAGAGGAGAGGAGAGGAGAGGAGAGGAGAGGAGAGGAGAGGAGAGGAGAGAGATGGGGAAGAACAAAATCATCACATTCTAGCAATCTTACAAGATAATCATTTTATAACATTAATATCCATCAACAAGCCCACTACCTCCTCTATGGAAGCAGTACACAACTTATTCTAGATGCATGAACAAAAACAGACCTATGATACACAGATTAGCCCTCCCTTCTTACCCTCACTCATTGTGTATAGAAAAAAAATTCTTACCCTCTAAATTAAATGAAAAGTACAAAAATAAAATTAAAAGTCCATTCTTATAATAATTACAACTAACACTTGAAAAGACTACAATGTTAAGTTCCTTTGATGAATTATTTGGACTTTAGAAGACTGTGATTCATTTTGTGTTCATTTCAGAAAGAAAAGAATTAATAAAAATAGCACTTTTACAAACAAATAGTATCAGTTTCAGCACTAAAATGTTGAAATTTGAATGTTACAGCAGCCACTTTTATTCTGATAAAACTGGCACCCAACTCATTACAAAGGTGGTGAACCTCAACACTATAAAAATTAGTTTCATACTGGAAATAGGACTGGATGGGCAGTGAGAGAAAGAAGTGTATACAGCTTTTCTTTTCTCTACAGGTACACCACATCATGCTCCATGCAACTCAAACACACATGTACATACATTCCAGTTCCATTAAGCATATATTTGGCATCAGTTAGAGAAATGACTTGGCAGGGAAGGATGAATGATACCACAGCTCTGGATTTACAATCTCCAGGGCACTCTCTCAAGCTTCAGGCAGTCTAGTAACACATACTTGGGAAATGTTCATAATTTTGTAGTAAGTTCAAAGAAAACTTGTTAAAAGATGACAGATGTATTTTATTATGAAGAAAAGTGAAAAAAGAAGCAGTTTTGACATTCTAAAATCTCTCCTAAAACCAATAAAAATATGCTAAAAGAAATGGAAACAATATATATTTGGATGTGGTTGAATCTTTCAGGCAGTACTGGGTTGGGTCTCCTGGGAGGTAGCAGATGTGGTTGACGAAGGCTTCACTGAGGACTTGGTCACCATCAACTTCTGGACAATGTTACGGGCATAGCGCAGGCGGTTGGCTAGGTCTTTCTTGCAGCCATACTGTGAACAAGGTTTGATATTAAACACTGAAAACACAACTGCTCACTGATATATATATATATATATATATATATA
>CM035189.1:14947887-14970311 GCA_020233015.1 Callinectes sapidus | reverse complement strand
CCCCCCACCCCTCTATCCAGTTAAAAGAAATTAATACTACCCATCAATAGGGCGAAAAGGAAAACAATAGAAATGAACCCCCCTCAGTACAAGAACGCATTTTCATACTTATTCTCCTCATCATTAGTCAATCTTCCACAGCTTCAGGAGGAGGAGGAGGACAAGGGAGTAACCCAAAATAACACAGTACTCTTGCCATTAATCTGACCTCCATAGACCCTTCCCAATGTCGATAAGGATTCACTACTCAAGAAATTAAAGTCCTTTCTCCTCTCACTCTCTCTCTCACTCACACTAATAATAAACCTATTAAAAAGACAGCGACTCTGATTAAAAGGAGTGCACCAGTTCGATACGTGAACAATACCGCCAATCTTACCAGCCTCGTCAGAACTGCTATCACTAACTGGGAGAGGAAAGGAGAGGAGAGGAGAGGAGAGGAGAGGAGAGAGAGGAGAAAAATAAATTACGTAAGTATAAGTTAAATTGATAACACGCAAATAGATAAATGGATGAATAAATAAAGATAAATAAATAAATAAATAAACCGGTCAATATGTAGATAAATCGCGTAAATATAAGTGAACAGATTAATAAGAAAAATGTAAATAGATAAATAGATAAATAGATAAACAGCTAAATAAATACAGAGACAAATTTAGATGCATTTCATACCTCGACAAACTGGCTGGGGAGAAAGACCCACGCTCACCGCTGACGTGAATAATGACACGCACACACGCACACGCACACACACACACGCACACGCACTCACACACTGGTATTTTTGCTATCTACAGTCCAACCAACTCTGACAATGTTTACAGAGCGGAGCAAACTAGCAGGGAGAGGTGAAACAACAAGGGTTTACGTGCAGCGAATGGCCAGCAGGGGGCGGGGGGGGGGGGGGGGGGGCTACGTGGAGGCTGTCATCTGTGCCTGCCTCAGTGAGTTTGGTTTGTTCTGATGGTTTATTGACCTTTGATCTCGACACGTCTGACAGCGAGAAGGTGAAGAGCAGCACTGGTCCTCATCATTTGCGTCATTCAAATCATTGTCACTGAAATTTGATCCAAAGTAACGCTGAAATGTGAAGAGATGAAATGTTGTGGTGTTTTCATCTCCTGATTGAAACTCCTGCTTCGTCAGTCACGGCGTGTGTGTGTGTGTGTGTGTGTGTGTGTGTGTGTGTGTGTGTGTGTGTGTGTGTGTGTGTGTGTGTGTGTGTGTCTTGTTGCAGTCAAATCCTCATTCCTCACAGCTTAGTTAACTCACCTTCCAAAACAACGCAATATAATGACCACCTTAATGATGAGTCTCGCCTTACACTTCATAATAATAAATCTTGCGTCCTGACACAGTTAAACTCTTCTTTCAAACTAATTAAAAGGAAACTGCAGATTATTACTATTATTACCATCATTATTATTACCAACCATAATGAGTCTCGCCTTACACAGTGGAACCGCTTGCCCTCTGGAGACCTTGGGATCCCCGAGAGCATGGGTTCGAATCCTGGCTACGGTCTGAGTGGAGATTGGGCGTCCACTCGGGGTAACGGTTCTCAAATGGGTGGGCTTTCAGATAGGAGGTCCCCATTAAGTGGTCTCCTTTAGCCCATAAATTCCCATGAAAAGCCCACATTGTTTAAGTCAAATAAATAAATAAATAAATAAATAAACCTTGCGTCCTTACACCACTAAACTCTTTTTTTCAAACTAATCAAAAAGAAACCACAGATTATTATTATTACTATTATTCGCCATTACAATCATCAGTCACAGTTCTCTCTCTCTCTCTCTCTCTCTCTCTCTCTCTCTCTCTCTCTCTCTCTCTCTCTCTCTCTCTCTCTCTCTCTCTCTCTCTCTCTCTCTCTTACCCACTAATTGTTTGCCGCTTCCTCTCACATTTCCTACGCAACATTTTTTCCTAATTGACGCGCCACTCAAACCGGCTCATCACACGCCACTCAATTAACCAAGGTGGCCACGTGGAACGCTTGTCGAGCCGAGGCAAAGCAGACCAAAATGTTTCGGAATTACGTACGTGTGTGTGTGTGTGTGTGTGTGTGTGTGTGTGTGTGTGTGTTGCATAATTCAGTTAAGGTTTAGAGTCACTTTCCACAGGGACACCCATTCACTCGGCGCCCTTCCAAACAACACACCTGTGATCCCTAACCTTGCTCGTTCCATCCACCTTCAGGAAATTCACCATCTCCTCCTGTCGAACACTGTATGTCTGTAGATATGGATGTAGCACGACTCTGGTGTAGGTCAGTAATGCGTCAGTAAGGTCAATATTCGCTCTACTATTTTCTGGTCACCATTCCCTATTTAGATCTCTTTCCCTCCCTCTCTCCCTCTCTCCCTCTCCCTCTAGTCGAAACTTAAGGGATATTTCTGCAACTTACAATGTCACTTGCATAATTCAGGTAACCGTGAGAAGCTACAAATCATCCTTATTCATAAACAGAAAATATGTAACAAAAGAAAAGTAACTACAGACATAGGTATATATAATAAATTTTAAAAGTGAGAGAACGCAATTACAGAAAATGGGAAATCACTATGAATTAATAGAATCTTTCCAGAAATTCAATGGTGTATAGAAATAAATAAATAGGTCTAAGGGCACACGCCACAAACAGGCCTACGTGTGGCAATCCCTGTATAAAATGCTTCTAATGCTTCTAACTATTTCGTGGTCAGTATCTTCACTCATAAAAATCGTTAAATCTTTCAAGACTCCCAACTGACTCCTCACTACAACCGTCATTCACCACCACAACAAAGAAACACCTACGTCACTGCTCCCCAACCCTCACCATTCACCATCGCTACAACAAAGAAGACCTCCGTAACACTGCCACTGCGCCGTAACACTCCCCAGTTAACCCTTCACCATCGTAACACCAGAAAACATCACCATAACACCCCCACTAGTCTCAATGGATCCCAGGTGCTTCCCAACAAACCACGTTCCCATTCAGCACTCTCAATAGTTTTAAATGACCCTCATAACACTGGCACTCGTCCAACTGTTATTTTTCCCCCCTGCCCTGTCCTGCCCTGCCCCACGCGATCCAGCCTGAGCTCGCCCCTTTAAGGTCTTGGTCTGGCGTGGCGACCAGCCCTTTAATTGCTCGGGGGCTCAACTCTCCGTCCCCCTGACCCTCTAGTCGCACAGGATTAATGAGGATTTCCTGCCCTAACTACTCAACATTCGGTTCCACCCCACTCCCCTCCTACCCTGGTCTGCCCACGTGCCACCCTCCCCCCCTCCCCTCCCCCTCCCATCTCTACCTTTCCCTCAGGACGTAAAGCCTTAAAGTTTATGTAAATGACAAGTTAAAAAGGCAAGGCAAACATTTCCGTTAAATAATATACTTCCGTTATTTAATTAAGGCACTTGATTCGTCACGATTAACTATGCAAAGGTGCAGTTTTCTTTTATTATTTGCCTTTTATCCACTAGAGTGTGTTGGAGGGCAAAGGGAGATGCCATATCGGTGAACAATCATAAGGAGTTAACAAAGAAGGGATTCCTACACTTGCTCAGCTATATTACATACAACACCAGGCACATGCAGCGTTACTCCTTCAGCGTGTATCTTCTCCAGCAGCGCGAGGTTCAACCACTACAAGTTCTTCAAATATTTTCCTTTGTTTGGTGTGCACGCGTCAACTTTAATGTGACAGCAATAACACTGCTCTATATATACTTCTTTGTTTTCCTTGCAATTCCACGTACATCATACACTGCCACACCACCGTATGAAGAGATCTCTTTAATCAAAACACAACGTTGTACTACTACTACTGCCCCTCGTACTTACTTGAACACCTTACCTCCCAATGAAGACTTCTCTCAAAACCAACACAGATCTTAAGTTCACATTCTTTTTTTTCTTTTTCCCCAGCGATGAAGAATTCTAAACAAATCATTACTAGGGATTTCAAAACACCATGAAGATAAAAAAAACACCCTTGAAAACCTTAACGGCATAAAAACACCCTTGAAAACCTTAACGGCATAAAAACACCCTTGACATTACCATAAAACACCCTTGAAAATCTTAACAGCATAAAAAACATCCACATATAAACACCCTTGAAAACATAAACATAAAACACCTAAGAAAACCACAAAATCTTCCAATACAGTCTTATAAAAGATAAGACGCCAAAACTCTTGCAAATCCAGATTTATCACGCTTCCCTAAACTTTCGCCATGATTTATCTGCTAACAGTACAAGAAGTTTTATGCAGTGCTGGTCTTTTATCACACCCAATTCCTTTCCAGAACGCCATCCTATTCGCTACACGCGGTAAAAACGATCCACTTCTATGCTGAAATCACACCACGTCGTTTAGTATAATGCGTTACTTGATCACCTTCACTTTTCTAACTCTTCTGTACTATAATGTGGCAATCTCCCATCTTTTTTTTCTTCTTTTTTCTTATTTTTCCTCTAAGGCACAATTAGTTTATCTCATAGTGTGATGCATACATTCCTACAAAGCTGGGCGCATCTTAAATGGCTTCAGAGAAATACATAATTCTCTCTCTCTCTCTCTCTCTCTCTCTCTGATGATGGCGGATCCTTATTAAACTGTTTCTAGAGTCGGGAAAAAAAACACCCTTTAATACTCATACCTGTACTAACTTCCACTTTTGCCTGCTAAAACGAATGAGATAAACCACTGACATCACTATTAGCATTCATCTTATTCCCTCTGTACATAAATGGGAAATTAATCTTTTCCTGTCACGCTCTCTTTCCCGGACTCTTAAATCACTCCTTACTTCCTCCTCCTACTCCTACTACTCCTGCCATCCGCCGTCCCCCCCCCACTCCCCCTCCCAGCCCTTCTCTCCTCCACACTAACCTTGAACGCAACAGGCAAGATGGCACAGTAACTTACTTGCACCGCTCCCTTCCCCTCACTTCCACCACCCACACGCCCACTGTCATGTAGCTAGAACACACACACACACACACACACACAGAGAGGGGGGACATCATCTTTAAGGGTGTCCATCGCCCAGTGCAGCCCGCCCTCCCTCCTCTCTCTCCATTATTCTACTCATCAGTTGTCCACCACAGTCACAACTACGCAAGAGGCCGACGAAGTACTATTTGATACGCTCCACCGCTGCTACCAACCTCAAGACTGACTATCAGCTCTCTCTCTCTCTCTCCTGAACAGGTCACTTCTTCACTCTCCCCCCGCCCCCTGTCTCGCCTCCCACCCTCTCTTCTCTCCTCCCAAGGACAAGAGAAAGAGAGAGAGATGTGGGAGACTTCAGGTAACTAAATCTTGAATACAATTTGCGACATCAACGCAGCCAGATAGTCACCAGTGTATATGTGTGTGTGTGTGTTTGGCTCCTGTATGACTTGTATACATTGAGATTAGTATGCGTGTGAAGGTGTGCCTCCGCGCGCCACACCAACAGTAAATCACCTTTAACACAAATTTAGTTAGGAGGGGAGAGAGAGAGAGAGAGAGAGAGAGAGAGAGAGAGAGAGAGAGAGAGAGAGAGAGAGAGAGAGAGGAAATAAAGACACTCTCCAGCAGCTGCAGAGGTACAGACGCGGAGTTCATTACCATACATATTACTCAGGGTCAATATTGGCAGGCCGGCGTCGTCCCACTCACTCCTATAAGACTACTGCACTAACGTCCACACTGGGTACTATTTCATTGACCCCCCCCCCCCCCCCCCTCTCTCTCTCTCTCTCTCTCTCTCTCTCTCTCTCTCTCTCTCCATATTGTTTTTTTATTGTTGTTTTTTTGTATCCTACTGGAGTAAATATCAAAGTACACCAGTAATTAAGTAGTAAAGCAGTGTCACTCATAAAGATGGGAATTGTATGTACGTTGATCTATGAGGCTGCTTGTATTCTGATTCTGTAATTAACTGTTTCGTCACATTTATATTCCGAAGTGACTAAAGTGCTCGCTCGCTCTCGCTCTCTCTCTCTCTCTCTCTCTCTCATAGCACCTTTACAATAGCAAGTTCATAATAAAAAATATATATAGGAAAGTGACAAATGAAATAATAATAATAATAATAAGAATAAGAATAAGAATAAGAAGAAGAAGAAGAAGAAGAAGAAGAAGAAGAAGAAGAAGAATAGTAATAACTAATAAATAAATCAATCGTCAAAAGTCACCTAGTTGATTGGCAAGCCTCAGAAGCTACTCCAGGAACCAAAGATCCTGCAGCAACAAAAACAATACTTTGGCAATCCGCTAAACAAATAACAATAAATAAAATGAAATAATAAAATAAATAAGTAAATAAATACAAATAAATATAAATAAATATACATAAATAAGGGAAAAACAACGTGCCTCAGTTCATGATAGCTTCCATACACTTCAATCCAACAGACACCCCAACAAGTACAAGAAGAAACCTCGTCCATCCCCTCTCAGTTTTGGGGCACTCAGTAGTAACACAGGTAATATTTCACACTCACCCCTAACTAACCCCAACAACAGGAATGAATTTCTTCCCTTACACACTTCAGTACAATGACACATTTTCATATTCATTCTGCTTACTGTTGGGTGATTTCATACACCTTCAAAAATTAGTGAAGAGTAAAATAATAATTGAAATAATAATCAGAATAAATATGAAAATGTGTCCAAGTACTGAAGAGGTAAAACTGCGATTTGGGGAAAAAAAAATTCCTTCCTAACTCTCCTATTCTCTCATAATTTAAAGAAAACACTTACCTGTATTGTTGATCTCCAGCAGGGGCTTCCTGGTTGCCACAAGAGCACAGTGGGAATCAAATCTGGGGGCCATGGTGAGGCAGGAGGTGGGGAGCCGAGATGGAATATAGCCTGCAACCAGAAAGACAATAGAAAAAGACTTACTCACAGAAGAAATTTTTAAAAACTGGATAAAAAACAATACACAGTGAAGCATAACCATACACAAAATAGTGGGAGAGTATCAAACAAACCATAACAAATTGTATAACAGACAAGACGTAATAAAAGAAAAAGATAATAAAAGTGAAATATCATATAGCGATGAATGGCACAGTTATGAGCACCTGTACAAGGCACTGCACAACCTGTATTTCAAATGGCTCCACTCTTTTCCTGCAGTACACAAAAACACCTTTCTGTGCATGTAGTCCAAGGAAATGGAATTCTCTACTGAACAACACCTCTAATACAGTATAAGCACACTTCTTTTAAAATCGGACTGATCAGGCATTATTACAGGGATTAAATGATCAGTAGGGCAGTGTACAGAACATGGAAAACCAAAATCTGTTCTATTGGCAGTAAACACAAGATATTTGTAACCATTTTCTGACATTCTTTTTTTTTGTTGCAGCTGCAATGCACTGAGGTTGCAGTATGTGAACCACAATATAGTGAGAGATTACAGTAATGCATACTATTCAGTATTCGAATTAATATTGGTATCAATACTGCAAACATGGGCCAATACTCACCCATGGTCATGAAGTCATCCTCAAGAATCTTGTTCACACTGGGCCTCTGCAGTGGGTCAGCCTGCAGCAGCCTCTGAATGAGGGAGCGTGCCAAAGGCCCAATACGAGATGGGATGTGATATTCATTTTTCTTGATCCTTGTGTATGTGTCTTTCAAAGTCTGGGTCTCAAATGGAGGTCTACCAACTAACAGTGTATACCTGAGAAAAGAAAGGTTATTTGTTTTGTATTCTTGCACCAACTTGCACGACTTGTTAACAGAATTATAAACACAACACGGCCAAATAAAGTACTTCTTTTCAAAAACTTGAGAAAAATTGCTCCAAATCACTCATGAAACTTTATGTTGTGAGTTGACTACACTTACAAGATGCATCCTATAGACCAGACATCCACTTCATAACTGTGTCCTTTCTTGCACAGGATTTCAGGAGCAATATAGTTGGGGGTCCCACACAAAGTCCTGAAAGCAAAAGATATTGAATTGCAAAGCTTGATTTCAATTATCAAGAGAGCAACAGCAAAACCTGCCATATATTATTAATATATACTTATGCACCACATTACTTGACTCCTAGTCTCATACATTTTCATTTTCCTCTATTAGCCCATAACTAAATCCCTTCCAAAGCAGTGTAAATCAAGCAAATACTGAGACTGAAGCCAAACTCACCTCTTCCTTTCACCCTCATAGTCAACACGTGTTGCCAGGCCAAAATCTCCAATCTTCAGCTCCATGTCATCATTCAGGAAGAGATTGCCCAACTTCAAATCGCGATGGATGACACGGTTATCGTGGAGGTGCTTGACGCCGAGGAGCAGCTGCTTCAGGAAGTACCGCGTCTCTGACTCGGTGATTGCTTTTCGTCTCTTGTGTAATTCCATCATTGATCGTCTGCGACACAGCTCCAGGATGATGTACACATTATCAGAATCCTCAAAGTAGCTGTGGAAAGCAACCAAGTGCTTGTGTTTCAGACTACGGTGAATGCAGATCTCCTGGGACATCTTCTCCTTCTGGTGGGGCTTCAGCAGCAGGCTCTTGGCCACTATCTTTCCAGCAAAGATTTCCTTTGTCTTCATATCTGTCAACTCGTAACATTTTGCAAAGCCTCCCTGAAATTCAAACATTCTTCAGTAATTTATCTCCGAAATATCTTGCATAGTATCAGTAAAAATAAAATACTTCCTAGTAATTTAAAAAAGCTAGAAAACATCCATGAAAACAAAATGGCCTTCAATATACAAAGAAATATCTTCCAAACATCCCTGAAAAAAATAAATAAATAAAAAGCAAAAGAAAAGATAAATGCACATATATTTTACAAATCACATCATTGTACATTCATGAAAAAGCTGAATAATTCAAAAAGAAAAATATAGATATTCCAAAAAACAATTGACTTTCATACCACATTATTTGTACACATGCTGAATTAATTGATTACTAACCCTGTGATGTAGTAACTGTAAAATCAATTAATATTATATTCCACAAATGTATGTGCAGTATATTTTGGTCACATGTATGGGGGCGGGGGTCCCATTCAGTTCTATTACATAAGGTGGAATCAAAATCTTTTAGTTTTATCCATCCCTCTCTCTGATGTCTTCAGCCTCTTTCTCCTCACCAGAATGTTGCATCTCTTGCTATCTTCTATCATTATTTTCATACTTACTGTTCTTCTTATGTTACTAAATGCTTGCCTTCCTTCCTGCAACCTTGCTGAAGGCTTTCTTCTGCCTCTCACACCCTATTTTGTCCAACTCTAATGCAAGGGTTAACCAGAACTCTCAATCACTCATACCTTTCTCTGGTAAATTGGAACTCAATACATGCTTCTGTATTATTAACTCCTTATGACTTGATCTCATTTAAGAAAGAAGTTTCAAGCCATCCAATCCAATGCAATAAAGATATGGAAATATTATGCTCCTAAGTTAATCTTTTAGTTTCAAGCCATCCAATCCAATGCAATAAAGATATGGAAATATTATGCTCCTAAGTTAATCTTTGAAGTACACAGGTAGCCACCCACCTGAATTGTTTCAACATCTAAAGACTTTCTTGCACCATGCATTGCTGATTAAGCCATGAAATAATAAATAATTACCCAAGTATGTTAAATAATTCATTTTGTGATAATACATCTATCTTTAACTCAGAATATAACCTAATAGAAAGAGTAAAGCCAAGAAATCACACTAAATATTACCATACTAACATATTCTATAGGCCTCCCTGTCAAAAATACTCTCTCTCTCTCTCAATACTAACCTCATCAGTACATCAATCAAGTCACAACCATCTTACCTGAACAATAAAGAGGAAAGTTTAATTTGAGGAGCCACAAGCCTATGGTGTGATGAACCTCTGTGGTGCACCAAAGTAACGGCGCAACACACACCCGTCTCACACAGTTGGTTTACTCGCTTGACTTGACTTGCTAGCCTAACACTTACCAGTTGTAGGAATTTGCATGTGAAATAAGAGGATACCACTAGTCTGTAAGCGAGTACGTTGATAGTGGTGCTTACTCTGGGTGAAGGAAGAACGAGAATGTGGTTTTCTTTCTACCTGATGCAGAACAAAGCTAATTCAAATACTCTACTTACCTTGGCCAGGCCGCTAATAACTTGTTAACTTATAGACTATAATGAATCAATAACCAGCATCCTAATGGCAGATTAACTCCATAGTATCAAATTTACTTATAACAGCGAAGAACACTTGTTCAAACTGACGTCCTCTGGGAAGTTATTTTGGTCCCTGCTTGTGGCAACCCTAAGGTCCAGGAAGGCCTAGGAAGGGACCTTTCACCTTCACAATAAGCAAAATGCGAGGTTCCTGTTGGCATCTCATACATGAGCAAGGGAAATACACGAAAATTACCGGAAATATAGGGTGGGGAAGGGTGTAGTGAAAGCAGTGACCATGCTGAACACCCTCACACCTACCTTGCCTAAAAACTTGCTCCTCTGATACTTGGCGCCCGTGGTTGGGTTTCTGATGACCTCCGGTATCTCCTTCTTAGCTTCTTCTTTAGCACTGCTCGCCATTGTTTACTATATTGCGGAGATTAGACACCAGAGAAGCTGAGAAGTACTGCCAGTCCCTGCCACCTCTACCACCACTTTGGTTTGAACGGCTAGAGTGAGAGCCGCGCCGTCCGCTGATTGGCTCTGGGTGGCCCGTCCCGCCCTGCCATTGGCCCAAACTTTAAATGGCAAGTCACGTGACACCTTCCTGCTCCAGGCTTGGCTAGATAATAAACAAATATTACTACAGATGTCATGGTAGATGATATATGTCATGGAAAGATAGTGGTTGACTAATGAAATCTTAACCTATGATATAGGAGCATATATGTATACACTTGTGAAAGGCAGAAATTAGTGTAATGAATTTAAAATACCATCACCACTAAGCCTACAACAAGGAATTATCTAATAAACGAACCCAAGTACAAAGTCATTTACTCACAAAAAGAAACTGAAACTATAATCCGTATTACTATAAAATTTTGCCATTCTTAAAAGAAATAGGTCCATACCTCCTGTAAGGAATCATGAAAACTTTAAAAGAATATTTGGCGCCAGTCAAGTTACGTGCTACACAAATGCACATAATATCGAAACCTACAGCTACACCTCAATGTAACACATACGTAGGTTTGGCATTATATATGTAGCTACTGTCTTGCTCTCTACTGAAAAAAAAAAAAAAAAAAAATCTGCCAGCAGTTAACAGGGAGGTAGTAAACTATTGGAAGAGGCTGATTAGATACTTCAATCTGAAATGTGTACCCTACTCCTTACATATGAGAAGTGAACGCTATAATATATAGTACTACAGGGTGCAGTGTTAAACCTATCCTAGAACAGAGAGGATAGGCAGGGTGTACAGTATGTGCATGTGAGGAGGGCACAGCTGCCACCCCCAGAGGATGCAAACCAAGCCTCCAATCCCACAAGAGGAGCAACATTTAGCGGCCAATCGACAAACATGACAAATTTGCCAGTGCAGGGAATACCACCCTTAATGGCAGAATTGACTCATCCCTTCGTAACCATTTCACAAAACTGGGTGAATTCCACAGCTATTATCCAGTGTGCACTATGCTCATACGTACAGTATACATAATCAAATTCACTCTACTTATGGCAAATGAAATGTTTTAAATTTGTTGTTGCCCGTAAGACAGTAGAGTGTATAGTGATTGCTGTTTACATTTTTCCCCTCTCTAGCAAACACCAGTGTAATCTTATATCATCATTTTATACAAAGACAAGTGGAGAGAGGAGATGGAAAAAAATGGCAGTCAGTTCCCCCAAATTTTGAAGAGCGATGCAGAGACTAATGCACACGGAAGCATGTTAGTTGTTGTTTTAAATGTGCGTTGTTTTTAGTTGTCATTATCATTTTAGACACTCAAAAATTGTTATTGGGGTTCTGCATAATACGTCTCCATAACTTTGGTTTCACAATTCTTAGTTTAAACACTTGTCCCTTATTACCCTTTCTGTATTAGCTCAATGGTGATTTAAGAAGACATGGTACATAAGGGGTGGCTCAAGACACACAAATACACTCAAAAAAAGCCGAACCGAAGTGGACATTACTGAGTGGTGCAGTGGTCGCTGGTGGCTGGTGGCAGATTGGTGGTCGATGGCAAGCAGAACATGTTAATAAGGTACAGTGGTGGTATACAGTGCAGTTTATGACCACAGTCATTTTAAGAAACCGAACTAAATATCGCTATTTTAACTGATGTATTAGATATAACTGACATATTGTCTGACACTAGTAATTACTGTTGATAAACGCAGTTATTACAGTGTGTGCTTACATTGCTTATCATGCCTACTGTCTACTAATGTTACAGTCATGATAAGATTTCGGTAACACTGCAAGATAAGGTCGTTTTCCTTTTCGCTTCCAGCAGACTCCTGCCCAACGCCAACAAACTTAGGGACCTGATGGGAAAGTAGTTTTTTGGGTGAGGAAAGCCAAAATCAAATTAATTTTAGTATTTCCACAAAGAGGTCAAATTACGATGAATTGGGAAGAAATCCCCCAAAATAATACTCATAAATTTAAAGCCGAACCCCTTCTAACCTAACCTTCCCTCCCCTTAATTTCCCCTAACTTAATCTAATATAGCCTAACCTAGCCAGGGACGTGGTGGTCTGCTTCTCACCCCCACCTGCTATAAACCTATAATAGACAACTATATGCCATGGTAAATTTGTACTTTTACACAAAACCATTTTTCCCTGGTAGATTTTTGTGTTTTTGAATGAATCTGTTTGTTGTTGTCCTCACAAATCAATGTTTTTTTTTTTCCCCGAGGCCCCAACCCCCAACCCCAAAACTAACAATTTGCAGCAAACACAACAGGTAGATTAGTTCAAAACAGACCGAAATCCACCAGGGAAAGATAGTTTCGTCCTCGCCAATGAGAGACACAATAAACACCGATGATGATTGCCAAAGGAGCAAGTTTCGGCATCTCCGTACCCCTAAAATCACTAAAATGTTAAAATTCCATAATCTATAAACTAAAGTAGTTCATTCTGCCATACAGAATGAAGTACTGTAAATAACCTCACCTTTAAACACTTTAAACACTATTATGTCTACACATAGATATTACATGATAAATTTATACATGTTGTTGTTGGTAGTCTGCTGGAAGACAGCCCATGTGTAAGCATAGCTTTTCGGTTATGAAGCTTAAACTACAAAACTAGAAGTGTACAAGTTTACCTTTATGATTAAACTACCATCTGGGGCCAGCAGTGCTCTGAGTTAAAACATTACACTAAAGAGCTGCCTTGCCAGCATTGGCAAGCCTGAGTAAGCATAGTAGTAGTAGTAGTAGTGAAGAACACATGTACATATTTCTAAACTGAATACGTATAATGGTTGCTTGCTAGCCTTCAAGTATTGTGTCATTGCACTAAATGAAAGGTTATTTGGTTATTAAGGGATATTTTGAATAAAGTAAATTCTAAATCATCTCTTTCTGATAGATTTCAAGTGTGTTACATCTTCATAAAATTTCCTTTTTCATATTTTGAATGATATTTTGTAACTTTTCAGGAAAACTAAGGCATCATGAGTGGTAACCTCCCAGAGAACCCCCAGGAACTCCGCCACAACCTGGTACGATGAATGAGTTGCCACTTGCCTATTGGCTTCCCAATCAATTATGTATCAAAACAATGTTTCCATTACAGTCTCTTGATTGTGTTTTTGTCTTAGCCACAATGGCAAACCAGTTCCTTCTCCTTTCTAGTGAAGAATAAATAGGTACATACATAGGTAATATATACTGTATATGGATATAAAAATTATTACAGATATTAGCAAAAACAGTTAAGTTTGATTTTGGAATAATATGTGTTGCAAGTTTATTTTTTCTTTTAATCTTTAATTAGCAAAATTTTCAACATTAAACCTTTCAATATAATATGGAATAATTTACAGCATTAGAAATATGCTTGGAATCTTCATTGACATCTACAAGAAAGAAGGGAATTATAATCAATAGATTTTGTAATTTCCAGTCAATGTAATGTTTGAAGGTTAATGTAGAAAAGGTGAAGATGTCTCGGAATGGTTAGTAATTAAGGAAAGGGGAAAAGAAAAATAGTTTTCAGGCAGATAAAAAACTGTGCTACCTTTTGTCCTTTCATTATTGCTTTTTATTCCTAAGTTGGCTGAGTTCTAGATGTATTTAAGATATAATATATTCATTGTTTGAAAATGCAGATTATGGAGATATGTTAGGATTTGCCTACCAGACCTCTCTCTTTCTCTCTCTCTCTCTCTCTCTCTCTCTCTCTCTCTCTCTCTCTCTCTCTCTCTCTCTCTCTCTCTCTCCTTCTTCTTCTTCTTCTTCTTCTTCTTCTTCTTCTTCTTCTTCTCTCTCTCTCTCTCTCTTCTTTCTTCTTCTTCTTCTTCTTCTTCTTCTTCTTCTTCTTCTTCTTCTTCTTCTTCTTCCTGCATAATCCTTGTCTCCTATTTTAGTTATTTTTTTAGTTTATTTATTTATTCATTTATGATTTGTTCAGATTTCAAGAGATTACGTTATTATTTCTTACAGGTTGAGGAAGCAGCAAAGTTTTTGATTAATCCCAAAGTTGCCAGTCATTCAGAAGACAAAAAATCGGCATTTTTAAAGAAGAAAGGACTAAGTGATGAAGAAATATTGGCAGCTTTTTCAAAGGCCAAGGCTTATGCTCCTGTAGGAAAGGTAAGAAAATCAGGAAAAAACTCAGAGCCAGTAATTTAGGACTCTGCTCTCTGACACATTTTCTATATCATTCATTACAGTTTATGTAAATTGTAACATTCAAAGTACAAGAACCGTAAGGTTATGTAGATTCTATAAAAGCTCAGGATCATGTCATGCTAATTTGTTGTTGCTGTTGGTGTGTGGGTGGCTCATCTTGGGGCTTTGGTGCATGTAGACAGCCCAAGTTCAAATCCTTGCCAATGGATGACATTAATTTCAGGGGGAGAGTGTTGCTGCTCCACCAGAACTGTATGCAAGTGCTGTGGTGCCTGCATACAACACTTCCTCCTCTCCCTCTGTGTGGGTAAAAATCAGGGAGGTTTGTAATATTATTTTCATCCTGGCAGGAGCTTCATATGGGCTCCATTATGTATATCAGGTAAGATCTGTATTTGTATAGTAATATAAAGAAAGCAAAAGAAACAAATACAATCACATATTAAGGTAAAGACAGTATAAAAAGGGGAGAAGGGCATTAAACCCAAAGTAGTGACAGTATATGTAACTGAGAGGAGAATTTTTGTTACCTTGTCTGTGCTGGTGAAGAGGTGGACTGAGGACTGAATGAAAGGAGAGAGAAAAATGAAGGTGAAGGAAAAATAAGGAGAGATATCCCAAACCCAGACACGAACCTCCTTTTCCCCCGCTTCTTTCACTTGATCCTCAGTCCACCTCACCACCACACAAGGTAATAAAACTCCTCTCTCAGTTGTATATAGTGTCACTACTCTTTCCTCCCTTCCCCCATTTTTATAGTGTTTCTACCTTTGTATATGTGTTTTTATGTGTTTCTTTTCATTGCTTTCACTATATTAAGTTTGTTTGTTTTGAAACTGTTTTTGTTTTTTACTCTGATGATTTCAGTTGTTACATAGCAAAATGTTGCACAATAAACTTCCTGTCAAGACGGTGTTTTTTGAATGTCCACTATGAATGTCTTCAGGTTTCCTCTGGGATTATATATATATATATATATATATATATATATATATATATATATATATATATATACACACACACACACACACACACACACACACGCACACACAAATTATATATCTTTCAGAGATATATTGGGCCATGGCTGACAGGAAGGCGACAGAAGACAGTGGAGGAGAGCATGGTGGAACTACAACAATCAGTAGTGTCAGTACTGAAAGAGGTGCAGAATACCTTAGCTTCTCTTGAACAGACGCTTAGTGCACAGACTGTACATATTCAGGTTAGTTCTGCTAATTCACATAATAAATTAAGGCAAGAAATCATATGAACCTATAATACAGAAATTGTTCTATATTACTTTAGTAAAGTCCACTGGTTTCATCACAAGCTAATTAAAAAAATGTTAATTTTTTCTGGACATCTTGTTTCCTGTAAACTTTTGCTGAGAACTTGTAGTTTATTTTGACTTAGCAGCATACATGAAATTTATGAATAGCATACATAGTTAAAAATCTTGATTCATTGAAAAACTATTATGTTCCATGTTGTACTTAAAATGCTGGAATGTATTCAATATTAAAAGTTCAAATACTTAAATGAGAAATAGATAAGTGAATAGGATATGTTAACAGCCTTCTCATATTCTTTTTAATACAGTGAACTAAAGAAAGCCAGTGATAGTATCATTGTAAGTGAGTCAGTAAGAACTGTTTTCTAGTTTAGTGTGTGATCTGATGTAAGATTATCAGTTTAATTTAGGTGGAACCAAACATTAGATTCCTTAGAAATATATGGATAAATTTTTGCAATAAACCAGTTATAGTAAACTGGGATTTTAAATACTGGAATTTTTTGCTTCTATGGGGATATATATAGTTAATCAATTTTTCCTTTTCCTAACCTTTCGTTTTATCTCCACAGTCATTAAACTTCTCTGTTTTCAAAGAAATCAATTTTATATTTCTAATTCTTCTAGCTAACTCATTGTGTATATACATATTGTAATTAAGCATTACAACACTAACATAATCTAATGCACTTTCAGGCAATTAATAACAGAGAAGGGAGCCAAGCAAGTACAAAACAGATAGATCAGTTAAGGAATGAGGTTTCTTCTCTAAAGGGACTTCTCATCAATAAGTGAGTAGTATTTCCATTCATTAATCAAAGTTTACTGAGTGTACTGCTTTTATTGTGTTTTGAGATCATTTTCTTCTATCATAATCTCTTTTCATTCTTGAAAATTTTTGGTGGGTATGTAACTTTATTTTCTTTTTGATAAAAAGTATGTACTATAAATATTTCAAACATTGTTATCTTTGGTATGATTTTTTTTATTTTTTTATTATGTTTACAAAATTACATTGCGCAGTACATGATGTCTCTTAATCCTGTTGGTCAAAGAGCTGTTATATTTTCTTCCTGATTTTCCTCTTATTCACAGTGAACAAATGACAACAAATTATAAGGAATAAAAAGTGTTCTGGATGAAAATACTGTATAATGTATATCACAGTAAACTATTGCCCTGTCATGAATGCCAGCAAGTAACCTACTATTCATAGTTTTATTATTTCTAATAAATTTGGTTGTAAAAAATGAGCTGCAAAATGTTTTAATAGAAATGCTTCTCTAGTTTTACCATCAACAATGCATGTGACCCATCCAGCCATATATAGATTTTTCTCCTCAGTAAGGAGGACTTGCATATCACAATAAATGTTATATGAGTAAAGTTATTTTTAGCAAGACCATGATTACTCTTTTATTTCACAGACGGACATTTCCATCAACCCCAACCCTGGCACCATCCATTCCCTCCTGGCAGCGAAGTAAGACAACAGAGAAGCCTGTGGAGGCAGCTGCTGAGTCTGCTGTCTCTTTGTCCAACCAGGTGATCTATTTTGTATTGGGAGTGAATGAGAGTATATTGTATAATGGAAATACTTTTATACAGTATACTCTTGTAGTATGTGAAATAGCCATATTTACTTGAGTAATCCATGTTGAGAGTTAATAAATTGTTTAATAAATCATTATTTTTCATCAGGCTCAAATCATTGGGGAAGGAGAGTCCTTGTGGTCAGCCTCCCACACCCAAGAGCCCAGTGATAGTGAGGCAAAAGGTAAGATATTTTTTGCTATAAATCATAATTTCCAGTTCCATAAATAAATTGTTATAAAGATGTGTAGCATACTTTTGTAAATGTAAATGTTTTGCTACAGTTTGACTTTTAAGTGAGGAGATTTCCGTACCAAGATACGTATACTGTATTTGCCTTGTTTATTTATTTCATACCTACAGCTGTTGCTTCTTCAAGCCAGCTAAATTTGGCATAATTCTAATTACAAGATAAGCGAAAAGGACTTTGTATCTATTTATTGTCTCAAAAGCTATCGGAAAGAGAACTGCAGCAGCAAAATCTCATACCCTATAATGCAGAATATTAAAACAATAGAAAAAATATATAGGGATACTTTACCATCATTCTACATTGCTATAATTTATAGCTAGTAATTATAGTAAATAATAATGATAATAACATCAGACACAAACCCTTGAACATTTAATGGTGGTATGATACACAAGTTCTTTTTTTAATATCTGTAAAAAGAAATACAAGTGACCAGGACAAGTGCGTGAAAACATTAGCTAATGTATTCTCAAAATTTTTCAACCCAGGACCTCAGCAGCTGCTTATGAAAATAGCGAACCATCATTATGATATTTGTAATCTAAAAATGTTTAGTTCTGTAAGAGGCAGTGTTATTGTTTTCTTCATAACTATGATTAGATTAGAGTTTGTATTTTGATAAACTGTGTGTATGTACTTGAAATAACTCATTTATTAGATAATAGTAGATAAAACCAGGGATAATAATGTAATTTGTTCCTCCAGGTGTTGGAGAGACTATACAAGCTGCAGAAGTAAGGAATGGAGAGAGGGATGAAGATACCCTGCAACAGAAAGAGTGTGAACTTTCATCAGAATTACCACTGGAGTCTACCAGACCATAGGAAGTTTTAGGTATTGATTTTATATTTTACTTCATTTAGATAAGCACTTCTGTGGAGCTATGGCTAGTATACCTGGCTACAATTCTAAGCTGAAGCAGTCAGTGCTGAGCTCACCCGCCTATTTGTCTTTCCTTTGGGATTGGTTAATAAATGGGTACTTGGGAAACTTGGGGAAAGAAAATCATGGAAGCCTTGAAGTCACAGAAGTTCACTACAGGCTTAAAAACCAATGAGACAGATGTGTGGCCATGTGCATCTCCAGCAATGGTCTCAACTTAACTTTTAATTAAAATAGTCATTTTAGCTTTTTGGCTGGCTAATGACACTATCTGTAGCAATAATTAGTTATTAGGGAGGAGGACATTTTGTATCTTCATGAAATCTAATGCTACAACGTTAAATAATTTTTTTCACTGTCTCCATCTGTATTTAAATTTAGGACATAGAATAAGCCATTGGGTGGTAGATGAAGTGCATTTTGCCACTCACGTGTACTATAATAAAAGATATATATATCAATAGAAGAATCTTCGCTTTCCTTGACCTCCAGGAGTAAACATGCACTGCAATAACCAGACAAGTTATGTCTCCTTTCTCCTCCTCCTCCTCCCTCCTCCTTTCTCCTTTCTCCTCCTCCTACTCCTTTCTCCTAGGAAGAGGAGGAGGAGGAGGAGAAAGGAGGAAGGAGGAAGAGGAGGAGGAGAAAGAAGGAGGAAGGAGGAGGAGAAGGAGAAAGGAGAAAGGAGGAGGAGAAAGGAGAAAGGAGGAGGAGAAAGGAGAAAGGAGGAGGAAGGAGGAGGAGGAGGAGGAGAAGGAGGAGGAGGAGGAGAAAGGAGGAGAAGGAAAAAGGAGGAGGAAAAAGGAGGGAGGAGGAGGAGGAGAAAGGAAGAGGAGGAGGAGGAGGAGGAGAAAGGAGGAAGGAGGAGAAGGAGTAGGAGGAGGAGGAGAAGGAGAAAGGAGAAAGGAGGAGGAGGAGGAGGAGGAAGGAGGAGGAAGGAGGAAGGAGGAAGGAGGAGGAGAAGGAGTAGGAGCGACGAAAAAACCCACACCTTCCAGAAAGCTAAGAAAAAATCTGATTTATTACTGAGTGATTTTATTTGCATGCAATACAATAGTATAAGATATTTTGGTATTACTGATAAGAATCTTTAATTTCAATTTATTTTCTATCACTATTATCTTTTTAATGTAACAAGGAAAGTAGCCAAGAGCAACAAATGGATAGAAATCCTGCTCAATTGCTGCTAAAAAAAAAAAAAAAAAAAAAAGAGGCAAGCCGAGTTGAATTTATTCTCTGAGGTGTCTTCATTCCACTTTGAAATAAGTCACAGGCAGAAGGAAATAAACAAAAAACTTCTAGTGTATGAGTAAAATTAATCAGTGACAAAACAGGGAAACTTTTATATTAGTAAGATGGACAGAATAGGGATAAGAGTAAGCAAAAAGTCTTGTTCTGTGAGATCATTGCAGGAAGGTGATGTAATTAGCAAATCTGGAAAAGAACATTAACAAATGAAATGAAAAAAATATTCAAGAAATTCCAATTGCAGCAAAGAGTGAGAGAATCAAGGCACCAATTCCCAAGCTTCCACTTATAATAATTAAAATCTACCATTTATTAACCCTAAAGAATGTCAACAATGAATCTAATGGCAGCCATCACGCCACCTACTACAGAAAGGATATTACGTTGAAAAATTAGCGGCAAAAATGCAGAAGTAGTTTACCTATCAAAAATTTGAAGGCAAACTTCCTTTACAATGATCCAGCACAGCAACCTTGTAGTGAGTGAATAAAAAGCTAAGTAGCAACTCAGAAAATATATTTTTAGCCTCCAGCTATGACAAAGATAGTAGAAATGACAGGCTTTCAACACCAATAAATTGTTCTTGCTAAAATGAAAAATATTCAGTGAGAATATTACAAAACAATAACTCACATACGATTGTCTTTGTGTATGAGCCTCGTGCACAAGTCAGAGTAATGTCTACAAAGAAATGTACAAGTCAATATTAAGTACGATGGAGCCTCGGTTCACAAATTCAATCTATTCAATGAAGCAGTTCCTGAACCAAAATCTTTGCAAACATTTTTCTTATTATTGAAATGAATATAAATACACTAATTCCCTGTTAGCCTCAAGAAGTGCATTTTTATCATATTTTTTTTCCTTTTTAAATGTTTCCTGCGACAAGGAATATAGAATGAAATCATGGTTGGAGAAGAAAAGAGACACAAAGTCTGCCTTGTACAAAACATGCATTGACTGGAAGGAAACTTTGGAGCACACGAGTGTGTGGAGCAGATTGTTGTGCTGCTCAGGACAGCACATGCTTTCCTAATTCTGCCTTTTATATATATATATATATATATATATATATATATATATATATATATATATATATATATATATATATATATTTTTTTTTTTTTTTTTTTTTTTTTTTTTAAACAATGTGGACTTTTTTATGGGAATTTATGGACTAAAGGAGACCACCTAATGGAGACCTTCTATCTCCCAAGGCCTCCAGAACACAAGTGGTTCCACTGTACCATGGCAGCCTTTATGTCCTTAGTTTGAGTGCAATGTTTATCCTTTTAATATTTCCTAAATAAAGGAAATTCTTCTATCGTGTAAAGCATCAAATAATTTGAGGTTGTTTTGAATCTTTAGATAAATAAAGTGTAGAGGAGAGAAGTAAGAGAAAGAAAAATCTCTACTTTTCCGATACAAGAACAAATAAGTTTTCTATGTTTTCACGGTCTCAGATCTAGTGACCTATGACTAAGTGTTGCATTTTCAAACAACAGGAGTGCAAAAATTTGGGAGCCTATACAGATGCATAGGATCCTGTTGAAATACTATGGGTTTTCCCTTTGAGGTAATACTGGATAAAAAAAATGCCTATTCTACATCTAGAAAAATCCCAGGTAAAATAAATACATTCAGAGAGATAGTACAAGAATAATTCAGAATGATTACAGGTCATAACTAGAGGTCACCAACACATATAACTTGCATTACCATACCAATTCAACTTGCAATATGAATTATTTTGATACAGTGGAACATCAGGTTATGAATTTAATTTCTTACATAACATTGCTCGTACCTTGAAACACTTGTGTCTCGAAACAAATTTCCCTTTTAAATTATTAGGAATCTAATTGATCCATTCCACACCCCAAAAATATCAATGTAGAAAATCATTCTACATTAGATTTTATGCAAAATTAGTAATTTTCTAACAAATAATGATAAATAATATACAGTGGTCTCTTGCTATATCTCTAAACAAAAAAGCACTTATACTGTGTGAAAAATAAAGTTTGGGTGGTGGGAAGGCACGCACGTGCATGTGCGTGTGAATGCCAAAAAAAAAAAAAAAAGAAAAAAAAAAAAAAAATGTATGTGGCAGGAGAGAGAGAGAGGAACTCATAACTCATAAAGTTTTTGGCCACAAGTCAAGCAAAAAATCACCCAAGCAACACTTTGTATCCCAAATTATTTGTAACCTGAGGTTCCACTGCACATACATACATATGAGCAGAACAGAGTGACATGGATCATATTTTTGTATGTACACAAATATGAAATACTAATTATTTTAAAGCATCCATTGATAGTTTTTACATACTTGTGATAAAGTTACTAATCTACTACCTACT
>CM035189.1:14921933-14939075 GCA_020233015.1 Callinectes sapidus | reverse complement strand
CATGTGTGTGTGTGCGTGTGTGCGTGTGTGCGTGTGCGTGTGTGTGTGTGTGTGTGTGTGTGTGTGTGTGTGTGTGTTTATCGGTTTGTCATTGGTTTTGTTGTCGCGTTAAGATGGTTTCAGTGTCACGGTTTTTATTTATTTATTTATTTTTTATTTTATTTTATTTTTTTTTTTTGGGGGGGAGGGAGGGTAACACGTTCATGGAGGTGTCAATTTGTGTGTTAGTTTGTTCGTTAGTCAATCTTCTCCTTTCTAAAATTCTAGTAACATTTCTGACCTTTTTCTTCTTCATCTCTTCCATATTCATTTTCTTTTATTTATTTATTTTATTTATTTTTCATGGATTTTGGGGGAAGGGGAGATGGAGAGAGATGTCGATTTGTGTGTTAGTTTGTTCGTCTGTTAATCTTCCCTTTTCTAATATTCCAGTAGTTTCTCCTATCGCTATTCTTCTTTGTCTCTTCCAGTTCTATTTATTTTATTTTATTTTATTTATTTTTTCATGGGTTTTGGGGAGAGATGGCGATTTGTGTGTTAGTTTGTTCGTCTGTTAATCTTCCCTTTTCTAATATTCCAGTAGTTTCTCCTATCGCTATTCTTCTTCGTCTTCTTCTCCTATCTCTTTTCTTCTTCATCTCTTCCAGATTCTTTTTTTTCTTTTTTTTCCAGACTCTTTTTTTCTTTTTTTCGTATTCTTCTCCTTTCTCTTTTTTCTTCATCTCTTCCAGATTAATTATTTTTTCACGTGTTTTAGAAGAAAGAAGTAAATGGAAGCTTTGATTTTGTCTATTAATTCTTCTGTAAGTCAATCTTCGTCTTTTGTAACATCTCAGCATCTTCTCCCACCTTATTTCTTTCTTCTTCTTCTTCTTTATCTCTTCCAGGTCTTTGTTTTCCTCTTTCTTCTTTTCTCTTTTCTTTTTCTTTTTGTTTTCCTCTTTCTTCTTCAGTTTTCCAGTATCTTTAGCTCCTTTTCTCTACCTCTTCTCCCTTTTTCAGTCCTCCAGTATCTACTTTTCCAGCTCTTTTCTTCTTCTTCTTCCAGTATCTTCCTTCTCCCTCTTAATCTTCCAACTTATTCTTTTTCTTCTTCTCTCCTTCCTTTTTCCTTCCCTGATTTTCCCAGCTCCATTTCTTCCTCCTCCCTTCCAGTTCTATAGCATCTTTTTTTTCCAGGTCTCCCTTTCCTCCTCCCTTCATCCTTTCCAGTTTCTCTTTCCAGTTCTTTACTTTTTTCTTTCTTTTCCTCCAGTTTGCTTTATCTTTCCTTCCCATTTTCTTTAAACTATTCCAAATCCTTTCCTTCTTTTCTCTTTTCTTGTTTTCATTTTCTCTTCTCTTCTTTTCTCTTCTCTTCTCTTCTCTTTTCTTCTCTTCTCTTTTCTTCTCTTCTCTTTTCTTCTCTTCTCTTCTCTTCTCTTCTCCAGCTTCTTTTCTCCTCCTCCTCCTTTCATCATCTAAACTCTCTCTCTCTCTCTCTCTCTCTCTCTCTCTCTCTCTCTCTCTCTCTCTCTCTCTCTCTCTCTCTCTCTCTCTCTCTCTCTCTCTCTCTCTCTCTCTCTCTCTCTCTCTCTCTCTCTCTCTCTCTCTCTCTCTCTCTCTCTCTCTCTCTCTCTCTCTCTCTCTCTCTCTCTCTCTCTCTCTCTCTCTCGAGTAAAAGTGTATACATATTCTCTCTCTCTCTCTCTCTCTCTCTCTGAATGTAAGTTTGTGTATACATATTATTATTATTATTATTATTATTATTATTATTATTATTATTATTATTATCATTATTATTATTATTAATTCTATAACTAGTATTGCTACGACGCTTTCTCTAATTACAGGTGGTAACAAGAACCTTGAATTAATCACCAGCTCGTTATTCCTGGTTTCTTCTACTTCTAAGGAGTAATTAGGTAGGTGTTGTTACTTCATTATTATTTATTATTATTAGTGGGTGTTGGGTGTAATTTGATTGACTACAACTAATACTATTACTACTTAGCTTGTTAGGTTAATAGCCTCACACACACACACACACACACACACACACAGGAACATTTATGATTTTATATACACAAACATCCTTAACCTTACACACATATCATGGATATTTCCTGAAGTGTTCCCAGCAAACCCCACATTCCACACTAACCACACTCCGTACACACTTGTATTGATTCTTTTCTCTTCACATTGGCTATTACCCAATTGGTCTACAGTAGTAATGTGTTCATTGTCCTTGATAGTCTTGTAGTCTGTCTCTCTTTCTAGCCACCAAACCACTGCCTCATCTTGATTAATACTGGCACTCACTCACTTTTTGCTCATAAATATTCTATGCTGAAATTTGTTGTTGCTTAAAAGTTCTATCCATTTATTGCAACTTGACAATTAAGAAGTATTTACAGTAAAAATAATGATTTAAAGTTCAAAATCAGGATAAAAAGAATATGCTTCAGTTCATTAGATTTTAATGTGTTCTATCTTGTAAACAATACTGTTTGGTAATATTTACATTCTGTCTTGTTTACCAATATTCATTCTTTTCACTGAGATAACATCAAAATGCAAATAAATAGGTTTGTCTTAAGTGGTTTATTCATCCTACCACCCTGTTTGCACAATGTAGTATTTTCCTCTTTGTACTTTTCTGTATTCAACAGGGATAAATGTACTAATCTTGAACATAGTGGGTACTGCACCTGTTTACTTAGGATACAGTTCTTCTATCAATATCTATGCTTGAAGGAAAGGAAGCAACTTTTGTACAACTACATTATGATTATTATTTTCCATAAGAAATTGAGCAAGAAGTAAAAAAAAAAAATTTAAAAGTTAAATATTAAAGTAAAAAAAGTATAAAATATACACTGGTTCCTAAGTAAACAATGGTCAAACTATAAACTATTTGTTCTAAGAGCACCATAAAAAAAAAGAACATTAGGGATTGCTGAGGTCCTTAGTGATCTTGGGATTCCTCCTGTACTTGTCTGTCTTGGGACCCTGTGTGGTCTGGCATCCTGCAATACATATATATCATTAATTAATGTCCTCCAGGAAGAGAGTGTGGCATTCACTTCTCAATAAGCCACTGGTCTTGATGTAGCTTCCCTCACTCTTTAAGCATTGCTTTGCCATAACACACGGCACCTTCAAGCTAAAATGAAAAGATTCTAAAATCAACCTGTTAACTTATATTGATTTTAGATTTCTTTAATTGTAGCCCAAAGATGCCGAGTGTTATGGCAAAACGTTGCTTTAAGAGTGAATAGAACTGTGTTGAGACCCATGTCTTACTGAAAATCAAGTAATGTGACATGCCTACTTCCATGCAGTTTTCTTACTGAACAATTTGTGGAATGTAATGCCTCACTGACGTTCCCTATGGGCTTGCCGATGATCACTGGCTGTTTTAATGCACGAGATGGTCAATGCTTTCAGTTCCTCTAAAGAAGTACATTCTAAAATTGTCTCTCGAGATGCATCTTAAATGCCACAAAACAGTGACCCAAGTCTGTGTTTATACTGACAATCTTCATGGGATTAGTTGATGCACATTCTTCATAATAGTTATTATAAGGTAAATACTTACACTTACACTCTATTTTCACATTTATTTCTAATCTCATAGTGCACATTTAATTTGAAATATTTTCTATTGGTTACTACAGGAATTAATCTGGTATTATTTGTGGTGGCCAGGCTTGGGTTGAAGTACATGTACAATACTAACTCAAAGAATTGGCAGTTGCGAAGCTTGCTTGTGTCCAGGCTGAGTGGAGTGAGGAAGATGTACTGGGTATCTTGTTTTGCTGCACTGATCATCATTTTCATGGCATGATTCCTGGCAATCACATCCTGTAGTGTAAGCAAGTATATAAAGAACATTGTTGGCATGTTACTCAATGTTTAAAACTGACGCACATGTTATCAATACTTAACGACAAAAATCAGAGCAATTCATGCATATTTGCCATATATATGTTAATGCTGTTCTAAACCGAATATTTTTCTTAAATAATTTAATAATGTACTTACCATAAACACATCAAATTCATCCAAGATCCGTACTGGTGACAATATTGCATGCCAAAGAGCAATGATGAAGGCCACTGTTGCAAATGAACGTTCACCTCCAGACATCATGGTTAGATCTTGATGTGTTTTAGTTTTCTTGACATCTTTGTGGTTGAATCCTTTAACCTTTACTCTGTAAAGTACAAGAAGTATTTTCACCATTCCAAAGCATTATGCACTTACTTCAGCACATCTAGACATCATTAAAGTACAGTGGAACATTGAATTATCTGACCTACAAAAAATCAAGATACAAGCTTTTATTCAGTTGATTTTTTTGCTTTGACTTGCAAGTAAAATTTGAACTGAGAGACAACCCCAGCTACACTACCACTACCACCGCAGATAACGCCCATCATCCTCCTAAGTCTGACACATATAGTTCGCGTATCTTGCTCTGCTTTTTTGTGGTAGAAGTATTTTTCGTGTAATGCTAGTAGTGTTTTGAGAAGTTATTTACCCAAGTTTGTTTTGTCTGACTGAGTCCTAATTAAGTGGAAAGTGTGGTTGAAGAAAATAAGAATTAATGAATGTTTACTGTAGCAATTAAGAGGAATTTTATGGTAAACCAAAGTAAGTGAAAAAGAACAAAGCAAAACAAACTCCTCCTCCTCTCTTCCACTCTTCACTTATCCCACTTTCTTTTATTAGCTCAAGTTGTCTGAGCCCTAAGAGTAACATAATTCATTTATTATATAGTCTCGTTATGTTTTTATACAATATTGGCTATTTATTAATTAAAATTGCACCACATCAGTAAATAATGAATACCTTACTGGGAAACTAACTCTGCACCACCAATTACTGGCATCCTTGATATCTGACACTCCTTTTGAAGGCAGCAGACCAGCAGCTTTCCAGCAAGTCAGTGTAATATGTTAGAGGACTGGTTTGCCTGTACTATGAGTTCTACAGTACACTTAATTTTACTTACTGATTCTTTACAGGTGACATGTGGCAGACACCTGGCTTCTCGACATGGATGTTGAGGGTTTCTTTTTCTATATCGATGAATATGGAGCCCTGTGGATGGAATTAAAATTAACATCTGTGTGATTGAGTAAGGTTAGGCCAGTAGGGTGCTATACTGGCTAAAATACCTGACAGCTCTTACAGTGTTTCCTGGAGGGGTTATTGTATTATCCCTGATGAGTAATGGAGCTTTGACAAGAAAAGCACATGGATCCACAAGTTCAGTACATTACACAGATAAGTACTTATCTCCCAAAACGTACAGTACATGCTGATTTACTTACGTCCAACTTTCGTACTGACAAGTGTTCCTTGAAGAAATACTTAACAATGACTGCTAGCCACTTGTGAAGACGCAAACACTTTGCTTCTCTTATATGCAGGCTCTCTTGTAGTTTCTGAAAAAGTCCTTACTATTTAATATTTGCTGAAGACTATTGGTTACATGCAGTTGTCATGGCATATCCCAGTCCTGCTTGATAGTTTCATGATACATTTAGTTAGTGAGGAGACAAAAAGTTTTAGTTCTTACCGACATTAAATTAATCTGTTTACTTAAGTCTTCTGAAACTGCTTTGTATCTTTGTTTGGTGGCCAAATATCTCTCAGCAATAGTTACTGGGTCCCCAGAGATAGCTCTTTCTTTGTCGAGTCTTTCTCGTAAGGCATTGTACTGGCGTTCCAGCTCTTTCACACTCCTGCAACGGGAAGAAAAGGGACTTAGATCATAATATTCTTGTGTATCTCCTTCTGAGTCAAGCATTATTTGACGCTTATTATTTCTTTGAATTCAACCAAACAAAGAGTAAATTTCATGAAGTACACAAAAGTTCTTTACATTATTGTGAAAAGGTAAGTTATATGCCAAGTACTTTTTAACTACTTGCAAATGAATAATCTCTTACCTATTTGTCTCTATGCGTGTCCCTAGCTTTAACATTTCTGCATTTTTCACTGCATCCTTCAAAGCCTCTTCTGCTTCAGCTAATGCCTCTTGAAAATGTTTCTTGTTATTCTCAAGCTCTTTATCCTTCTTTTTAAAGGCCTGAATTTCTAATCTGGCAGCATTAGCAGTGGCCTCTTCTAATATACTCTGCCAAGAAAATAAGAATAACATCAGATAGTGTGTTGACAAAGTGGATATTCATTACGACTGGGACCACTTCTATGGTAAAGACACATTGCTTGCCAGGAGTGAGTGGACACAGTCTAAGCTGGAATGAATACTCATGCAGGTCAGTGCACAACAGGAGAAAAGTAACCACCTAGGCAAAGAATAGCTACTAATTATCACACAAATTGTATACAAGTTTTTTCAATAAATTAAAATGGAATTAAGCTTTAAGAAAAAAAGAGAAAAAACACAAGAAAATTACCACATTTTAGGGTGGCGGATTTTAAGGGATTAAAAAGATAACTAGAGAGAGTTGACTGTGGAGGTGTGAGGGTGAAGGGAGGCCAGAATGAATCCGAGGGGTGAGAGAAGGGGAGGGGCCTGTCTTAATGTGACAGCCAGTAAGGTGAAAATGGCAGCATGATTCAGAGGGGTAAGAGCATTAATTTCTATGAGTGTTGAAAGTAGAAGTCCTATTTCATGTAGACAACTTTCATTTCTGAAAATTATACATACCTTACATCTCTCAACTTCAGAATAGGCATCCTTTTCCCTTCGTCGTAATTCCAATATGGCTGAACTCAAATCAGCAAATTCCTGTTTCTTTTCAACTGAAGATAAACGAATCTCTTCCATCTATAGAATAAAAGACATTATCAAGTGTTAATGTTGACTACATGATAAAACTTGAGTAAATCCTATTCAGTATTTCTCTGGCAAGTTGAAACAATGTAACACTATCAAAATCAAACCATTATCAATTAAGAGAATGTATTCTTTCTCTACGTATTGGATTGCAGTGAAACGCTATCAAACTTTTGATTAATGATCATCCAAAGAGAGCTAAAGGAAATACACTCATAATACGTACTTTATCTTTGGTATTTCCCAAGTTTTCTTCCAGTAGCTTTACTTCTTCCTCAAGCTGTGACACATCAGGAGGGGGCGGAGTGTCTTGGTTCTGTAGTTCTGCTAATGTCATGCGGAGGTTCCCCAATGACTTCTGTAAGTTCAACAAAAGGTAAACATCACGTCTAATGTTTTCCAAGTAGACAAAATATTCAACTTTGCTTTTTTCACTGCACACTTCCAACAATTTTGTAATTATATATTTTTTTATTTGAAATAAAAAAACACTATAACTTGATCCATTCTTCACAATGAAACTAAAGGTAGCCTTTACAGGAATAACTTAATTTATGCAAAAAGTCAGTGCATACTCCATTTACCTATTTATTACAAATAGTAACAAACCTTGTAGCCTTGAATCTTCCTATTGGAACTCTTGATATTTTCCTGCAAATTTTTCAGTACAGCCACAACTTCTTTCATGTCATGTTCAAGTAGCGTGTTGAGTCTTTCTATACACTCTTCCTTGTTCTTTGTGATATCTCTGCAAGAGTTAAGTAAGTTGTTTTATGGCATCCAATAACAAAACAATGGTATCTTTTTTTGGCTGCTGTCATAGTGGTAATGCATAACGAGTTAGAAGTACCAGTGTAAAGATGCTTTTTTTTTTTTTCTTTCTTTCTTTTTTCTGAATATACCTGACTTTGTCCTCCACAGACACCTCCAGGAACCTTGCCGGTGTAGGCCCCCTGCCAGAGTACACCCGGTAGTTGGGGTCCGGGAAATACTGGTCCAGGTTGAGTGTGTAAGCATATTTACAATTCTTTGGTACCCTGAAACAAAACACAAACCATCAAGTACAGATCTTCATGAAGTACTTAGTCACACATAACAGGCCCCATCAAATTTAAAAGCAGTAAAAAGTTTAAAAATTCTAACTCAGTACAGCATATCTTCCAATTAGGAGTCTAATTCTCAACATATCCAATAATTTTTCTAGTAGTAGACTCCATCTATTCAATTTTTAGTCTTCCTTTCATCCTTCTAGATGTTGCACTTAATCCAGCTATCTATACCTATTACTCTAACAAACCTGAAGTCTGTACACCTATGACACATATTATAGATATTCACTGTCAGAAGAGTAGGCTGTAACAAATCAGACAGGTAAAAATGGCTTGATTCTTACGATGATCTATGTTTCAGCAGCATGCCAGCCTCTTGTGAAGTAGGAATGAGGAGGATTGACTCTGCTTGCATTAGGTCAATGACTGTATTGGCCACCACAGAGTTAGAAATATCAAGGATGGACCACAGGGAAGAGTATTTAGATGATGATGTCTCAAACTTGGACACATCAAGAACCTGCAAATAAATCATAAAATGTAACACAATACAGACACAAACCTTAAGAACCAACTGAGTTATGCCGTTTTCCCATACAATTTCAGGTAATATTATCAAAGGTGATAAATGGGATGCCTTACTTTCTTTTAGGTCATCTTGTTTCCTGCAGAACACATCTAGCATCCAGAAACATAATATTTCATAAATGCAATTAGATCTCACCTCATCTCTGAACCTGGACACAGTCACAATTGGCATGGATTGTTGGTCAATGCCCAAAGTTTTCATTAAATTCCTTAGGACTTTTTCATCTTTTTGATTATCAACACAGAAGCCAGTGACTCTCCTTCCCAGCACACGTTCTGCCACATGAGCCCACCTTGTGTCTCTCACTTTAATGAAGGCTCCTGAAATGCCATAAAAAAAAAAAAAAAAGCTGTGAAATTCAGTGAGTATTTATAAAGCAGCCAAATCAACACCATTAAGCATAAGGAAAATGCAATGCCACACAAAACAGTGTCATTTGAAAGGTGTTGGGCATGCATGGGTCAATAAGTTATATAATGATAATAAATGTGCATTATTACTATGTCTATTTACATATTCATATGTACATGTACACACAAATATGTTTATTATATGTATATGCTGATAAAAAGTCTTCCAATTGAATCATAACACAAAATACACATCTCTATACGAGGTAATCCTTTGCTAGTGTGGCAAGGCTACGCTACAACATGAAAATCCACTACAAGTCTCTTTCCTCACAGTCCGTTCTTGTGCTCCGTCATTAACAAACCCACATTGTTTGGGCAGCACCATAAAGGCAAACAACAGGCTTAGCCTACAAAGAGGCAAAGTTTAGTGAGGAAGGCTTCCTCACGCTAAATTCCTGATGATAGTAAAGGAGACAAATCTAACCTCTTGGTAATAAAGTGCAGCAACACTTACCCATTGGTCCAACAGGCTTCTTGATGAACATTTTATTTGAATGTGCCTGTGAAATCTTCTTCAACAGTTGAGGTGCCCATTGGCCATACACAGTGAGCGGACTGCCCTTCTGGTCCTGGAAGCCCTTCAGTTCTCTTTCAAAGCCAGCTGAAATACATCAATGACTGGAGTAGCATCAAGTACAGCAAGCAAAGGCTTCCTAAAGGGATAACTGGGAAACAACAGAATAGTTTACTCCACAAGGCCTACATGACACGGATTCATGCAGGACAATAGCCAGCAAATAACACAACACTTGCCGCCTCACAACACAGCTACCCACAATTCTCCTACCCTCATTAGTGTCATGGATATTTTTCCCATCTCCAACAAAGGCCTCAAAGACTACCCAGGTGTCAATAAACAATCAAAAGCTCTATAATTAGACAATAAGCAATAACAATCACTAAAATATATGCTTACCTATTTGTCTCCGCAATGATTTTTCTTCCACGTCCAGATTTGTCTTCTCTGCCTTTTTGACATCCATTGTGTGTTGTAGATTATCAAAATGAGTCATTTCAGTCTTCGTGTTCTCCATTACTTCTTTGACTTTGGACTCCACAATATTGATCTTCCTTTGCCATTCTGTTCGTTCTGCTGCCCATTGACTCTTTTTCCTGTGCATGTTTATCACGATTAATCATAAAATAAACCACATCCGTCTGTTTCTTCTCATTAACTACTTCAGTGATAAGACACATTTTCATATCTATTGTGCTTATTATTTATTGATTTCTTAGTTTCAGAAACTCATGTGGGGATACTCTGACCATTAATCTTCTGACCTCCATGAACTCTTCCTAATGTCAACAAAACCATCTAATCCTTCCCAAATACTTGTGGTAAAAATGTCTCCCAGAACAGAAAGGGTTAAACAAGAAGCTAGTCCCCCCCCCCCCACCTTCCCTTCCCTTCCCTTCAATTCATCACACCTGTACAGAGAGCCAAAGGTACGGGAGACACCTTGCCCTATCCAAAGGCAATAAAACTTACCCATTATCGTCCTTCTCAATGGCAGATTTCAAGGTGGCAATTTCTGACCTCAATGTCCGAACTTTTCTCTCAGTGACGACAAACTGAGACTGCTTCTCTTTATACTCGTCCTTTACTTTCCTCATTTTTCCATCCATCTCTCGCACTTGCTTGGTGACAGATGACAAGTGGCTGGTGGCTTCTTCCATTAGTCTGGTATTCCTTCTGCAATATCAAGTTAACCCAAAGAATGAGAATTGTTTTTTACCTATATTTCCTCAAAGGTCAGACTGAGGGACTGATTAAATGCTCGTATTCTTAAACACTTTGCTCTCTCACCATCACTATTTTCCAAAGGCTCTAGTTGAAGACAGTCATATTTCTAAGGGTATTTCTAAGGTTCTGGTGATGGATTGGCAACATTTCCACTTTATTATAAGGAGAAACTGTCTTGAAAACCTGGCTAGTTGTCTCTGTGATCCTGGAAAATTATTGAACTGAGAGAGCAAAGTGTTTAAGAATACCGGCCATAGTTAATCAAAAATAAGTATTACACACATGAAATTAATTAGATCATCTATAAACTACAACATATTCAGAACAATAACCCAACTGTCCATTTCCACAGGCCGAGATCCAGCGGCCAGTTTAGAGTAGAGCATTTCATCCCTTCCTCTCAATTGTGGAGCTAAAGCACTTACTCTCTCACTTCAGTTTCATCTTCAAGAACCTTCTTCAGCGTTTCAATCTTTTCTTTGATTTCCTCCTTGGATTTTGCGTATTGCTCCAAGTCTTCCTCTGCCTTTGTTTTCTTTTGTTCTAGTTCAGTAATCTGTGGGAATGCAAGAATGTGGTAACTGTACTGACATATTTATCATTCTTATATAGTGGTCTAAATACAACAATACAATACGCTTGGGCCATGTTCTTTGTAGGGAAACCAACGAACTTATGTTAATGGGGAAAGATGGTTGGACGAAGATCAAGAGGAAGGCAAAGATTGAATGAAGTGGAGAGCTTCACAGGATGTGGAGAGGTAACTGGACACTGACACACTTCATCCAGGTGGGCAGGGACAGATCCAGTGGAGGGGAAGGAATGTCAGAGTATGGGACAGGGCAACTCGGTGAAGGTAAGGGCTTGGGTGGACCACAGCACATTAACCCTTTCAGTGCCAAAGCATTTTTCCCTAATCTCACCCCGAGTGCCAAGTGTCTGGTGCTCTATAGACTAAAGATCGTAAGTTTTTTTTAGTTGGTTGTCGCTTATTTATCTTTCACGTTGTGTTGCTCATTTTGGTCTCGCTGTTTAGATAAAAGCTGAAATTTATTATGTCAAGTGGTCATCAAAAGTGTAAAAAAAAACTATCAGTAGAGAGCATTGAATATGAGGTCTATTAGCACCAAGACTAATAGACCTACAGCTTTCCTTTTTTTTAATTATATTTCACAAGTCTTTAGCAACACAATAATATATAAAAGTTTCCCCCAACACATAACCTGCATCTTAGTCCCCTTGTGCACCAACAGCTGTTTTTTTATATTCTTTTTATGGGGAGTGTTGCCATCTCACGGGTAACATGTTAAGCCCCAGGAACATTCAAACACATTCTCAAAGCCCCATCAACCCATCCCCGTCAACTGGCTGTGTTCTGTCTGTCTCTCACTACTCACTAGCAGCGTGTGGAAGGTTGTGAGTTGCTCAGTGAGGATGACCAGTCCATCGTATGACTCCACCACACAAGAAATGCATAGGTCTATTTCAGGATTTATGGGAAATAGTGACTGGAATGTACCTCATTGTTGACATAAGGTACGCTGAATGGCAAGATTATTTGGCATGTGTAGTACATCCTTTGGCACTGAAAGGGTTAAGCTGTCATTCTTATTAGGTGGAATAACCTGCACTATTTATACAAGCCAAGCCCTCTCATCGGAACACAGAGCAAAAAATAGAGCGACTCTTTCCCTGCTTCCATCCATCATAACACACACACACACACACAACTGCTCTAACCAGAATGCAAAGACAAAATACGGCAAGTTTTCTCCTGCCTCCATACGTTGATTGTAAAGTCTGGGCATACAAATAAAAATTCTACTCACACACACACACACATTCACAAAGTACAAGACTCTGACTGCATTACTTACTTTAGCCCAGGCCAATTCATGACGCAGTTGTCTCAGTTTATTTCCCTTTTCTCTGAGGGACACACTGAACTGGTAGAGAACGCGCTGTTCCTCCACCTCCTTCTCCAAATCAGGAAGACACTGAAACGATCAATATTGCAATAAAAATTATGGAAAATGTTAGACAATAAAAAATATTTCATGGGACAAGCAATAACAACCCACAATCAAAGTCAAATCTCGCCCAACACAGGTATTAATTTTGTTAGAGAGAGAGTCAGAATTTCTATGAACCAACTGTAAAAAGAAGATAATGCTGATGACACGAAGCTCACCTCTTTCCGACACTCAATAATCCTCAAGGCGCTGGAAATGTTCTTCTGCAGTTCAGCATAGTCGTCTTTCACTTGCTGTAACTGTGTGGCCTTCAGGAAGAGCTTGAAAAGTGTCTTGGGTTCCTGGAAGATTTTGCATCATGTAGATTACAACATAAGAAAATGAGGGAGGTTGCAAGAGGCTGTTTGACCTATTCCCAGCAGTCCCTGAGCGAACACCTCTGCCTATTTCCACTATCATCCTCATCCATGAACTTTAGAGGACAATGAGACCTTATATAATGCATATGCATTTCTTAACATCCTACAAAGTACATAAGAACTATTTCCATGCTTTGCCAGTATAACCACTCACTGTTGTGTTGAAGAAGGAGCGTGACATGTCCTGGTTGAGTATCGTCACTGGATTGTTCACCTGCAAGTTAAAGTGTTCCAGAATCCTTGACAGTTCATCCTTCTTGTTTGACACCATTTTCCCTGTGTAAAAAATGCAACAATTCACGTCACTACCAAGGAAAACCCCACAACTTGATCAATGTTAAACTGCTAACTCAATATTCAAGTCTAAAGACAATGTAAAACAATATAGATCACTTATTAAAGAATTATCAAATACAAGAAAGAAAAAAGAGGTTAATTTTCAGCAATGAATTACCCTGAAAATTTTTAAGTTTATATCCTCCTTGCGCTGAAGCACATATTCTCCGCTCCACGATAATAGTGTTCCCATACAACTCAGGATTGTATGCACTGTATCCGCAATTATTGATGGCAACTTCTATCACAGCAGTCTGTTTCCCGTGCTTTATTAACTCTGAAATAAAAAAAATTTGAAAAGCATTACTCTCAAGAGCTAGAATATAAAATGAAACACCTATAAAATGAGTCAGCCATTGAGAAAATCTACCATACATCCCAACTTAACCCCTTCAATACTGGAATGCATTATTATATTTATTCTGTTAATTATTGATTGATTTTCTACAGCTTCAGAAACTCATGTGGGAATTAAAACAGTACAGACTATGGCCATTAATCTTCTGACTTCCACAGAACCTTACCGACGCCAATAAAATAGTCTAATCCCATTCAAAACTCGTGGTAAAATTGTGTCCCAGTACTGAAGGGGGTTAATTAAAGCAGTTGGCTACATACAATTACCTCAAATCTTTAAACCAGCACTGACTTGCATAAGACTTGACCAGGAGTCACACCTTAACTCTTTACCTCTACACAATGGTCATGACATAGTAATAGCTACACACATTAACATACACACAGCATGGCAACTCCCTTCAATAAAGACAATTACCTCTCTACCTGATGCAAAAGTGTCTTGCTGTGAAAGGGTTAAAATCAAACAATTTAAACCAGACCGCTGTACCTTTCAAACTGTTGCCTCGGTTAGTGCTGCGTGCCACACCTCCCAGGCCAACAACCACAGCGGTAAGGATGGCACTCTTTCCACTGCCATTCCTTCCCTGAGAGAGAGAGAGAGAGAGATTAATTACCAGTCTCTGAGCTATCTCTAAATGACCTGGAAAAAAGAGAAAAAGAGAAAAGAGAAAGACAAAGAGAGCCATTCCAAATACCATGACAATCTATTACTAATCACTCAATTTTCTTTAAAAGTCTTGGAACTTGTACAAAAACATCCAAACGTATGAGGAAGTTAGGGAAAGAAGGAAATGACTTGCCACTAACTAACCTTCACAAAGTTGATGTGAGGATTGAATGTAAACTCCAGAAAATCATGACACATGAAGTTCTTGATGGAGATCCATTTCAAAACACCACATTTGCTGTTCAAGTTCTGAAAATGCCAAGATAAAAAGTTAACCCATTCCGTACTGGTACACATTTTTCATCATGAGTTTAGGGTGTCAGCAAGAGTCTATGGAGGTCAAAATATTGATAGTCAGAATCTGTAATGTTTTATTCCCTATGTGAGTTTCTGAAGCCGTAATTGTTTGCTCTAATGACTTAATTTCTAACAAAGGCTGCAATATTTTCAAATGCATTTTTCTCAAAACATAAATTTGGCCCTTCTATTTCTCAGCCCTAGCATTAATAGTGATGATATATACGTAAATAGTGATGATGCATACATTAATGGTAGTGATATATACATCAATAGTGGTGATACAGACATTAATGGCAGTGATACATACATTTGTGGTGGTGGTTGTCAGGTCTACAGAGGGGCCTGGCGAGGGAGCAAGAGAGGAATCATCATCTGTGTCGTCGTCATTGTTGTTGTTCCTCTCATCTCTTCTCAGTTTCTTGGTGCTGTCTCGGCCTGGCCTGCTCTGCTTTCTCTTGTCTTGACTTGGCATCTGTAAAGAAAATATTTCAATAAAGCAAAGTCAAATAGAACAAAACTGACTTGCAAAATTTGACTACTATAGGTAATTCTGTAAATGCTATCATAATTACAGTTTTTTTCTCCTTTTTTAAGTCATCATAGATGGATTGCCTTTAAAATACCCCCCAAAAATGTATTCAATCAAAAGTGAAAAGTTTTGGGTAACATTAGCCTAATCCTAACCAAATGACCTACATACTTGTGCTACTTAAAAGCTTACAATACCATTAGCTTTAAGAGAATCCATTAACCACTGTGTGGGCTACCCAAACCTTTCACTTTTGATTGAATACACTGTCACTGAGTATTTGTCTAGATTGTTGCCCGTCTAACAGCGGTAGTTTTCACCTTAACTACAGTTACAAATATAGTTACAGATTTTTTTAAAGTTATCAAGTTACTTGTGGGGTTGTGAGCTGCAGCAGTGATGGCAGAGTGTGAGCATGACACTGTATGCGAACATTTACTTCAGTTAGGTTAGGTTTAGTTTCCGACTAAAACACTGTCTCCAAATAATAAAGTCAGGAAATTACATGCCAATGTATTGATTTGTGACACGGCCAACAAACTGAACTGGTACTGTCAAACAAGCGGGGCAGTATCCAGCTGACTTCTTCACAAGTCACCTGAATAACGAGATGGTTGGCGTCATTACCTGAGGAGCCACCCACTCCAGGCTATCCCATCACACCCACTGTTACCTTGACACACCACCACTACCACACCAGCCCACCCACCTGGCCACAGCACAGCCGCCCATCTATCAGCTGTGCCAGGGAAGCGAAATTTGACCAAGTAATCAAACCACGTAAAGATAAACCAGTCAGTATACAACCACAACAACTACACAGTACTGGTAACTCCCGATACTCAACATTAACTAGCGAATTTTAGCAATATTAGCTATCACACAACATTTACATGTCAACTAGTCTCTTGATAAACATACCATTAATTCAAATTATGTACAATGGCGGGTCATTTTAAACCACCTCTACATATTACTTTGCGTCACCCACCAGGACACACACCACACCACTCCCCCGGCAGGCTGGAGTGACTGTGTGGGTGAGGAGGCAGGGCTGTGGTGCTGTGGTGGTGTTCAAGGAAGGGATATACACAATACAGGGCAGCCTTAATAACATGCTAGGCAGTTTGTTTACATTTGTACCACTCTAGTTATCAGCAGTTATCCACGTCATCCAGACTTCACCCCACCACTGCATCCACTCACAACACGGGAAATGTATTCTTGATGATATACAACAGCTTTCCAGGGAGTCAATATACACGGGACGCCAGAAATGTGAAGGTGAAATGGACTCACCTTCCCTCCTTCCCGGCTAAAGCTCTGTAAACTAATGGCGCGGAGCTACAGCTGCTGCGCGCGCTTTTTCGAGTTGCTATTTTTTACCTTTTTCCCCTTTTCCCTCTCATTTCAATAGACACCTAGCGTTTTCTTTTTTTATTATTCTTATGGTAATTATTAACCAATAGTACTTTTAGCCTGATGTCTACCTTCTAACAATAATAACAGTACATTTTCAAGTTTATCAGCGCCTGTAACCCCTCAATCTCAACCACCGCGCATGTTAGTTGCCAGTTTGTATTTCAAGAGAATAGGCTACACTATCGACTGACCAATTTGTTTTTCTTTTTTGAGAGATAATATGTAGTGTGTTATGGTGTATCTAGCACTATAACACTTAACTACACCAGTCTGGGAAAGATGCCGCATTCTCAATAGCATCCGTCCATCTAATGCCTCCTTAACAACCAACCATTTATCAACAAGGACAAACAAATAACAAACAAGACCATAACTCGTATCAGTCTTCCTTCCTGCTCATCAGTAGCCTTCCTATCATCCTATCAGTCTGTCACAGCGAGGAACAGCACAGAACTAAGGTTATTACGGACACCAACACTACTATCTTGAATGATTCTGGGCTATTTCATGCCTGTGGTTTACATTCTCTGCAATGATGTTTC
>CM035189.1:14779850-14909698 GCA_020233015.1 Callinectes sapidus | reverse complement strand
ATATATATATATATATATATATATATATATATAACAATTTCCACTGGACGTAGAATTCACGGAAATACGGTATCCGAAAGGCTAAGAAAATATGCAAGGAGCATATCAGTCACTCCTGACGTGGAACAGTACATAGGTAGGTAAAGCTAGCCACCAATGTAATCCCTGTCCTTCATCCTCTGAGTACACGTGCACTCATATTGACCAACGCCAGCGTCGCAGGTCCCACTTACTGGGAAACAAAGAAAAGAATAAAAAATGTACAGAAATCAGTTATATATTTTTTCTTACAAATTCATAATTTCAATCATGCTATAAACAACAAATTTTGACTGCTACATCAGTTACAATAGGCTAACTTTTTTCTTTAGACATTATGAATGATGTCAAGAATGGCAATCCTGAGTGGGGACTATCCGCTCAATTAATTTTGTCCTTGTGTAGCATTGTTATGGAAGTATTTATCTATTACCATAACTACAAAGGAATATGAATAACTGTGCGTGCGTGTATTCGTGTCGTTCGTGTGTGTGAGTGTGTGTGTGTGTGTCTTTCAACGATATATTAAATTTTGTGCTACTGAGTGATTGTCTATAGTTATTGACGGTTGTGTTATTGGTGGTTTGTACTAGCAGACTGTAGTTGGCGCGAGGTGACCTGCCACGTAGGCAGGAGCAGGACCAACACATACATACGTATAATATGTATGTGTTGGTCCTGGGCAGGAGTGTCGTGGTTCGGGGCTGTGTCGGTGGTTCTCAAGAGCGGCGGCAGAGTCTTTTCCAGCCCCAAATGTCACTGTGTTACTTTGCCTTAGTATAAGTAAAGACAAAAAGCAAGTTTTTGTTTTACTTTCTGCCACAATAACTTTCCTGAGTGGGGAATATACTCCTTTTGATGAGAGAATTAAAAAAAAACATTAGGAACTAACTGTATCAAATACATCTTACTTCTACCTAAGTAAGTTCATTAATATACTAGACAAGGCAGTTGAAGACTTTCTCTTAGTGTTCAACAAAAGATTACTATGTCTAAGGTGTAGCTATGTCTTCATACCTTGGTCGTAACACCACCAGCGACCTATAATTTTCTAGGTAGAAAGTAAATTCACCCACCCTTATTATAATAACACACACGACACAGAAAATATATAGAATTACCATACTATCCTTATTCTAAGCTTTAAGTTACTTTTAGAAACAAGACCCACTACCATGCTTAAAACACAATGCACTCATACTAAGTTCTTCATTTTCGTAAATAAATCTACTTTTTTTAGTGTACATAATATTCAGAGTGGGTATTCCTGCTAGATTTATCACCAGCATATCAATTCACTTGTTCAAGCTGAAAAGTTCAATATATAGACTTGGAGAAACCAAAAATAATCTAACAAAGAATCAATAATTATACAGGTAAAGTGAGTGATACGTACACAAAAATGCTAGCTCATCCTTCTCTTTTCCACATTGGGAACACACACACACACACACACACACACACGATCATCCGTTTGGATAGGATTTCAACATATTGCGCGTGCACAAAAAGCTGAGTTACGGAGCTTTAGAGATAAGTTCATTATATCGATCTGATCCATACATTTTGACACATCAACTGCATCCTTATCCACGGTTTAAAACTTGATTATGTATACGTCCATATCCAGTCATCCGTATATTTAGACACCGGTACATCTCTTTCCATGAACATACATACTTTTCCTAATATCACTCATAGTAATCTCTTGCCGGAAATTGCTGTTGATAGTACAGTCCGAACAAATTTTTACTGGTCACCATCTCGTGAAGTGTTCCTTGATCAGATGGCGCCCAGCACCATCCACTACGCATTCGTTGAGCAAAGGCAATTCTTCCTTTTCATCAGATACAAAAAAGACCATGTTCCCTTAAAAAATCGATGTGAATGTTAGACCACCCAATATTTTTCTTGTCAAGGATGTCTCTTTTTTTCCGAATACAGCAGCTTAACATCGATGTAGCTACGGGAGCTGGTTGAATTATAGTAAGATATTCCAACCGTTTCTCTTACAACGATGAATATATCTTCCTTGCTCTACCCTACAAAAGTACCTCTACAAAAGTAGAAATCATCTTCAATTGAAAATAATCTACGCAGGGTCGAGTATCAGACAGACAACATTATTAAGATGAGAGATGACGTGCGTGACAACATGTGAATCACGCATACCACAGATCAGCTATTGTTCATACGATTGTGCCATGCTTCTGTATCATTACCTAGGAGAACACTGCCAGAGGAGAGAAGCCATGCAGAGGTACAATACAATACACCAGTAATTAGAAGAAAATGAATGATTCAGTGTCAGATGTGGTAAGCGATCCTACTATGCGTCACCAAGCCTCAAGTACAGGTGCACTGAAGTTGAGTCGTAGAATAGGAGTGCGACGTGTAAACGGTGACACCTACAGTCACTCAGTTTGCAAACATGCGCGTAGTGTTTGCGTATACGATGAGTGCAATGCCTTCACGGATATAAGGAATAGTTATACAGTACCACCAAGAGAGAGAGAGAGAGAGAGAGAGAGAGAGAGAGAGAGAGAGAGAGTTATCCTATTGCCGAGTCAAGTACACAATGATCTCGAACACTCAAAATACCCTCTTTCAGGGTAACCAAATTCTATTGTATGAATTAATGCAGATTCTTCCATGTTCGTTGGATCTCTATCAGATATCATAGACATTTCACCTTTTTTTAACATTCAAGAAAAGTTTGTAAGATTATGACAATCGAAACTGAAACACTTTTCATCGTAACTATATCTTGAGACTGAGAATATAAGTATGTCAAAAATCATGCGTGTCAGTTATGCCTCTCTTGCTCCATTTCTTAAAATTATGTGTAATCTCCTCTCTCTCTCTCTCTCTCTCTCTCTCTCTCTCTCTCTCTCTCTCTCTCTCTCTCTCTCTCTCTCTCTCTCTCTCTCTCTCTCATTATTTGCAACACTATTACATTTTGATAGTGGAGATGGATCAACACGAGTTTTGTCAGTAATTAAACCAATCTTATGAATAGTGATGACTCGACAAGAATTTTCCACTGAGGGAAAAAAAAGCGTAGAAACAGGTCTTGTCTTCTCAGTGACCTTTGATAATTATTTTAACGAGAGAGTAAGGCCTTTAAGAATGCAGCATTAACCGAGGCCTTCTTTCTATCTTGCTGCCTTGGTGCCGGTCATATCAAGATGGTTGCAGAAAATATCCCAATCAAAATTTGTTTGTGGTTTCCCTTTGTACCTTTTATTGGTCATTTGTAATTGTTTTGCGCCAATTGTGATTGAAATGTAATTTATTTTTTTATATGTAATGCTGATTATTTAATGTGCTTTCAGAAAATGTCAGAGGTAACAAAGTTTAATCAGAGTAATTAATAATAATAATAATAATAATAATAATAATAATAATAATAATAATAATAATAATAACAACAACAACAACAACAACACCAACAACAACAGCAATAATAACAACAATAATAAAAATAATAATAATTATTATTATTTTATTATTATCATTATTATCATCACTACTACTACTACTACTACTACTACTACTACTACTACTACTACTACTACTACTATTTATTAAGTCTTTTTATTTACTTTTCTTTTCTTATTTTGAAACACATTATTGCTCCATCTATATTATAAATTGTAAGATGCTCGTTCCATATATATATATATATATAGTATATATATATCTATATATATCATATATATATATATATATCTATATATATATATATATATATATATATATATATATATACACACACACACACACACACACACACAGTGAAAGGAGAGATGGAAGGGTCGAGCTTCAGTCAATACTAGGTACAGGTAAATGATTTCACCAAGAAAATGCGGTGTAGGTCAAGGGATGGCGCCAAGCTGACATACGTGTTTTCTGACTGAGGTAAGTTCAAGCAAGTAGCTCCAGAGGCCAGTACTAGTCTGTCCACTTCATCCCACAGCCTGTGTTACGTATTTCCTTGCCCCGGTCACCCGGCACTTTGGAGAGAGAGAGAGAGAGAGAGAGAGAGAGAGAGAGAGAGAGAGAGATGGCAGTGTATAGACACATCCCCATCATAAAACGTTCCTCTCTTATTTGTAAACAAACCTAAACTGATTAATTTTGTAAGCAAAGCTACTGTAAAAGAACATTATAGCGAAGATTCTTATTGGCAGTGCCTAGCGACAGACCAAGAGTTAAAGAATAAGGTCAGCTTAGTTGACAGTCCCTGTGCATCGCCATTTCTTTATTCAATTACTGTTTCACAATCACCATTGTGTTGGTTACAACTTCATCCCTCTTTGATGCGGTGATCGACACAAACTGACTTTCTTTCCCTTGATGTTAGATTGAAGGATGGTGCTTCGTGCTGTCATTTACAGTAGGTCCATTTATTTATGAATTATGGCTGATTCTGCTTTGAGCTTGGCCTGCTTTCGTTTACTACGTACGGCTTCCACCGTTTTGTTTCCCTTCCCTTCACTGGGCTTCCCTATCTTCTGATACACAGACTGACTTCTAATACAGGTCCATCTTGGAACCAAGATTATTCAGGCATCTTATAATATCCTTGAAATTATTTTTCCCTAGTAGATTTCGGTCCCTTTGAAAGAATCTGTTTGTTGTTTTTGCCGCAAATCAGTAGTTTCTGACAATGCGAGGGGGCATTAAAAATATTATTATTTGCGGAAAAACAAGACATTCATTCAAAACGGACTGAAATCTGCCAGGATAATATAGTTTCGCCCGAAATTGCGAGACTGGTGTAGTTGTAAAAACCTACCGAAAAAAAGAAGCCGTCCACCTCTAAAGAGAGATAAGGAACAAAGAGGTTGAACAAATAAGGAAGAACTATTGAGGAAAAGCAGCAGTGCCGTTCGTAAAGCATGAACAGATATTTATCATCATCATCATCATCATTACCTTAAGGTGGGTCGCTCTTTCACTTTCTTCTCCCTACGCCTTCCCGCAAGATAAAGACAGTGAAGACCCGCTCAGGCAACCCAACACTCTTAGTACAAAACAAACACAATACTATTGATGCTTTCCATTAGCGAAGAGCGCCAGGGTAAGGCAGCTGAGGGATGAGAAGGCCGCGGAGGTCTATATTCAGTTATTATCTAACCTATTGACTATTCACATATAAATTGTCAATTGGTTCTGGAAAGGACACCAGAACGTAGTCTTTACTAAGGTAGGATAGATGGGTAATTCGTAGTCCTCATTTACAGTCATATATGCCACGTCAAGAAATGAGAACAAAATGTAAGCATCTATGATCAGTGCTAACAAATGGTCAGATGCAATTGTCAGTTACATGTCAGGTACTGAGTGAACAGCCCTGAAATTATACTATAAGGTTCGTTGTTGCATTGATACCAATACCTCTAATTTTGATGCCTACTTGCAGCAAAAAAGCAATACCAAACTTTTTTCATTAGTGAGTCAAGCCTTGTGTGGTGCAGTGATAAGTGTTGGTGTGGTGGAGGTGGTGCAAGACTGTCAACTCTGATATCACTTTAATAAAACTTGGCAAGGGAGGGACAAACTCAACAGAAGTCTTAGTTAGATCCTCAGATCCGTAGAGGTTGTCGTAATGTGATGCAGGTGATGCAGTAATTTGAGTGGCAGTGTGAGTGTGGCGCAGGTAATGCAGTGTTGTATGTGTTGCAGGTGTGTAGGAGGAAGCCTCTGACAAGCTATGTTTCATGGGGTTTGGACAGAACCATCCACCACCGAGGAAGATCGGCAGAAAAACATACGTCGGGGCTCCAAGCTGAAGCATGAGGAAAAAAATCCATGTGTTAAGGTGATATTTCCTGTGTGTTACCCACAACAACCCAAGATAAATGTTTAGCTGTTGTGAACTACAAGTACATACAATAAAAATAGATGAGATGGCATGTCAACCTCAATAAAGTCAACAGTTATAGTTGAGTTCACTGGATGCCCAAAGAAGGAGGTGTGTGAAAGGAACTTTCACTTATGGAAACGAACAAGCATTGAGGTGCCAGTCTCCGATACAGAACCAACTACTAAATTATTAAGCTAGAAGATAAGTGTCTTAAAACATTCATCATTCAAGTCATAGGGAGGATAAAATACAGAGGCAGGCAGTGAGTTCAGGGAAGCAGAAGCAGTATGTACTTAAGATTTATGGTATATAATTGTTTTCCTTACATTTCACAGGAACATGAGATGTCATTCAAGTGTCTAGAAGAATCTTCCTACAACAGGAACGCTTGTGGTGAATACTTTGAAAACTATAAAAGGTGCAAAGAATTCTGGGTGAGTATCATATTCTTAATTTTATAATTTCAGCTTTTTGTTGGTTCCTATCTGATCTAATCTGCTTTGATGCTTGTCCCATGAAACTGAAGAAGGCCATGGTAGTAGAGTTAACATTTCCTCCTGTTCATTCAAGTGTGTAGCATACCTGACTTCTCACACCAGACCGTGACAGCACCACAGCAAACCTGTTCCTTTCCCTTTATGTAACCTGATTAGCTAATTGAACTCTATGAAATTATTTATGAAACAATCCTTGCAGTCATAGACATAACTTTAGAACAATTGACTTCCTTCCGTAAAACATTCTGCAACTTGTATCCCTTTTAGGGGTTTGATTTCCCCAACTGCCTCCTACATTTCCTTTTTTATCAGCAAAGACTCAGGTAACTTAGTACATTTATTCCTTTATCCATTATTGCTGCTCTAATCTCAGTAATTCTTTATAATGGTTATCCTTCCTGTTCCTTACAGCATTCTTCTCAATCAACATCTTATATCTTCCTCTCCTCTTATCTTCCCCAACATTCCTTATTGGTGTCTCTTCAGCTCCTTCCAAATTCTTATAATCAGAGAATTTTTATGTTAGCTCTAATCCCATTAGACTTTCCCAGACATGTGGCTGAGACTGATAATTATAACTATTATAATAATGAAAACAATAATGTTAATGGTAATAGTAGCATTATTAGTAATAACAATAAAGATTATGATAATAATAATAATAATAATGATAATAATAATAATAATAATGATAATAGCAATAGTAATAATAACAATAAAGATAATTATAATAATGATAATAGTAATAATAATGATAATAATAATAGCTCTGTAGATACTGTTAACATGTGAACTTCTTCATTAGGGTAACGTGCGTTCAGAGAGAAGAAGAGCTGGTGTTGTACCTCACCTGCCACCTGCTGAGGAGCGAGACAAAATCAAGGCAGAGTATTTGGAAAATAGGAGAAGGGAATATCAGCAACAACAACAGCGTAAACAGCAGTAATAGATGATCATTGGAAACAAAATCAAGCATGGTTGGTTTGCTTGGTCAGGGAGTTCAAATTTTGCATACATGTATATTCAGTAGATTATTCAATTGGCAGTGTCATGATCATTGGTCAAGTTGAAATCATCCTCTATTTACATCATTAGACATTTTTAATGATCAGGCGACTTTTACTACATATGAGCCTGAGGATGAGATTTGTGGTTTTTGAAAGGTTTCAGCCTTATCTTGAACTACTATATAAGCTTTAAAATGGTGGTCACCAGTCCAGAATGTAACTCTTGAGACTGTGGTGAGTCACACACACACAGCAACCAATATACATAACTTCAAGGAAATGTTGGAGATATAGAGACAGGACACTATGAGCCCCGCTCGAACCCTGTATAATACAACTAGGTAAATACACACTCACACACACACATACACACACACACACACACACACACACACACACACACACACACACACACACACACACACCAAGAAGAGAAGTTTTGGTGTATTTTGGAATTTTGTTGTTATGCCAGTTTTGGGTCTGTAGTCTTGTATTTTATTGTAATAGTCTACCTCTCTTATGATACTATTTACTTATAGTATTAGATGATAGTGAGCAATTAAAGAAACATCAGTTTTTTTTTCCTTCTTTATTCTGGATTTTTTCAGTGCTATACTGTGATGTTGACTTACATAACTTGCAGTCAAGCTTTTGTCATCACTCTTGGTAGTCATACCTCCTTCTTACATGGGTCAGTTTTGGCATACTGTGTAGTGCTTTGAAAAGGCTGACTATCTGCAATTTCTTAAGTATATCTCTGATCCCTTACTCCTGGGACCACTTCTTAAGGAACTGATAGCAGTAGAAGATTCCTACCTTCCTCAATCACTTCTTTTTCATATGTATGTCTTTATCTTATCCATTTCTTTTCAAGTAGTTTTCCTTTCCAATGAAAACCTTCAATACCATGTGCAACTTTCTTAACAAACTTTATCATTATTTTCTCAGTGTGACCATATAACTTCAGTAACTTCCATCCTGCTCATTGTCACAAGTCCTTCTGATTACTTTTACCAGACACAGCAGTCATAACTACAGGAAATTAGGTATTAAGGAGACAAGAAAAGAAGAGAGGAAAGAGGATACCTTTGGTACCAACAATGAGTGAAGCACTGATACATTGCAGTGGCCAATAGGGTTTTAATTGAATGCATCCCTACTGTCTTGTATTTATGTGTGTCTTACAAAAGTATACATGGCTTTAACTACTGCCAGATTTGGTGCTGCAGACTATATCCAACCAGAGCTTAGAGCTCATATGAACATTAGGAAAAGAGAAGCTCCAAGAAAACTGGCACTGACATTTTCTTCTGGAATGTAAGAAAGACTCGGAAAAAAGGACCATTTTCTAAAGAAGATGCTTCTTTACTGAGTCTTTCATTCTATTTGATAAATAATTTCTTGTCTTTTTTTACATCTAACTTTTATTGTAAAAGTTTAAAAGGGATAGGAAGGAATTGGTTCTCAGAGAGAGTGATAGCTGAATGAAATGGATTCAATAATCAGGCTGTTAGGGAGCTTTGAAAGAACTTAACATATATATGGATAAGTGCAGTAGATGGAAAAGCTAGGTACATATCATACAGGGACTACTAGTTGTAAGTCTTATGGCTTCATGTAGCTTCTCTTCTATGATATTGTACTAACCTGATTACTGAATCTAAGGGTTTTTATTGTCATTCCTGTAATATAACTTGTGTTACTTGAATGCCTGTTATATTGCCTCTAAAATCAGTAAGCGTTTTGATATCTATATTTTCTCCTCTGGTATATTCCATCAATGTGATATGATTATGACAAAACGATCCAAGGTAAATTTGCAGAATTTCAATTTATAATTTTCTTTTTTGGCTATGGTGTATACTATGTCATGGATATTGAGGAATGTTGATGCCCTCTATAATGTTCACTTATTGTTGTTCTCTTGTTATTCAGAAAGGTAAAGGTCCATCAATAATTTCAGGTACAAAATACTTAATGGGAGAAGTGAAAGCAATCTAAGAATCAAATATTCCTAACCCAGGCAGGCAAGTATAAAATGAATGTGAAGCACATTCTTGTGGTCTCCATCTTGGTGGCTCTTGTAGCTGCTGTGGTGGTGAAGGTTTACCCAAATTATCCAAGTGGGAGGCTGGGTGTGCTCTTCTATTACTGCACCAGGTGAGGGATTTGCACCGCTACTGCTCCTGTTGTTAACCAATTTTATATTTTTTATACTTCCTTTAATTTTTTTATTCCACGTAGGAGGTGGAGAAAATGCCAAATACTGTATTACAAAGGCACATACACAACATTCTTAAGCACTGCTTAGTCATTAATCTAGTTTTCCCATTAGTGTCTTCATTTAGAAGGAAATGCTATTTTAACCAGCATTTGTTTTATTGAGTTGCATTGATGAACTCATCTTTGATTACATTTTGACAGTATGGTGCAATTCTCCTTTGAACTTTTGGGAATGTTGTGCATCCCCATATGAGGTATGATAAGAAAAGTTCCAGAACTGTACCTATGAAAAACAAGGGTGATCTAAGTTTTGTTGCCAAGTCACTCAAGGCCTTGTGCAGCAATACACCACTCCCAGCACCTTTGTTATTTCTCTGAGGGAAAACATTATGTGCAAGCAAGCTGAACTGTGGCACATTGGCATTAGAGTGACTCATCTTCTGTTCAAATTCCCTTGAAAATGCTTGTGTTTTTTTGTCCTTCACCAACACAATCATCACTCCCCATCACATTAACTCACTAGATTTATGGTTGGAGGCCAAAGTGGAAACTTGAATTTCATCCCAATAAATGTCATTTGATGGGAAAAAAGTACAAGAACTCTTACATGGAACTATAAAATGGGTTAAGATATGATAATGAAGAGTAACATAGAAAAAAATGGAGTGATTATTCAGGACACAATGTCACCAGAGAAACATGAGTGGATTTTTTTGCCCCATATATAGAATCTTAGGTAACATTTGGGTTTTGCCTACATAAACATGGATATAATGAAAAATTATGTAATGAAATTTTAAAGAGAAATTCTATAACTATAGTTATGGAGATAGACAAATGTGCTTGTACAGTACAACTACACACATACACCTATCTTTTTTATCTTATAGTTCCCATGAAGACCGAAGGGAGGTAAAGGCTACCAGTGCTGGAGTGGCAGGGCTGCCCCTGAGTCCTGACATCCAAATCAGCATCATCATTCATGGATACACAGAGTCATCTTTTCGAGCGTGGGTCCTCAACCTTACAGATGGTGAGTTGTTACTGAGTTCCCTGTTCTTTGTGTGGATTCTGCCTTTAGGAGGCTGAGTGATAGCTCATGGTTGTGTTGGACATAGGGGAGAGTAAGTAAGTGCCATTCCTGCTACATGTTCCTTGTTTGACTTTCTCTTTTAGGTGGTGGTGCCTTTTATGTTATAAGTAGAAAATAATTATTATTTGCATTGGTGGCTTCAGGATTTTCTGAAAGACAGTATATCTCTCATCACAGAAACAGTTCTCCTACTGTGTAAATCTCAAGTAAAAGAAAAAAATTACCCAGTCTCTTTGTTGACACTGCGAGCCAGAATTGAATTACCAGTATCAGTATTGGTGAAAAATGGCATTGGTACAACTCTTCTTACCAATCAATGTGTTCATAAAATGAGATGGTTAACTGTTGGGTTAAATGTATTCTGATCTACCCTCTCTGTAATTTGGTATTCTATAGGTCTTAATGATGCTGAATTAGTATATATATTTTTTTCCCTACTAATAGTGTTTCATTATTTGTTTTGGAATTGGTAAAATATTAGTTATTTATGTTACAACAGTATGATGGACTCAAGCTACTCCTTACACAGCCCTGTTGGTTGCTGAGCCTGGCAGCTTGGTGATCTTGGTGGACTACTGGGACTTGGTCACCATCTCTCGGCCCTATATGATGGCCAACACCAGGCAGATAGCTAACATAACAGCCCAGTTCATTGACTTGCTGGTTGAGGAGAGAGGGGTGAGGTAGGTATGAATATTATGGTATTACTGCCTTTGTTCTCATACTGACTTTACTGACTTCCTTTCTTATGTGCTCCTTTTCATTAGTTAGATGTATTATGCTTTGATAAATATGTTTTTTATTGGTCATTGATGACATGAGAGAAAAAGTCATATATAACAAATATAAGCATGAGTTGAACTTCCCTATAAGTGCCTAATGATGCATTGTTTCTCATAATGATATACTTACACTGACACGTAGGGATAGTTTTAGGTTTCTAAGAGGTAGTTCAGGGTCCCTAAATCACCATTATCTAAATCTTTCCTAGAGTTTTTTTATATCGTAAAAGTCTGCCAAGCCATCTTTATTTTCAGAGTTCACACTCTTAATATGCCCTGTAAGTTGGAACCAATAGGGGAGCCACAGCAAACACCATTCTTTTGGCTTTCAATTCATATGAAGTAAGGTTCCATTCCCAAGTTAATAATGGTCTGAATTAGTCACCATCTGTGGCCTCTCATTAAGGAACAGGAGGTATTGCCCCTATAGAGCAGAAGAATCAAGATTAATGAGTATACCATGGTTGTATGTTCCAGTGTAAGTTTATAAAAATATAAGAAAAGATTATTCAAGATTACCACACACACACATATGCAGAAAGGAAAATGAAGATATGGATTGGCTTTCAATTTTCAACTATTGCACTTGTGATTTTAAGAGTTATAAGTGACACTCATCCTGGATTGTTTTCCGTCTCCAGACTTGACAAAATCCATGTCATAGGGTTCAGCTTGGGAGGCCGAATCAGTGGTCTTGTTGGGGATAGAGTCAAATCAGGACCTCTTGGAAGAATCACAGGTGAGCACTATTATCTCATTTATTAAGACTATCACGTTAACTCTTTCCCTTAGTACTTAATCAACTTAACTAGATATGTAACCCACTTTTCAACTCCAAACTTTGTGGGTAGGATTGGATGCCTCCTATCCATGGCTGCCTCCCAAAACCAAGGATGAGTTTCTAGATGCCAGTGATGCTGCCTTGGTGGTCACCCTGCGGACCTCCACCATAGGGTCTTACTCCCCACCTGGCCACATTGATTTTCATGCTAATGGAGGTCACATACAGCCAGGCTGTGGGACATGGTATCTCCCCAAGACAAGTGAGTTATAGATCTTGTATCCTTTCTCAGCACTGTTAGAGCTGCTGGCCACCTTGTATAAATGCATGGTAGACTTCAGTTTTTATGAAAGAATTGAAGGGATTGGTAAGCTTTTAATTTAGACACACAGTATTGATCCTTTGTTATTACATGAATGTCTAGTGACAAGTTCCTCATATATCAACAGTTTTAAGTTTCCCTTCTAAGATGAACAAAACTGTGTAGAATAGTAGAAGTATATACAGTATTACTTTAATGTTCAAGTTGACAAGAAGCTATCTTACATATGTAGGCCAGCTGTCTTTTGCATTGCTTTATTTTCTGATTTTCTGAATGTGCAAGATGTCAGTGACTTCACCAGTGCTATCCCAGTGACTTAATAATGTTCACTGTATTTTCTCTATAAATCAATATATTTTGCAGTAGAAACATGACAAAGGGAAGGCCTGCAAGTTAATGTTTTGTATCTACTTAAAGACTGGCATTGGAAGATAGATTATATCCTATATGTACAGGATATACTCTTGCATCTGATGGGAATGGAATGTAGCAGTCTTTATGTATCTAGCTATTTAACTATTATTTAGTAAAACCCACAAAACTGTAGTCCACATGTGATTGTCGTGCTTTACAGGTTTGTCAAACATTATTAAAAATGCAGTTTCTATAATGATGTCATGTTTTACAAAAGTAAAACAAAATTGCAGTCTGTTCATAGTTGCCAGAGTAATATGTAGGAACTCTTATTGGTAGATACAAGTGCACACGAGTAATTGTAACAACATCTCTAGTGGAGCAAGTGTGCAGCCACTACCGAGCAGTGTTGATCATGGTGGAAGCTGTGAAGCATGGGAGCAGTGCCTTCCCGGCCTGCAAGTGTGACACCAGGGAAAGTTTTGTGCATCATTCCTGTACTTGTGAGACTGTCAATCACTTCAGTCTCTCTCTAAACACCAGGTAATGGAATTTGCTGGCCTAATAATTCTACTACTTCTGTCTGAGATATAAGTAAAATTTGAGAGAGAGAGAGAGAAAAAAAATTATGTAGATATTTCTAATTCATATAAGAGAGAGAGAGAGAGAGAGAGAGAGAGAGAGAGAGATAGAGATTTTCCTGACAAAGTGAATGTCACTATTTCTAACCCTATTTTTCCCAATTAATATTCAGCAAGTCATTCACTTTATTGTGTTGTGTTTCAGTGCTCATGGAAACTTCCAGTTTTCAACAAATGCATCACCTCCATTTTCCCAGCCATTAGAACACAAGAATTAACGCTATCCTGTCCTGCCTTAACCTGTTTCTGCCCATTCAACAAACACCAAGAAAGTTTTCAAGACAATACCTGAAGATACTGTGGCTGAATCTGCTCATTACACTTTTGTACTTTGGTAGAATATTTTGTGTTGCCTTCTCTAGCCAGATTTATATCATTAACATCTATCCTTGGCTTGAGAGAAAAATCTTTCTCAGGCACTATCATAAACTGCTTCATCAAGTATGGAGCTGATTATACCTGGTGTAATTTGGAAGTTGTGATCCACTGCTAGGAAGGAGAATATTAAAATATTACACAAGGGCAGCTTTATCATCTTAGGCCTAGTCTACAGGTTGACCTGGCATCATCCTGCAGCCACTGTACCATATTGTAACATACTTCCATAAGGTTAAATGTATACTTCAGATGTATGTTAGTAATATGTGTAACATGGGTTTTCAGTAGTAAGGCTGCAAGATAAATGGAACAATTTATTATTATTATTATTATTATTATTGTTATTATTACACAAACATACTCGAGCTTTTATGCAGCCCTCCACCTTCCTACCAACTAAAAGATTTGTAATGATGTAACTCATGTGTTGCATTGTGTCTTCCTTGAGCTGTTCAGGCACTGTAACACAACTCCTTTCCATCCTTATGCATGGCCTTCCATCCTTATGCATGGAATCGCTTCAACCCACATCAATCTTCTTCCTGCCTCAGTCCCATCATTCAAATCACCCACTTGTTACAACCTTGTTCATGTAATCTTCCTGAAGACCCAGGCCTGGTATATACCTGAAGATGGAGAAAAAACATTATTGCATGTGAGGTGTTAGTTTCTTGCTACCTGTCTCCTTCCAGGCAGCAGCCAATCGGGAGAGTCAAGCATAACATCACTGTGGATGGTAAAGTTATCCATGAGAGAAAAACATTGTACCAGCTTTTGGAAATACTTGGTCAACTGTGTGTTAGCCAATTCTCTCACATTTTGTAACATAAAACAAGTGTTTGATAATTTTGAAAAAAATGTTCTAATGTACAAACAATTAGTTAGCAAAACAAAAAATAAAACATGTTTGATGATTTTTAACAAAGTTCTTATTTGCAAACAAATAGCAAAACAAAACAAGTGTATGATAGCCTTAAAAGGGTCATTATAACTGAAATTTGATAAATGGTACTTTGTTATATAAAGGGTTTACTGTACATAAAAATCCAACTCAGTTTGTAAATTAATATACAAATAGAGAAAAATCAAACTATGTTTCATTCCACTTTGACTGCCCAGTAAGATGGTGTGCCAATTTTGAGGCTCCTAATTCATGTGTTCACGGTCACCTACTGGTCACCCAGCCAGCCTTTTCCCTATGGAGCGAGCTCAGAGCTTATAGACTGATCTTTGGGTAGGGCTGAAACCACATCACACACTACACACCGGGACAGCGAGACCACAACCCCTTCAGTTACATCCCATACCTACTAGCTGCTAGGTGAACAGGGGCTAGGTACACATCAAGACGCTTGCCTATTTGCCTCGCCGTGCCCGGGACTCGAACCTGGGCCCTCTCGGTTGTGAGCCGAGCGCGCTAACTACTACATTATGTGGTGTGTGTGTGTGTGTGTGTGTGTGTATATATATATATATATATATATATATATATATATATATATATATATATATACACACACATATACACATCTATCACATTTATTGGCTCCAAGACAGGGTGAGATCTCTGTGGATGTTATGTTTACTGTGTTGGCAACTCGGTGTCTTGTTTACATTCCGTGCATCACCTGTGCCATAATAATAATTGGCTGCTGATTAGGCAATATATATATATATATATATATATATATATATATATATATATATATATATATATATATATATATATATATATATTGTTCGCACGTGTGATTGTGTAACTGTTGTTATTTGGGTGGCGTAAAGGAACTCGGGTGAGACATCTGTTGGCCACTCAACAAAATATTGCATACAAGTGAAAAGAAGTGTAGATTATATATTTTGGGGGGAGATTTTGGACCCCATCTATATTTGAAAACACATAAAGCAAACAAGCATAAAATGAGAGGTACCTGTATATATATATACATATTATATTTACCATGCTCTCTTAACTTTTTGTTTCTTTGAGAGAGAGGGAATTATCCAACAGTAAAACTTGATGGATGAAACAACATCAAAGTAACAATACACAGCAGCATCACTCACATAAAGCTTCCCACTCAGACTTGGAGAGTGTCCTGATGGCATCCACCCCTTGCCGTTCATTCAGGTGCTCCTGTGCATGGCTGTACTCTTCTTCAGTGCCTGTGGCCTGTTCATCCCTACTAGGATATTGCTGAGGACAATAATGCAAAATTGAAAATCTTACATTTATCAGTCATAGTAAATTAAGGAAATCAAGATGTCTTAAAGCATTATGTGGGCAAATTAACTTAAAAGTATGGGCAGAAAACAACTTCATGATTTGAAAATGAACTTTACACAAAGATTTCAAAGCAGAAGCAATGACCAGTGAAGTACCTTTCAAAAGTAAGTGAGGCAGGGAAAAAAAAAAGTACGCAGAGGCAATGCATGTGCAAGTGAAGAATGAAGACTACATACCCACCGACTTGATCAAGAATACTGGAGAGTTTCAACAGAAGAAAATGCCAATATATCTCACAAAACACTTCAAGATTTAAGAGTCTGGAAAACTACCATAATAATATAGATTCATGAGGAAAGAGAAATCAAAGATACACACACACAAAAAAAATAAATAAATAAATAAAATGAATAAATAAATAAATAAGAAATTTGCTGTCTCCAACTCATTGTAAGTGCTTATAAACAGGACCAGTAAGCACTTTAGTAAAAGAGTCCAAGAACAGACACAGAGAAAGAGAAACTGAAATACTGAATGTGGGTTGCTAATCTGGTTCAGTAGCAATACATACCTCTAGTGCCTGCATGACATTAAGAAGATGCTGTGAATCAGGGTCTTTAAGAGCATCCTGATACACTATATCAAACTTGCGGCACCAAAGCAGGTCAAGGCCCCATTTCTTGGCCAGTCTGTGGATGAAGCATAACAGTTAGGATCTCCATTCCCACTTGATGGGATCACTGGTATCCGCTATCTTACAACAGAAATCACAATTCAGCAGATTGGTTCCTCCAACAATGCATGTACAACTTTCTTCTAGCTGCAGGGCAGAACCTAAGAATGAAGACCTGAGATACAATACTCAGGAAGTACTAAATAGAAAAAGGTCTGGTCTGCCACACTGGCTATTTATTCCCCATTCCCTCTTACACTACTAGTACAACAATGACTTGTGTGGGTACTGGTAATTGCACTACAAACAAAGGCACAACTTCTACTTAGCAGTCATTAAATCCCTTTTCTCCAAATAATGAAGTCAGAAAGTCATTATGACTTAGCATTATCTATCCTAGGGCCTTAACCTAGGAAATCATCACGCTCTAGTATTCCACTGACATTAGGTCAATATTCGGTGTATTCATGTAAAAACATTTATCTATCATCAGGTGCATATGAGAGAGTCCCAACACAGTGGTAAGAAGTACTCAAGCACCTCAGGCCATCATATAATTAGCTGGCCAATCACAGAGCTTGACATGGACCATCAAGTGCCTGACAGCCAATGAGGTGCAGAAGATCCCAGAGTGTCTCTCGATGCACTGAATCAAACACCTTCTTGAGGTTGACATAGGCTGCAAGCTTCCCTTGTCGAAACTCACATCACCACTCCACCAGTATGTGAAGCGTACTGGTGGAGCGGTGTTAGGTGTGATATGGATACTTCCAAATTGATTGCCCCTGGAATAAAAACTCTTCCACCTCATAGTGAATGCATATCATTTCAATATAAAATAATATATGAGCATAATAAAAGAAGCAAATAAGACATTGAACACCTTAGCTGTGTTCTCAATAACAGCTCCTAGACTTACTTCTGTAGTGTTGGTGGATGAACCAAGAATTCTGGACAGTCAACAACTCCCTCCAGGAAGAAATTGTAACGATCACCAAAGAGTGGTGGATTATCTGATCTGTCCTCTGGGAATTCTATCATGTACACCTCATTGCCACATTTTTGGCCACCACTTGACTTCATCCGTGACCTGTGGGAGGGAAGGAGGTGACTACTAATGGGAGGCAGTGTAAGTGATGGGTAGCATAGCAATATTTCATTTCCTTCCTAAAAATATATAAATGACAATGCATTCCATAATCAGCTTGTGCCTCACATGATCTCATAAGCACTGGGGATGGTGGCCACAAAATATCCTCCCTTCTTGAGATTCTCGGACACATTACGAAGCATTGTCTCAGCCTGGGGGAGACTCTCAAAGCAGTAGTGGAAGGCAAACTGACATGAAACTAAATCCATTTGTCTCTTGGCATTCACCATCAATGGCTTGATCCTTTGCTGTTGGGTTTAGAGATACAAATATGAGCAAGCTACAATATATATGATACCTTATTCTAGACACTTTATCTAAATACAGTGGAAACTCAACAATCGAATGTAGACACTTTATCTAAATACAATGGAGACTCAACACTCAAATGACTCAATAGTCCAACATTTTCAATACTCTAATGCAAAAGTTCAATTTGATACTAAAAAGAATGTAGTACTCAAATATCTGCACAAGTGGTTGTAAACAAAGGCCTGGCAGAGGTAGTGTAGTGTCAGAATGATGATCATTTCAGGCAAAGTATCACTACCACTTGGTGCCTTGGAGTCAAGGTGATCTTCATGACAATATCATATATGAATACAAAGATGATATTCATTAGGGTAACTAATGTGGCAAAGGAAGTGAAAACGTAACTAAAGCGATCTGTGGCAGTGAAAGAAATAGAAAAATTGTTATTACATGTATATGAAAAAATTACATTGAAGTTTTTGTAAGCTTAAGGTTTTGCTAAGGTTACAATGAATTACCTGATTTCTAAGTATAAATAGTCAAACTTTTTGACACTTGAACAACCATTTGAAACAATTAAGTTCAAGAATTGAATCTCCACTGTACTGTAACAAGAGAAAATCCACATGAAACTTCTCCATCCTTACTCATTCATTCTAAATTGTCTCCTTTTGCTGCAGTTTGTTATTTGTCTTGAGTTTACCCTACTAAGTCTTTATATTTGGTTTATATTACACACACTTCCTTCTCTCCATATCTCTGATCATTTACTTAAAAGATGCTAATCTGATTCATTCAGTAAACCACATGTTATTTTCACTCAAATGTAAACTTTTTTGTATTACTGTAAATTAAAGCCTCTTTTAGAATTAGCCCAATTTTTCAAAATATACAATGAAACTTCTTCCAAAAAAAGCATAAAAGTTCACCATGCTTCTTGTGCATGCATAAAAGTTCTCTATAAAGGTCTTTATAAAATCAGAGGTGCTAGCATATATGATCTCCTTCACTAACAGAATTTACAATACACTTATCCTTATTCCACGCAATGCAGTACATCAAACATGTGTTCAGCATTTGAATTACTTTCAGTTAATCTTAACCAGTTTGAAAAAAAAACAGGAATCTATTCTATCATTCACCTCTGTCAATTATTGAATTTTCTTAATTATGTTCTAAACAGAATATTGCTTTGCCTGTACCTATAAAGATAAATAATTAAGTCCAAGAAGTCTCCCTCACCTTGGTACAGTCAGCCACAATGAATTCTGCATTGAAGCAGTTCCCACGGCTTCGGTTCTTGGTCCGGTTGTACCGTTCCTTGCACTGCTCCACAGAGGTCTCTGCTATGTCTGCACAAACCAAATACTGAATGTTGCCCTGTACAGATGGAAAAAGGAAAAAAATCTTTCAAACATTACAAAAGCATATATGAGAGTATGTAGTGATAAGGAAATATTTAATCTCTGAAGAAACAACCATCAGTGTTGGTGAATTTTTTCCTTCTATGATCAGCCCTCCAATACTGAGCAAAAAATTGTAGTCTGTATTTACATCCCCTCAGTAAACTTTTAATAAGGAAAAGTGGATGTCAACAAACAGAGATGGAAAAGAATAAGAAAGAATAAGAATGAGAACATCTATAACAGGTATAATATAGTTAAAAGAAGAAGGTAAAGGAGAAACAAGATCTTAATCATCTACGGTGGAGTTGTCAGCTATCAGCTTTTGCAGCAAAAGACAGTGAAGCCATCTGAATGAAACAGAAAGGGGAAGAAGAAAAGCTGCCAAAATATTTCTGGCAAGATGCCAAAGATCTCAAGGGATGAACCCACTAGATTTTGACAGTTTTCCTTGGTGGAACAGTTTTTGGCAAGCTGGATATCAAAGTTGCTCTGATGTATGAGATGGACAGTTAATGTAGCATCTACTCAATTTGTGCCTGGCTGTTGTTTCGTGCATTTATAATGAATGTTGTTTTGAACAGTACAGTTACAAAGTACATGGCTTTAAGTAAATATGCATATAGTATCAAATGCAATACAGTATGTATAGGACAAAACATACTCCTCAACATCCTAGATAAAGTTCAGTTTAGGCAGTGGACACCTGACAGAAGAAAACTCACAAAATACACAAAAAATCTTTGCTTTAATTAAGCAGTGGACAACTGACCCAAACACTTACATGACCCAGCTACTTTTCCAACCAAATTAATTTGCCTTATTGATGGATTACTGTAAGTAACATAATTCAAGCCCTGTAAATAAATATTCACATACCTTTTGCCACTTGAGGAGATCCCCTCCCTTGCCACAGCCCAGATCCAGCACTGATATGGGGTATCCATCCACCTGCCGATCCCGGATCTGCTTCAAGCAGTATGATATGAGGAAACTCTTAATCCAGTTGTTTGAGTTACGCATGTAAAATATACGACTCTTGGAACGTTCTTTGAGTCCCTTCTCCTCAATATTGTTATAGTGACTAGCAACCACAGATCCTGCAAAGATAAACATACACCATATATGCATATGTATATATGGGGAGGAGAAAGCAGACACCTACTGCAATGTTAATTTACTCCCAGTGAGGTCTAATAACACTAGTTCCAATCTGGACCAGTTCTGGCCTGGCCTGTTCTGATCTGACGAAGTTCAGGGGATGCTGTGAGCTCTTATTAAAACTGGTTGTGACCTTGCTGAACATTTCCCTTTGTCTCACAACAGCTCTGCGGCATCTCCGCTAGTTTTCCTTATCTCCCCAACTGCTTACTCTGTACAAGGGTCTTTTCCATCCATTTATGGAGTACTCTCACATAGCATTATTGGATAGGGTGGAATCAAAAGCTTTTCATCTCAACAACTCTGACTGACTGTCTTTAGCCTCTCCCTCTTAGCTGGAATATTACATTTCTTACTGTCTTCTAGTAGTATTTTCATACTAACTGCTCTATTAATCTTCTTAACTGCATGCCTTCCCTCCTCCTGCAGCCTCACTGCACAAAACTTTCTTCTTCCTCTTGACCATATTCTGTCCAAGTCTCTAATGCAAGAGTTAACCAGTACTCCCAATCACTCATTCTTTTCTCTGAAAAACTCTGGAATTCTCTACCTGTCTCTGTATTACCAATTTCCTATGACTTGACTCTATTTAAGAGGGAGATTTCAAGACATTTGTCCCTGATTTTTTTGTTGCCCTTGGCCAGCTTTCCCTTCTTACATAAAAAAAAAAAAAAAAAAAGGCAGATGATAAGGAAGAAGTGGAGATGACACACTGTTTAAGTTCTACATATTTACATGTTATTCTTTACTACATGGCATTGCAACTCTAGTTTAGAAGAACAACCAAATGAAAATCAGTTAAAAGGATGGCAAGCAAGACAAGTTACCTTGACTTCCTACAGAAATAGTAAAAGAAAGTGCTCCCAGTCACGCTATCCTTTCAGTTCCATTTCATAATGTGTTCGGAACACAGTAATATCACACTTGGCTGTGGGGTGTGTTGCCAAGCCATATCCCCATTGAAGGATAACTAACAAACAAATAAAATAAGTAACAATCTTGATAATGCTAGAATGTGCAGAGTACAGTAAGATCAGCAGACAACATAAAGAATAATACTATAAAATGATATAAAAGAAAAAGACTTTTCACTATAGCATGCAGGACCTGTAGATATAGAATTATTTCAATACCAATTCCAGGATATGGCAGAGATAATGCAGACAACCTACCAAGGCTGGAGTCTCCTTCAGCAGCTCGTCTCTTATTGCGAGCAACAACTTCTGGGTCAGCCATGTTGAGCTGTGAGGAAGGACAATGGATGTGTTACTCTGCAAAGAATTCTGAGGAAACTACAAAGACACAACAGCAACAAGTATGTTGAGGAGGAAGTGAAGGAGCCACACTCATGATTTTGTGCTTAGCCTAGTGTATACATTTTGGTACCTGCAACATTCTGCATGTCATGAGTTTTCTCATCATGGCACATTTACCTGTGTTGTATATGTAGGTTTTACATGTCCTTCTTGCCTTGCCTTGCACTCCACCACTACACTGATACATGTGAGTTGCCCCTTTTGACAGAATAAAATCTCTGTTGATAAGTTGGGTACAATTACTGCCCACTTGGGTAAGCATGCTATTAATGGTAGGTCAGTGTAAGTGATTGGTACCACAGTAATAGTTTTCAAAACACATCAGGAAAACCCAATGCTAATTATCTTAAACTAGGTTCATTAGCTAGTTCATATATCTGAATTAGAATTATTAATCTTGATTTGACTTGTACATAACAACTTAACTGTGAATGAAATGAAGCCTATTAGTGAGCTGGCACACTGGTAAATCAGCTACAGCACTTCAGACAAAATAAATGAGACAATTCACTAGCAAGCTGGTAGAACAGTAAAATGTCATGTGAACCACTCCATAGGCAATAGACACCTGATGAAACGAAGATTTCTATACTGAGTATTTTGAACGCCACATAGAGTCCTGCAAATAACAAAAATGGCCAAGTTTAGTTAGTCAGTATGGTCCTATGGAGATAAAGCTTTGGTAAAGCTTTTTGTGAAACATGGACTTTTTCCTGAGAAAAAGTTGTGTGTTAAGAGTGGAAAGGAATGCCAATTAGATCTTTGTCATAAAGAAAACTTCATGCTTTCATTACTGAAGCTGCAAAACTTTACCCACCTCCATCGCTTTAAATGTTCTTCACCTCACCAGTAAAAAAATTCTTCTTGAACAGAGTGGCATATGAATGGAATGGGCTCAGTAATTTGGTTGTTAATGTTAAGTCACAAGGGAGCTTTAAAAGGTCAGACAAATTTGATTGGAATGATAGTGGAAAAAAGTAGGTGTGCTTCATACAAGTATTACCAAGTTTAGGTCTGATAGCTTCTTGTAGGTTCCTTATTTCTTACTTTCTTAAGTATATGTGGTTCAAACCTCAGGAGACAGCAAAACAGCACTGTCCCACCGGTCACTTGTGTCTGTCGTGTAAACACTCGGAAGGTAAACACACACACACACACTCTGTCCAACGGGCCGATCCACTGCCACGCAACTCTCGCTGGCTTACGGAATGATATTATACGATCCTTGGCCCTACATCACTCATAAAACAAAACAAGAAGAACAACAATAATGCAATAGCTATACCAGTTTATAAAAGGTAATTAAAGATATAAAATGATTGGTTAAAAAAAATAGATATGGTTGTACTGTTTAAAGATTTTTAGTGACAAAGAGAAAGACAGACCGTCCGCCTCTTATTTTCCAACTCCTGTACTAATGTACTAATCTTTTAACGCTGGGCTTTTCCTCCTCCATTCACGATCGCTATAGACAAGAGCCCCTAAACCTGGAGGAAGCACAAACAAACACGTGTGTGTGTGTGTGTGTGTGTGTGTGTGTGTGTGTCGCAGTCGCCTGCTGGTCAAAGCTCATAGGCCAATTTTCGGGTAGGGCTGAAACACACCACACACTACTCACTGCGAAGCCACACAGGGTTACATCCCGAGGAGCCTAGATACATATCAAAATATAAACAGAAAGTATAATTTTACCTGAACTGGACTTACTAACCTGGAGAGCGGAGTATAGTTCATTTCCGTCTCGTTTAAATCCAACATGCATTGCGAGTGTGTTATTACTGGAATAATGCTGCCATCACTTCAACACGAAAGTTCAGTACTCCATTAGCAGCCTTTTATTTATTTATTTATTTTTATTAAAGTGCAAGTGCAGGAAACGTAACTGATTAAACAACCTCCTTCACTATTATCGGCATCGCAGTAATATATGGATCAAGGATGTCAAGATTACAACAGGCTGTCTCCATTTCGAGGACCTGCGAAGCCCTGCCCGTGATGAAGCCTTAAAAAATGTGTAATATGGTAGTCTGCAGACGCGAACACAACCCATCCACTCATCAACACTAATTTTGCCAATTCACTGTTACAATACTACTACTACTACTACTACTACTACTACTACTACTACTACTACTACTAGTACTGTTGCTGCTGCTGCTGATGGTACTACTACTACTACTACTACTACTACTACTACTACTACTACTACTGCTGCTGCTGCTGCTGCTGCTACTGCTGCTACTACTACTACTACTACTACTACTACTACTACTACTACTACTACTACTACTACTATAGCTATATTTGTTGTTACTGGTACTGCTGCTTTTATTCTTACTGTTGTTGTTGTTGTTATTGTTGTTGTTGTTGTTGTTGCTGCTGCTGCTGCTGCTGCTGCTGCTGCTGCTGCTGCTGCTGCTGCTGCTGCTACTACTACTACTACTACTACTGCTACTACTACTACTACTACTACTACACTACTACCAAGTATTCTCAGAGAGAGAGAGAGAGAGAGAGAGAGAGAGAGAGAGAGAGAGAGAGAGAGAGAGAGAGAGAGAGAGAGAGAGAGAGAGAGAGAGAGAGAGAGATTCCCTGAAAACGCTAAATTGTAAGAAAACTGGAAAAGTCTCCCCCCAAAATGTGTATGACTTGTTAACGATAATGCTTAACTTGCTCCAGCAGCTGAATGTCTATACCCCATCATGGGAACTCATCTCATTGGCCTCTGAATCTCTGCCGGAGGTGGCTAATAATATCTCTTACCGAGGGTGGGAGAACACGGGACCACTGCGGAATAGCATAACTATCAATGAAAATTAATTGCGTGCAAGATATTGAAGACAGCCGATTGAAGAAAGGGAATCAATGAAACAATAGACTTTTGAGTTCACATGAGTTCACGCGTGGATATGATACCCTGATTTGTTCCCAAGTAATGCCACATACTAATTCTCACAGTTATATCTGACAAGTTGTCAATAATTTGTGCTTCAAGAGCTTCTAACTGCCAGTGTTTTAATAAAAAAAAAGAAACAATGTTATGGTGAACTATGGTTTCCAAATCCAGAAATATCTGTATCATTTTACCTTATACATTTCAAGGTTTATTTGATTGATTTCATTGTGTAGCCTTACTTTTCACTTTTCTTTTCCATTTCCATAGAATTGTACAGCGGGACCAAGACAAGTAATTAACGAATAAAATTATGCAGTATTAGTTCAGATAATCGGCAGTCCTTAACTTCACCTGTGAATACTTAATAATGGTGAGTTACTGTCCACGACACTCACCTCTGCGGCGTCCATCCACACCGCTTAGTGCTCGCATCCACTGACTGCCCGTGAGCACTTGGCAGGCTTCCGCCCCTCACGCTAAGCATACAAGAGCTCTGGACGGTCCCCCAAGCCGCCTTTTTCCTGCCGTTGTAGTTGCTCTTGTTCATCCGAACTGTGCCCAGCCTACCTTACGCTCTCTTCGCACATTACTCACACAGTGTGTCTCATTTAAAATCAGAAACAAGCATTCATGGATCCTGAAAAAGTCTGACATGCCAAAGAAAATTCGGGTTGTAAACATTCATCAATAGTGTGTGTTGGCGTATGCGTACGTGTGTTTGTGTGTGTGCAAAGAAGTGCCGGACGAGTGGTGGCAATCCAGTTTGTGTCAACACTCACCGGCCACGCCTCAGTAATGTGATGGAAGAACGTGCTTGATACGTGCAGTGACGTTACCGAAAACCATGCGGGCACTTCACGACAAAGTAATGGTGTTGAACTTGATGATGAACTGGGACCGACATAAGTCCACATTTCACAAACTGATTCATGGTGTCTGAATAACGCGATAAAAAAGGAAATTATGTGAATTACGTGAATAATTACATATATATCATGAAGTGCGTTGCAAGAGTGTTTACTGAAACGTTATTCTTTGGTAGCAAACTTATCAGCTATCCAACAAGGCAATGAGCAATTGGCTGGAGCAGTGATAGTGGGCGGTGAAGCAGTGAGTCTCCATGAACAGGGGAATATAACAATTACCTTCTACAAAGAAACCCTTGTACTACGACATACGTCACGGAGAAAGGAAAGGAACACAGTGAGTGGTCGATTCTGCACAACATAAAATATACTGTCACGAAACAACAACAACGAAGGACCAAGAGGAAGGTGTGTCCCTTGTAGTAGAAGCTTTAAAGGGAAAATGCTGCTCTTAGCTCATGCCAAATATGTGCAATGAGGCAGACAGATAGACATGAAATTTAGGCATCTATTGTAGCGATTGTTCAGTCTATTTTACGTCTTAATTTACAAACATAAATGTAAGCATGGGATTAACTTTATCAGATTTCCTACAATATTATGTAGTATCTTGAATGCTGTCGTGTGTGTGTGTGTGTGTGTGTGCGCGCACACACACACACACACACACACACATTAACTATTTGTTTGTTTATTCTTTTTTGTTTTTTTCTGATGAAGTAGGTGGATTCCTGTTGAAAACACTAACAATTCTGATTGAAGCTGATGGAAGATGGGTAAGCAAAAGCTGGAGCTGAAGAGAAGTGACCACAGCGACATAATGGAGGTGGAGGAGCCGCGGGAGGAGGAAGAAGGGGAGAGAGGGTCCTCGGTCAGTCCTGGAGCCCAGGCCAGACGGGACGCCTTCAAGAAAATGCGTCACTCGAAGCCATCGGAGGTATGAGAGAGAGAGAGAGAGAGAGAGAGAGAGAGAGAGAGAGAGAGAGAGAGAGAGTGGGGAAGAACTGTAGAACACACACACACAGTTCCCGATGAGACCATGGTGACTATGCACACACGATATAGGTAGCTAACCGGGCAGAAAACAAAACAAACAAACAAACAAAAACAGCAAATTGTAACACTGAATGAAGGCGAAGATACCACTATAACCAAATTGATGCCCACTAATCCCATACAAGAATAAACAGTTTGGAGACGCTCGCTATAGTTCACTTGTATTATATTGTTCACCCAATGGTGTTCCTTCCTTCATCCTCATTGCCTCTGTTCTGCGTCATTTCCCTAACTTTACGCACTGCAGTGATGAGACCTTGTTGTTTCCAATATTTCTCTTACGCACTATTCGTCCTTCTCTTGCAGAAGTCCATGGACTTCGATGATCTACTGCCCCATGTTGGTGAGTTCGGCCGTTATCAGAAGTTGCTCATCTTCCTCATTTGCCTGCCAGCGTGTATCCCATGCGGCTTCCACGCATTCAACCAGTTGTTCATGAGCCCCGTGCCGCCGCATTGGTGCCGCGTGCCAGCATTGGAAGAGGAGGGTCTCACGCCACTGCAGGCAAGGAATATATCCATTCCCAGGGTGAGTTACGCATGCTTGATTTTGTTCTCACATCAAGACTCTTTTTAGGAGTCACAAAGATCATCAGTCGTAAAGTTATAAGATTTTTCTCCAAAGTATGTTTTGTAGTTTGCTTATCCATACTGTCATTACCAGTCCCCTGAAAGGTTAATAGAGTTAGCCGAAAATCAGGGACAAATATCTTGAAGGCTCCATTTTGAATAGAGTCAAGTGACAGGTAGATGGATACACAGCGGCAGGCAGGGAGTTCCAGAGTTTACCAGCAAAGAGGATAAATTATTGGGAACACTGGTTATCACTTGCGTTAGAGAGTAGATAGAATAGGGGTGAGAGGAAGAAGAAAGTGTTGTGCGGTGAGGTCGCAGGAAGTGGATGGGGTGGGGGGGAGGCATGCAGTTAGCGATATTAATATAACAGTTAGCATGTAAGTAGCGCTAGAAGATAGTAAGAGATGCAACATTCCGGCAAAGGGAGAGAAGCTGAAGACAGTCAGTCAGAGCAGAGGTGTTGATGAGACGAAAAGCTTTTGATTCCACCCTATCTAATAAGGCTGTGTGAGTGGAACCCATCCTACATGTGAAGAGTACTCCATACGTAGACAGACAAGGGCCCTGTTCAGAGTTAACAGGTGGGGGAATAAGAAAAATATACGCCTCCATACCAGACAGTATCACCTCTGATATGCCCTCAGCACACAGAGATGGGTCTCTGACACGAAAACAGTAATTATTCCAGGGAAAATCAACATAATGCCTTCTCAGGTCTCCCAATTAACAGAAGCAAAACGCCAGAAGCGTCTCCGCTTCGGGGATCTTAAGGAGGGATTGGAGAAATAGGGCAAAATACAAATAGGAGATTGTAATCGGAGGAACCCAACGGAGAAGACAGGGTAACAGCATAAGCAGAAGGATTAGAGGTGAGGAAAGGATTGAAAATGTTGGGCGTATCCTCAAGATAGTCAGGATGAGAAACAAGTAGCGTATAACACGATCTGTACTGTAAAATTTACATAGTAAGTTATTTGATATAAAGTTTATTGTAGGCATTTAGGAATTAACCAATATATATTGAAAGAACTGTTATTTCTAGGAAGCTGACGGCAGCTTCAGCCAGTGCACGCAGTATCTGGTCACCAACTATACACCAGACACCACACAGCCAGACCCAAAGTGGCCCGTGGTGGCTTGCATGAACGGCTGGACCTACGACACCTCAGAGATCTACTCCTCCATTGTGATAGATGTGAGTCTGGCCAGAGAGAGAGAGAGAGAGAGAGAGAGAATGTATGCCTGTATGCCTACATGTGTATCTTGCTTCCTTTGCACGCCTCAGTCAAAAGTTATATCTTCTCCCTCTTCTTTATTGCCTCCAATGCAGTACGACCTGGTGTGTCAGCGGAGGATCTACCCAACCATCGGCCTCTCGGTGCTTAATATTGGCGGCATTATTGGTGTCTATGTCTTCGGCACCATCTCAGACAAGTAAGTTAGACTCTCTCTCTCTCTCTCTCTCTCTCTCTCTCTCTCTCTCTCTCTCTCTCTCTCTCTCTCTCTTAGGCAAGAACTATTAAAACTAAAAGAATGCACCAATAATGATTAATATAAGTAATCTCTTATTGTGACCGTTCTATTAATTTTCTAAAAGATAATAACGGTAATGAGTTATTAAATGAATGAATGAACAAATTGATTAATTAGTTAAGAAATATGAAATTAGAATTAGTAAATGAATGAATAAACAAGCATGTGAATGTCATATGGTGGGATGTTCCTAATTTACTTGCGGCGCCTAAGCTGATTCAGTTAAACATTTCTTTCCTTGATTTGCTCGCTCGTTGGGACAGGTTTGGCCGGCGAGTGTCGTTCCTGGTGTGTCTGGCGCTGGAGCAAGTGTCGGGACTCATCACCGCCTTCGCCCCGGACTATTGGAGCTGGGTGGCCTGTCGCTTCCTTGTGGGCCTCACTGTGCCAGCCATCTACCAGATACCTTTCATCATTTGTAAGTGTGTGTGTGTGTGTGTGTATATGTGTGTGTGTGTGTGTCACTTTTTTCATACTTTCACCTTCTTCTACCTGTTTCGTTAAATTTTCTGTTTACATCCAGAATTTATTCTTTCTTGTGGCCACACCTGTTCGTTTTTTTTTTTTTTTTTTTTTTTTTTACCAACATTTTCCTATGTGTCTCTATCTACAACTCGCTTTCTTCATAACCCTCTTGAGCCTCCTTGATACAATAGATCCCTATCTGCCGTGCTATTATTCCTTACCCTCCCTCTATGACAGGCAGAGAAACCCTCCTATTCATTTCTCTTTATAAGTCTACAGCTTTTCTCCCTTCCTTTCTTCTTTACCACGCTTGAAGGTCACATTATTTTTTTTCCAGCACGCTTCCTTTCCTTACAGCCCTGGAGTTGGTGGGTCCGAGTTATCGCAGTTTCGTGACTGTGATGACGTGTCTCTTCTACGTGGGCGGGATGCTACTGCTGGCGGGTGTAGCGTACCTGGTCAGGAATTGGGTGTACCTGTGCCTGGTTACCTCTCTGCCCTTTTTCACCTACGTCGTGTACTGGTGGTAAGTGAGAAGCAGGCTGACTTATTGGACTTTGATGTGACGTCGTTTGGTTGTCTCAGTGAACCTTTGCCCTGACGCTGCCTGTCTCTGCCTGCCATCAAGGTACCTGCCTGAGTCTCCTCGTTGGCTGCTGTCACAGGGCCGCCTTCAGGAGGCCAGAACTATTCTCGTCAAGATGGCGGAGGTCAACAAGACAGTATTACCAGAGTCTTTCCTCCAGAAGCTCCAGGTGGGTAATTTCCTGCAGTATAGAAGATTAGGAGTTGTCTTGGAGTTCTGACGGACTTGAGGTGAGGGTGCCTGCAACGACGCGAGAAAACAATAATTATTATCTCACACCACAAGCTTCACCCGCCACCTTTCCCAACTACTTTCGTCTCTCTCTCTCTCTCTCTCTCTATCTCTCTCTCTCTCTCTCAGACACACACAAATAAATAAATAAATAAATAAAATAAATAAATGAATAAATAACAGGTAACAAATAGTAAATAATAATTATACTGCGTTGACTACACGTTTAGTGGCAGACACGAGGATACTCTACATATAGGGCACTCTGTATAGCTACTGCTTCTATCATTGCATGTCGCACACGGTAACTTACTGTACTTCTGTTTTTTTCTGGCCTATTTCTTCATGCACATCACAACATTATTGATGGGTTCCTTGCATGGCAGGATCGCATGTTGGCTCAGCAAGCCCTCAGTGTGAGCTCAGCACAGTACCACACCAGCTCAGGTTTCTTCAGCATGTGTCACACTCCCAACATGAGGCTGAAGGCAATCCTCATCACTATAGTATGGTGAGTACAGTTCTCCCTGCACTCTGTACACACCACGTTGATGTATTTACTACACCACTCTTAACATGTACGGTAGTTCGTTATCTCCCACTGCCACCACCTTGCCAGTGTTATAGTAGACGCGATTCTCACACTTCTACGCCCAGGATATAGAGTATATAATACATGTCTGCAGTGTTCCTGAAGGAGAGGACGAGTCTAGCTTCAAAATCATCATCATCATCATCATCACCACTATCATCATCGTGGTAATTTTATTTGCTTATTGCTTATTGGTTGGCTTCATGTATTCCATTTCATTCGCCCACACTCTCCAGTGGTAATGTAGGTAAATTTAGTATAGTAGTGTTCCTTACATTGACAGGTTCGCTAACGAGACGGTGTACGTGGGGCTGAGTTACTACGGCCCTGCGATGGGTGAGGATGAGTACCTCTCCTTTTTCTTGGCGTGCGCCGTGGAGGTGCCTTCCTATCTCATGTGCTGGGTGGTGATGGACCGCTGGGGCCGCCGCTGGATCCTCGGCATGGGCATGATCGTGGGCGGCATTTTCTCCATTTGCACTGTTTTGATGCCTGAAGGTTTGTCTGCAGCTTGATTCTTGTCGCAGATGTAGGAAATAATTAAAAAGCTTTGATCGCTTTGATGGGAATTCTTCAGGAATATATTAGTGAGTGAAGATATCTCATTCTTCCATCTACTATCGGCCTTGACTTTGCATTGTATAGCAGTGGCATTTGACTGTGAATGACTGTCATGATGCGCACTTGGTGGTAGCATTGCGGTGTAGTATTAATAATTGTTCCAGGAGTCGAGGGATTTGCTCTTAATTGTATCGGATCCTACTTAGTCCTTTGCTTTTCTAATCACATCTACTTCTTGTATACTGATCGATGAATACACTTTTTTTTGTTGCTACAGTTAACTTTTTTTTTTTTTTTTTTTTTTTTTTTTTTTTTTTTTTTTTTTTTTTTTACTTCATAATTTTTCTTTCTCTCATCTTTTCCATGATTTGTTCATTACTCATCACTAGCGTATGTGCATTCAAGATGCCCTTAGCTTGTAATACCCCCCTCCCTCTCTCTCTACTTTTACAACAATAACACTCTTTGTTGCCCTTGATCAGAGTTCCCCTCTTAAATGAACAAAGGAAAAACAAGACAAGGAAAGTATATATACCATAATATCCTCTCCATCCCTCTCTTCCTAACAGGCGCATCCATGGCCACGCTGGTACTGTACCTGGTGGCCAAGTTTGCCGAGTCTGCTGCCTTCCTCATCATCTATCCATTTGCCGCCGAGCAGTATCCGACAGAAGTGCGCGGTGTGGGAATTGGGTTCTCAGCCTACGTTGGCGGCTTAGGGCTCGTCATCATCCCATTCATTAATTACCTGGTGGGTATTGTTGGGGTAATTGATGAGTGAGTGTTGTGTTTCTGGGTTTGATGCCATCACTTCTAGGATCACATGGAGCTGTTCAGAGGATGAGGTAATACTGATCGAATGACTGACTGACATTGGCATGGTAACAAAGTAAGTGATGTAAGTGACTATGGAATTGAACAAAGGCTCCGTACATTAACCTCTATTCATTTATAAAATTAATGTAGCAGTAGCTATCTTCCTTTTTTTTTCTACTTGATGGCACTAGCAGTGAAGGTCAAGCCATGGAAAGGCCTCATCCATCGGTTGTGTTACAGGGCACGGAGATGTTGGTGCTGCCGCTGCTCATCATGGGTGTAGTGTCTGCTTTAGGAGGAGTGCTTACCTTCAGGCTGCCAGAGACACTCCAACAGAAATTACCCAATACTTTGGCTGAGGGAGAAGCCTTCGGCCAAGATTTCTCCTGGAATGACTGTCTTGTCTGTGTCCCCGAGGGGTAAGTTGAGACATATAGTGTTATTATTATTACTAGTAGTAGTAATAGTAGTAGTAGTATTAAGTGCTCATTATTATTTTTTTATTATCATTATTATTACAATAACAACATAAGCAACTACTGCAACTACTTCTACCACCATCACCACCACCACCTATTAAAAGCTTCTTTTGTAGCTGTATGAGAATATGTATATCATTACAGTTTCCATATAATTTCTCACACACACACACACACACACACACACACACACACACCTACAGTGGAGATAAAGATTTACATTCTCATGTCCATACAAAGAAATTATGATCACTATATGTAGTACTAGTGCTACTATTAACAGTAATAATAATTTTTTTCTGTAATTTCGCCAGCACAAAGGAGCTCAAAGAAGAGGATGCACCTCCTGAAGAAGAAATAGTGAGTGTGGAGAACTTGGGCCGCCAAGGATCAATGGCTGGACGTGCAGAGAGGGGTGGGGCAGATGAGGCCACACCCCTGCGTCGTTTGGGTTCCCTGAGCAGGGGTCAGTCTCTGCTTAGACGCCAGACCAGTGTCATGGACACTCCAATCATTACAGATGCATCTGGGGCCATGAAGCTCACATTCTGGGTGTAGTTTACACTGGGTGTAGCTCACATTCTGAGTGTAGCTTATGTCTATGGTGTTGCTCACATCCTGCATAACTTATGTTTTGGGTGTAACTTATGTTCTAGGTGTAGTTAATGTTTTGGGTGTACCTTGCATCTTTGGTGTAGCTTACTATGTAGATTAGTACTTATGTTCAAGATATAGATAGTTTAACACAGATTCTTCTTCACCATCATCAATGGCAAAGGCACCCTAGAACCTGATTACTCTCTGTGATCTTTCAAAAGTCCCAATGAGAGGGTATTGTTTAAAAAATACGGGTCTTTCTCAAATTGCTTTCAGGTTACAATGGATTAAGAACACTCATGAGTTGTTCTCCACTATTTGCAATCTGAATTTTATGCTCTCTGATTGCCCTGTCTACCTTTCTTAATACACTGTAACTCTTGGGCAGCTTCATACTCAAGGAAAGGGATGAAAGTCAAGCAGCCAAGTTAACTTTCTCCCTTCCATCTACATTCTGCAGGGAACAACTGTCTTTACTAATTTCTAAATAAGTAATGCAACTTTCTATTAGACAAGAGAATGGCTTCTCTTTATGTGTTGCAACTGCTTTTTACACCAAGTTAGTATGAAACATTTTCTTGTGTATGACATGCACTTGCTATTGCTATGAAGGACAACACAAATATGACTGCTTTATAGTGAATTGTAGGCATACTAGTGCATCAACAATCTCATGTTAGGCACCAGTATCTCCCTCATAATAACTTATTTGCTGCTGCATTAATATTAATATGTATAAAGAATACCATATTACTATAATGAACATATCAATCTCTTAGTATAAATACTTCAGTTTAATAAATCACTATTCCAATCTGAAGTTTTTGTAAAAATGACACCACTCATGTGGTGAAACTCATCTTTTTTTTTAAATGAAGGATTGATATAAACTAATGCCAAAGTAACATTTGATTTGCCACTGTGTTGGGAAGGCAGATGATAGTAGGCCCTGTTCTCTCATGTCATAGTGTTAAGCTAAAAAGTGATGGCATCTCTTCTCTTTAAGACCAAGTAAAGCTTGTTCATGGCATTTTGACATCAAGATATATATTGTTAAGCAAGAGGTGTTAGCATTTGTTTGATTGTGTTATTCTTACTACTATTATGATAAGAAGCAAAGCAGCAAGATTTACTCCTCTGAAGAGGTTTACTGTAGGAACTGTCTTCCCTCCCTTCTGGCTCTCTTGACAATAGGAGTACTAAATCTCCTTCCAGGGAGATAATGACATCACTTAAAATTTTAAACACGATGCAAGCATGACCTTACTTATATGCCTTATCTTGTGATGCATATAAAGTGGGTTTCTAGATGTACTGATACTTGTAGCTTTGTACTGTTGTTTACAGTATATAGTTTGAAAAGCCATACAAGTAGGTGAGAGCAGTGAAGAGTCAGTACATGTTAATAGCTGGAGTAACTACAAAGTACACACACCCCACTGGACTGAAGAGTTAGAGTGCCTCAGTTTACAGAAATGTACCACAAAAGAATAAATTAAACAAATCTCTTGCTGACATTCTTTCTCCATGCTATTGTTATGCCTCTGTAATTTCAAGAGATAACTTCTTGCATCAATTGCTCAATGATTCCTGAGCATTCAGATATTTATGGGGGCAGTTTGCAGGCTCCCTTTTTGCCTGATGGTTAATATTCTGCGAGTTTTTTTAGTGTTGTTCTGTTAAATACAAATGATGTTGAGTACTTATTGCTGGAAGCTCTGAAAGCAGAGGATTACATAATATTCCATATGTGTGTGGCCATCTGCAGTCCTCCATGAGACTGCATATATATATATATATATATATTGTTCGATCTGTGTTGTATGCAACCTCATCAAGAGCACAACTCTCACATAAATCAAGAGGTATCTGTACAACAAATTTACACTCAGGTAATTGATCAGTAAATCTTTCACCAATTCCCCAAAAAATTTAATAAAAACTTCATAATGATATAGGATGGCAATTATTCAATTCACTTTCAGAACCCTTTTATAGATAGGAATAATTGTTGCACGTCTAAGGCACAGAGGGAATTTACCACGGCAAACTGGGTTAGTTATTTTGATGTTATTATAATAAATATAATTTGTAGTACTAATGATTTTACTGTTGTAATACATATAGTACACTAGTGAAAACAGGGGTAAAACAGATAAAATGTGGCCCATTGTGTTTCACTGAAGTGTTGCTGCTACAAACTCTTCCACTCGCTGCTTCACTGCCTCGACACTCTGGGAATTCCCGTGTTCTTTTTCAAAGTCTAAAAACTTCTTAAAGACAAATCGCATCTTCTTGAGTCTCAACTTCAAGCTTGTCATGCGCTCCAGTACATGTCTGTGATGAAAAATGTTAATTAGTTTTCATAGCAATGACATGGAGGGGTAATAGAAGCAACTAAACTCTCATAAAGTTATACTTGTATCTTAATGAAAACTTGAAGCATATTACAAGAAAAAAAAACATTTCCTGAAAATATTTCTCATCAACAGTAAACTTGAAGTGTTTAACAAGGAAAAAAACATTTCCTGAAAACATTTCTTACCAACAGTTTTATATAATTTCCCAAATTCCAAGGTTCACATTCTTAATCCAGCACAACTTTGTTACTTACTATTGAATTTACCCACAACTTATTCAATAAATTCAACAATCTTTATGGTAGGTCTTTTTATTAGGTTTCAGTGATGTCACGCTCTTTAAGCTATTTGCCATTGGATTACAACAGATGGATTAGCCATTACCAGAGTGCATCTCTTAACATAATTTTATCCATTCCCTCTCAGCTACAAAGGATGTAAGTTTCACTGCTTTACATACATAATTCAGTAAGCAATTAATCCTCTATCCCTTTTCTACTCCTTTGAATAAGTGGTGTAGCTTACATTACAAAAGGAGATGGTAATAATGATATTCTTATATTTCGTTTGTGCTCACCTTGCTCCCTCAATATCCTTGTTTTTAGTTAAAAGGTCCACATAGACACTCCAAATGTCCATCCTCTTCCAGTAAGTGCTCAGTAGAGACTCAAACATGGTTCTTCCACGTTCCATTTCACCAAAACGGAACTCCAGCTGGCCAAATCGGTTAATTAGCTCTACATCTGAAATAGAGAAGAAATGAGCTTGTACATGCAAATACAGATTTAAAAGAAATGCAGTTAGTGACTAATGTTCACAGGATGAAAGGCATAATTTGTGGAAAAAATGTGTGAAAATGAACTCCTGGCAGAAAAGGATAGTCTCATGGGCAATCCTACCTCACCTTAAGAGGTACTTTGGCATAGCACAGCTGGCCACACATTTTCACAGTAAGACACAGTGGAATATACTAGTTTAACCTTGCACATGCATAACAAGACTGTCCCCTATTCCAAACCTACTCCAATTCTTATCCCATAGCAGATGCAATCTTATGAAAGGACTAAGGATAAGACAATCTATGTAAAGTACTGCCCATTACTGAAATACATAAATCACAAAAGCTAGAAATGCAGCATATTGTAATGACAGAAAAAGATGACGGTCTGAACTCACGATCCTTCTTGTCCAAGGAGTGCAGGGCCCGTTCCAGATAGTGGCGGCCTTCCTTCATCATGTTGTGGCTGAAGAAAAAGATGCCGGCTTTCACCCAAACACTGAGCTCCTGACTGAACTTCTTAGTCATGTTGAAGTACACTCCCTCTGCTTCCTGGAAAAACAGTTTGGAAAATTTATATCTATCTACTGAATCTAGTTTTGGCTTGAGACATCATCAACAAACATGGATCTTCAAGTTTTTTATTCCTTGTTTGCTGTCCTACCTTTATCTTGTTGGCCTCGGTGTACACCATAGCCATGGCGAGATGTATCTTGAGGTGGTCACAAGTGGTAAGAGCCTCTTTGTATACTGTGGCCACTGTTTCTGGACTGCCATACAACACTTCAAGTCTTAACAACACAGTCCAGATGTTGAGTCGCTCCTCCTCTTCTTGTGTGCTTATCACCTGCAGTGCTCGTCGAGCCACAGCTTTGGCTTTGTCCACCTCAGCACTCTGTAACATATGGCAATTTTTTTTAAACAACACTATTAGACAATCTCCTGTCTTCTGTATACAGTATACTGTATACACACATGCACATCACTACACACTGCATAGTGTAGTGGTTAGCACACTTGGCTCACAACTGAGAGGGGCCAAGTTCAAGTCCAAGCACAGAGGCAAATATGCGAGCCTCTGTTCACCTAGCAGCAAGTAGGTATGAGATGTAACTTGAGGGGTTGTGGCCTCACTGTCGTGGTGTGTGGTGTGGTCTCAGTATGAGCTCTTGGCTCTTTCTGTAGGATAAAGCCTTGCTAGGTAACCAACAGGCAACTCTGTGCATGAACACACACACACACACACACACAGTCATGTCACCTCAGACAACAAATAACATGAACCCACTATGGTTGGACTATTAACAATTAAACCTATCAGCAAAGTTTGCTTACTGAAGTCAAGAATGATTTAACAATGATTAAATGCTAGAAACCTCAAGGTGAAAACTGATGAACTGTATCCAAACGGCAGAAGAGTTAGGACTGTTCTGGAGAAGCGCCTCAAACTCCAGGGCCGACTGTGGTGTTTGACTTTCTTCCAATCGTGACAGTTCCAGTTGGTGCAGACGCTGCTCCTCCTCTTGTGCCATTGCTATGCGATCTGACTTCTTCAGTTGCTTCACCTTTTTCTGCTAAAAAGAAGATGCAGGTAATGTTAAAAAAAAGACAATATAATTACAGATCAAACAATAAAGATTTCAATTAAACATAAAGAAAAGATGAAAAGGCAAGAATTGTGTTGTATATACCTTTGACTGTTCTTCATCCTCACTTTCAGATTCTAACTGAGGATTTTCCAAGGTGTCAGGGACATCCCACACAAAGCCAGTCTTCACTGTGAGACAAGGCTTATGGTTGGCATTATCACTTCTTGGATTCTCCTTCATTTCATTATCACTTACTTCCTCTCCCTGAAAATCAACATAATTTCCAATGTCACAATGCAACTAACATTGTTAAAAGTGAAGGGACAAGTACTTGATAAAAACAAGTATTATATCATCCTATATGCCTGACAACCCCTCTTTTATAATGTCAACATTATAATTATTGCATACATTCATACATATACCAAGACTGTTTCCCCAAAAAGGGGGCAGCCAAGACAAAGCACATAACTTTCACATTCACATGCTCTCTTATCCACTTGGGAACACATTCTAATTTCCAAAAAACAGATAACATCAGCAAACTTACTAAGCATACACTAGAATTGCCATGATGCAGACAGTCTTGTAGCAATGGACTCGACATAGCTCAGGGGCATTAAAATTTTGAAGCTGAAAAACGTAAGTGGATATATGGTGTATAGTACCACTTACCTCACTCATTGGGTTTGTACTGGAATCGTCTTCATCTTGTTCTGGGATAGCCACTTTTCCAGTTTTTAATTTCTTGGGTGTCTTTGTTTCCTTGGTCTCCAGCTGTCTCTTCCTAATGACCTGCTTTGTTTCTTCTTTGCTACTGTCAACAATTTCTGATACTTTCTTGGAATCCTCCATGCCTTCTCCAATTTTCTCGATATCATTATCAACATCTATTTCCTCTTCCTCACTCTTACTTTCATCCTCTCTATCATCATAAGGAGTGAAAGCAATCTGTGCTAGCTTGGAGGTAAGGTTAAAGTCCTCCCCTTTGTTATGGCACTTTAAGATCCCAAGCACCAATGGTCCCTCCACATGCTTCACCACCATCCAGCACTTCTTGCCCACAGTATGCAATGGGCTGGCAGTAAAAATGTTCATATGCATTACTGTGGGTAGATAGGCCACTGTCCCCTTACATTCACTTTTCATAACCACCATGGTGAAAAATTGTTTTGCCAAAACTACTTCACATTTAACTTCCATACCAATTTTAAGCTTTTTATCTTTATTCACATGTATATCAACCATTAACTTTGGTTTTAAAGTGAGCTCAAGAGACTTTTCTTCTTGATTAACATAGAGAACACAAGCCTTTACTTTCTGGCCTACCTTTAGAGCAGCCTTGCCATGCTGGTGACCATTTGGTATTATACCTTCAACAGTGCTGTTTTTGATTCTCACATGAACCCTTTGCTGAGTCAACTCAGTAACTAATGCCACCACCTTATCCCCAACTTTAAACTTTGCAAACTTTCCTTCTTGGTTTTCCTGATACAGAAATCCTCTTGCAACCATTTCTTCATCTTTTAGATAGCTATACAATATTTGAAGACTGGATTGTGTTGCATTTCTTAAGTTGTCTTTTAGTACTGATGTCAACATGGGACGACCTTTTTCATCTGTATCTTTAAAAGATACATAAAGAGACTGTCCAATACCTATATCAAAGTCTTTAATATCATTCTGCTTGCCAGGAGTGATTAAATTCTCAATGTGCACAAGGCCTCTTTTTCCTGTCTTTCCTGAAGGAGTCACAACAAAAAGCCCATAGCTCTTAATGTCAGAGACAACAGCTGGATAGCTCTCCTTTGGTATTAAATCTGTGTTATGTACAGCTTCAGAACTGCCATAATCAATCCAGAAGCTCACAGAGGCCTTCATGGTTAGGGTGATGGAATTAGGTGTCTTGCTGAATACCACAGCATTCATTATTTCATGTCCTTCTTTAATAAGTTCTTTCAGAAGGTTACATTTACTTGTGTAATCAGAGAGATGGTACACAGGTATAAAAGCGTCAATATTTTCGGGAAGGATGCTTACTTTGATGATATCTTGCATCACTTCATTCACAACACATTTTACTCTTGATCTCATCTCCACAGTGTTCATCAACTTGCGCACCTCTGGTGTAAAGGCACCATCAACGAGGAGGCTCAGAATGATATTCTTTTTCTCAGGGTACACCTTGAGGATCTTACATTGAACAATCTGACCTTTCTCAAACACAACATTGTGGTCCTCCTTTGACTGAAGGCCAAGTTGGGACTTAGGAGCAAATCCCTTCACATCATTGAACATACCAATCAACAAACCTGCAGGCATAATTTTGATGATGTAGCCAACTGTGACCATGTTTTCAGCTTCTTCAGTATATTCAGTTAGGATGGGTTCCTTTGCATTTACCAACCTTGGTTTGAGAGTAAGGAGGAGGTGCTTTTTTTTACTGTCTACTTTCAGTATCCTGGCAGTGACATGGTCACCCTTAACATGTTTGAGGTTAGGTTGCTTCACTGGGTCATTGGCAAGATGCAGAAATGGTACATGACCAGTAATCCATTTGCTTACAGCCAACTTTGCTCCAGTATCATCATATCCACTAATTGTGGCTTCCACAATCTGTCCAGACTTCATTTCACTAAAGGACACAAACTGTAAAAAAAAAAAAAGAATAAAAATCTGTATGGATTTTGGACCTTGCGTAAATTAAAAAACGTGTGAAACAGTCATGTAAAAAAGAGGTACCTGTATTGGCATTGTTTTCTTGGATCTAAATTGTTTTGCCTTCATATAACAATTTTTGGGAAAGTTGGACAATGTATATAATCAAAAGGAACATGAGATATACGAGATTATGACTGACCACTGCACACATTGCAGCAAACATGATTACTTTTAAGACAATTAGAATGAAATTACCAAAGAAAACACATGACTGACACAATATTATGAAATAAGAGTATCAATTGTATACATAAATTTCTAATACTTACTTGTTGTTCTAGAATAAATTTCTGCAAAGAAACAATAAAGAGTTGGTCCATGTGATTATACTTCATGACGCGACAAGTGACCTTCTTGCCTACTGGAAAGTCTCGACTTATGTGATTCAGGACCTTATTCTTGTCAGTCAAATGATTGGCAGAGCAAAATCCTCGAGTAGTTGAGCTGAGCTTCACATATATCCCACTAGATGATGTCTTGTAGATTTCTTTTTCTCTAAGGATGTCTCCAGTTTTAACTTCATCTACAGGATCTGTGGTAGATCTGGAACACAAGTTTATCATGTGCAATTTGCTTAACAACACACAAGCAGAACAAGGTCTATCATTGATACTGTTATAGAATTCTACACTTTCACATTATTCATTGCATCACTCAGTATACTGCTTGCCACAAATCAACATTGTGTTACCAAATATTTTCATAAAAAGAAAATCCTATCATAATTTTCTACACTGAAGCAGGTTAAGAAGATCCTTAGATACAAAATATCTCAAGTCAAATACTGGAGACACTGCTCACAGCAGTTCAAAAAATTTTCATTATATGAAATCCAAAGTTGGTGAGAGTTTGGAATCGTACACTGAAAAAATCTCAATACAAATACATACTATTTGAATTCTTTCAACGGTGCTTTAGTAACTATATAAATTTGTACTAAACATAATATGTATAAAGTTTTGAACACACAAATTCATGTTCTATAAATCTTGTTCTCTGTTAGTGGTTCTTAACCCACGGGTTGAGATCCAAAGTTGGGTCTCTAAACAATTTCAATGGTTCAATGAGGATAAGTGCACAATATCAATTCAAAATGTCATCAGTATCAATCCTGTGCTTAGAGTATCTAAGTCATTAAGATTTAAGGATAAGCATATCTTAGATAGACAATTCAATTTTAAAAAAAGCTGCCATTTAAGTCTAATCTTAATTCTAATAAATGAAGGTATATGGGTAGCAATGGTATTTTGGGTTGCAGTCAAAAGGATAACAACCACAGTTCTATATCAACTCAATATATGAATCATATGTTCCATATATGAGTTCTGCTCTAGAAAAAAAGTATTAACAATGAAAATACAGACAAGGATGAGAAAAATAAGTCTGGACAAATAATTCTTAAAAGGTGCTTATCACAATTCTTAGAAGGTGCTTATCACATGTCTAAATCATACAACATACTGACAGTTTTTATAACTACTCTCACCTCTTGCCGCATACACTTTTTTGAAGGGTCAAGTGAACCACCTTGTTGAGGGGAGTGACATACAGCACCCTTGCCAGCACAGCATCCCCAAGATTGTACTGGTTGAGCTGGTCAAAAGGTTTGGCTAGATGCAGAGGGTTCACAATGCCATCAATATCTGCTAACATGAGGATGACAGCATCCTTCTGAATCTGAAATAATTCATGCACAAAGTAAAATACAATGAAATGCAATGTGGGATGTAATGTATTTACACATGGAGTGGATTATTTGTAAAAGTAGCAGCATTCTATAGCGATGTAGGTCCCAATATAAAGAGTGAAATCCATAGGTAAAAAGCTTAGTCAATACATGGAGAGGAGGAAAAGAATGTATCATGAAACTAAGGTTATTCAATCTAATTATTAAGACAGATTACAGAGACACAAAAGTAAAGATAATATTTGAATGGTAGTTGATAATCTGAAGATGAAGATCTGCTTTCACTATTGACTACAGAAGGAAACATAGGAAAAGGCTCATACTTTTGAAATGGTGGTTTTAATAGCAGTTCCAGGAAGAAGCAGAGCCAAGTTGCTTGTGTCACTTAGGCTGAGAGCTGCAGACCTCACTGCATTGGACTTGGCACTCAAAGTTAGGTATAAGCTATCTTCATCACCTCCAAGGATTTTGGTTATAATGCATCGCAGTACACTTCCCACTCCAAGAGTACCTGCAAACAATGATACAAAACTTAAAGATAAAAACTCATTAAAAGTACTAGATATACTACATTTTCAGAGTTGCAGTAATATTGTGATTATGGAATCTTTGAAATGTCTTGAAATAAAGCTACTTATTTATATATGTACCAAGCTGACACTCCTGCAAAAGTGATATAAAGAAAAAAAAAAAAATTCCAAGGGGAACTGATACTGGTAATAGCTACAACACATGTTTAACCTATTTAATTCAAATACAAAGTGCCAACTTAATTACCAAAACCATTTCATGTTTAATTTAGAGCATTAACTCCAATATCTCTCACAACTACCTCAACCCCAGTCTCTCTTTCCTCCTCCACATTATGCAGTTTTTCAAAATTGGACTCCCTCAAAATACTTCACTCCACCTTAATCAACAAAAAATACATTTATAGACTAGTGTTTGTGCTGATGTTTTTTTTTCCTGCCACAGCCTTGTATGTAAATACCTACAGGACTTATCTGTGTCTTCTTTCTTCAAGAATGCTCCGTTGATACCAGTAATGCCAGTGTCCATTGCATAGCCCTTGTCCTCCACACTGGCTACTGCACATGGTAACACTAAGCCCGTTGCCAGACTTGAGGCTGAGATACCAAAATTCACTTCCTTTGGCATCAATGTCAGGCTAACTGAAATATTAAAAAGATGAGTCAACACTGGTTAAATTATAAGATACTAGATAAGAAAAATTGCATGATTCCATTTTAAAAGGATCTTATGGTAAATTAATTATGAAAGATGAAAAGTCAAGTTGAGGGCATACACTATAGTTGATCATGACCTTGGTGTTCCTCTCTGCCTCACTGGCCTCTGAAGCTGTGGTGGCCAACATCCCTACACCCCAGACACAGACAACTGTGGTACGTACGTTGGTTTCCACAGTTTATCCTCCCCAGGCTTTCCCAAGCACCCCACTTACTGGACAACCAAAAAGGAGCAGCTAGGTAAGCTATGCATAGATTGCCCCAACCTGGATTCAAATTGGAGCCTGTGGGTTTATGCCTACACACACTAGCCACTGCACCATGAACTTGATGAAATAATCACATCTTAAAACCAAATAACAATATAGAAATACTGTGTCCTGAGTTAGACAATCTACTGCACACTATGATTTGTATACCATTGACCAATTTCAGCATTCTCTCTTCTACATTTGAGGTACCAAAGGCTTGTCTTCATTCCAGAAGCAACAGTGACATTTTGTAAGAAACTGTTGCTATTATTCATCTTTCATAAGTAATTGAATAGATATGAATATATAATTTCCATACTTTCTACAAACCAACACTACTTAGCTTCAGTCTCACCTTTTGTCAAGTTATTAATCTTTTCAATGGAAACAACACTTGTCACCACATACTGGCCAGGTTGGTACAGGTCTTGCAGGGCATGCACCTCATCATCATCTTCATCATCATCCTTTAACTGAAAGAAGAATTATCAAAAACTAATCAAACAATTAATCCAATCCTATACTCTTTACAACCATGCATCCCCATAGTACACATTAACAGTTATTCCAGAATTATCAATGGTTTTTCATTCCATCTGTACATGATCTGTAGAATTACCCCAAAGAGATGCCCACAGAACTACATTCAAGAATTCATTGCAATTGCCTGAGAGCTGTTGAATTTCATCTGTCAATTATTTTATCAGTCTCTATCTTTCACCTCTTCATTGTCACTTTACCCAGTACCCATACATGTTTCTTAAAACACTTATCTCCATTAATTTCAATATTTTCTCTCCTCTCTTCAATACTCTTGTCTCAGTTCTATACAATGTATCCTGAGCAATATTCATATTATGAATTTCTGGCTCAAAATCATTAACTAACTATAAAAATTATGCATAAATCTTTGATCAAAATATAAATTAAGAGTTTATCACACTCACCACAGTGATGCTATAGACATGTGAAGTCATAACTTACCTTGGAAATAAGTGCTGTGTATGACTTTGATATGTGTGCCAGGCTCACAGTCCCCACCAGCTTGTGTGGAAGGCTCACTACCAACTCATAATCCAGCACCTTGGAGATGCAACCCAAAAGAACTTGGCCCGCAATTAGTGTCTGAGGAAGTAATACATGGCATATATATATATATATATATATATATATATATATATATATATATATATATATATATATATATATATATATATATATATATAACAGCACTCACAACATATCCAAAGCCAAGATAATCACAATAAAACAACAAAAAATAATACTTTTATGATATGTATCTGAATATATGTACATCTTGCCAAAAGCAAAGTAACAAGAACTTATTTTCAAAAACCTTTATGAATGTATAAAACAAAACAATATTTGAGTCTGGCAATGCTATGAGCTCTACATGTTTGTCAAGTGGTGTTTTTAATTGAAGCACTCAAGCACTGCAATCCTGATGAACTATGTGGTAGTCATCAGTATCTAAGTACTAGATTAGATCATCTCTGCAATCTAAGATCCCTACAAACCCCTCATATAAGGTACAGCTTATCCAGTGATATTGATAATGTACTGTGCTGTAGTGTAAAAGCATAAACACCAAATAAGACAGGAAATCTGTGAACCATACTGTGTTTGTGTAATTACAGAGAGAACCAGTAAAGTGTACATACCTACCAATGGAAAATATCTGCAGAACAGTCCCTTTATTTTCATGGTCCACAGTCCCTGGCTACCTCATTCCTTGTCCTCAGCTTTATCATCCTAATATCTGTGCATCTCCATACCATTGATAATCTGACTGCTAATAATGATAGCTATCTATGACTGCATCATAGATAGCTAGCTATATTAGGTCACAAATATCCACAGGCTTATCTACTAAAATTGGCTGACCATGAGCACCTAATATACATGTGGCAAGGACTTTCACCACCAACAACCACAACAAAATAATGATCCTAAAGGCACCACACACAGACTGATACCACCTCAGTGCAATTCCCACCACTGTGTGAGCAATGAACCAACAGGATAGTTTTCCATAGTCTAATCTTTAATCCTTTCCTATATCCCTCTGTATATTTTCAGTATTTACTGCAATTCTGATAAACTGATGATTATTATTATCATTACCTTATATGACAATGGTTGAGCATCAATGCTAGATGGATGGCCATCCTTTTGTTTTTTCTTCCAATCTGTTTCACTTCTACCTTGCTTCTTCTTGTTGCCTTTCTGGTCTTTCTTTACCTTGACCTGAAACCCACATGACTGATAATATGGTTGATTCATTAAAGGGCTGAATGTTCTAAAAAGAAAAGCCACAACATTGGAAGGTATTCAGAGAAATAAAACTCAGACCTATAAGGCAAATTACTAGCAGCAATGTGGTGAAAGTAAAACCATTAAATTTAATGTGTAGTATATAAGAAAAATGAGATAAAGGGAAACATTTAAATACTAAAAACTAACAATAGTGTACAGTATCCATCATTAGCAAAATAAAGTAAGGAGAGATAAATCATATTGCAAATAGTATCTGAAAAGATATCCTGGGGCAGCTTGATAAAATACATGATTTACTCACCGAAAACAGGTCACCCTTCTGCTTCAACTGAGTCATGGCTCTCCTGCAATGAGAACAGAATTAAATTGCATCTTTGTTAATGCATAAAATCATGAAAGCTGAATGTATTTGTCACTTTCACTAACCTATATTCTTTACAATCTTCTTCCAAAAGACTGTGAAATAATGCACACCTAAGAGAATGATACCATCTGCAATAGTGATGCTATGCTTCTTGCAGTCAGAAAGCGCAGTACCTGATATGAAAGAATGAGAAAAGATTAGTCATAGAAGGCATGGCTATGGCAGGACAACATTTCAAAACTTGAAGATGAAATCCAACAGGACTCTTACCAAATCTTGCATCCAGAACAGCAAGCAAATTGACAATGTCATCTTGTCACACATTTACATATACTACACACTTCAAAGACTGATAAGTTTACTGTGATGATGAATTATCAGAGGTATAGAAAATTATAAAAAGATCAGAAAAAGCCTTTAACATTCCCATATAATCACCAATCAGCTGGCCATTAGGAACTTCATTGGGCTCAATTTACCCTACATTATTATCCATCTTAATAATTGAGAAGAGTCAAGACAAGACAGTAAATACGAAGAAAGACTTCAGTCTACCATTAAGTAATAAGGATTGCATCAGTAGTTGTATTTTTATACCTAGAATAAGAAACGAGCACTTTTGACCATCGGAAGGAATTCCTTGGATTTGAGGATTCCAGGATTTAGGAAATTTTTCCCTAAATGCAGATATTTTCATGTTCAATGCATATATAACCATTGACGAATTCTAACCTAACCTAAACTAAGCTCACACTGAGTGCTAGACATTTTGTCTTCTAGAGCATTTACACTTTTGGTTTCACTACCAAATAAGAATCTGTCGGCCATCCAGTATTCATTATCTAAACTTTTCACTTTTTATTGAATAGGTATATTGTTATTGTCATATAAACCGGTAGTTTATTCTTGTTTCAATAAAAATTTTTAAAAATAGTTTGAGCCTCATTGTTGGTCAAAATACTGGCATTTTCAATGATGACAAGTAGGTCTAAAAGTTATCAATTTAGCCTGAGAGTTACTAGTCAGTATAATGTTTTCAAGGATGGCAAGTATTTTGAAAGGTATTCATTTTGCCTCAAAGTTACAACTGTCAAGATGACCAATATATGTAACTGTATCCTTTACAAGAAGACTGTCAAGTTGTGAACTTGTTGAGGTGCAAACACCTACAGGTGGCAAAACCTCTGGATACAGCTAACACTTGATTTAATTCAATGCAAGAATTTTCATGTTCTTCACAAAACTTATCTGGTCATGGCATCTATAGAACTGTTCCACCAACAAAGTGAGCACACTCATGATGTCAGTCACGGGGCAACCACTGTCCGCTAAACATAGTTCAGTCACCATTTTCTTTTGGTTTCAGGGTACGTCAGCCTTTCTGGTGTAGGCTCACTGTCATTTATTAATATGGATGGTATTGAAGAAGATGTTGAAGATCTCCCAAGAGTCTGAAGGATGTTACTTGTCCAATGGGGATTTTATGACATGAAATTTTATGAAATATCACAAGGACCGTGAAGCTTTTGATGAAGCATCCATTACAACCTGAGAAAAAACTCAGCAGAAAATGAGTAAAGGAATGCCAATTGGATTTACATCATAAATCATTCCATTGCTCTGATTCTCTTGATCTCCATCACCCTAATCTTCTTCACCTCACCAGCAAGAAATAATGGTGTAATTTCTAGGGGCTTCCTTTGGTTAGGTTGATGTTCTACCCGGGGGGACATTCAGGGGGAGCACAGCCCCCAGCTAGAATATGTTAGGGTCCTAGTGGTTGGGAAGGCAGTCCAGGAGAGCGCAGCCCCTGGGCTACAAAGAAAAATCGTAATGCTATGTCAAATTGCCCTAGATCTTGCTCATTTTGTGTCCCCCACCCAACCACTTGATTCCCAATGTGCCCTCAAACTTGTTTAGGAATGGGGGGAAGGAGTGCAGAAATGGGATGTGGTTGTATTATTAAGATTTACCTTTATCTACTATCATTAATACTAAATGAGTAATTTCAGAAGGAAAGTGTCTCAGAAAGATGTTTGCTTTCCAGAGCTGCACTCCTTTTCGTGTCAGTGAGTGCCAGCTTTCTTCAGTAATATCGGCAAGACTGTTACATCAGCGTATATGTTTGCCTTACAAATAATACGTAATCCCTAGTCATACTATCAAATAATGAAGCGGTAACCAGACATGTAGCGTTACCAAACTTGATAAGACGGAACCTTCATGCTTACCTATGAATGGATAGTGGGGAATTAAGAATCACTTCTTGCGGTGATCCCCACCTCACCAACCTTCCCGTTTCCTTTTTCTTCACGATTCAAGGGTTGACAAACTATAGTCCTTAGCTTGCAATGTTGTTTTAGTTTTCTTGAGAATGTGATGACCTTAGCAGCAGCAGCACAACAACAGCACTGCAGCACTTCACACCACCACATGCATGGCACCAACACCACAGTCAGTAGTTCACCACGCGCACCGATGTTTACTTCAACCCACGGGCCACGGCCCACGTGCTGCTGCTGCTGCTGCTGCTGCTGCTGCCTCCCAGGCCTTGGCTTCAACTTGGCCAATATTAACAATAATGTAGAAAACCCTCAAATTAAAAGAGCCCACCAGTTTTTTTTTTTAACACTAATATTTAGTTTAATTGTATCCTCAAGAAGTGATTCATAACCACAGAGGAAATACAAAAATCTGATGGCGCTGTTCAGATGAAGGCAAAAATTAAAAATACATGCAAATAAATAACTCGGAACTTTCTCTTCGGTGATCGAAATATTGAAAAGAAAAGTTAAACGGTCCAAAAATGTGGCCCAGAAGACGGGAAGTCAGAAGATGAAACAAATTAATGTTCATTTAATCTACCCCGTCCGATTGCTTTCCCTGCTGGTGGGGAGGAGTCACGAGAGGTGACGTGGTGAAGTGTGACGAGTGGCGAGGAGTGAGCCTGCTGCTGCTGCTGCTGCTGCTGAAGACGAGGAGGGAGAGAGGGGAGGCAGTGGCAACTCGTCGCCTGACTGGTAACTCGGTGTTGGTGTGGGGAGTGGTTAGTGGTTAGTGGTTACCGTAGTGGACAAAGGGTTCTCATAGCACCGTAGTGGCCGGCTTGATTAGAACGAAACACTATATTGTGGAGGTGGAAGTAGCAGTGGTTGGTGGAGGGACAAGAATATATTGAGAGACGTAAGTAATGATGACTGGCTCGATCTGTATCATTCTATCGCTTCTCAGATCTCTGCCTACTTTATTCTTTCACTTTTTGTTCTCTCATCCACCACTTTGTTGCACAATTTGTGTATTCTTGCACTTTATTGTTGCTTTGAGGGTTGCTTTGAGCTGCTTTGGACTGGTGCTGCTGCAGAGCCTCTTGGACCTCCTCCTCTCAAAGTCACCTGTCTGTCAGATAATTGGTTTACAGTCATTTCATCCACCACACGCCAATTCGCCACAGAACATTTCACCCACAGATAAGAGTCAATCCGCCCCCACATTCCCTGTCATGTCCTCCGACTCTGGGTTGAAAAACAAATACAGATTTTGGATTTACATAAATTACAGATTTTGGGGGGGAATTTTGGACCTTACTTAAATTTGAAAACATGTAAAACGAACCAGCATAAAATGAGGAGTACCTGTAGTGCTATTCAACTCACATAAATAAAAACCGAAACTATGAAAACTCTTATTTTAAATGTAGAACACTAAAATAATTATTTCTAAAATGCTTTGCTGTGTGTTGCAGTGACAGCTGGGTGTATGCCAAGTCACTTTCTCAAACACAGGCCCTGAGTTCAGGAATGAATGAATCTATTTTACATTGGAAAAATGGTTTTGGTTTTCAAACATTTCAATTTATAAATGGCTTTGAGGAACTTATTAAATTAGCCATCAAGGTTCCACTCTATCAAGGAAAGACACATTTAATTGATAAGATAGATGTAAAACTTTTTTTTCTTTAGGGTATATTTCTTAGCAATGTCAAAATATTTTTACATAGTAATTTTTTTTGTTATAATAACTACGTATAAAAGTTACATCACAATGATGATAAGTTTGACTTTCAATTGTTGAGACTGAACATACTATGAGGCTTGTCTATTTGCACTCTTATAATATTTTTATTATTTATTTTATTGTGATTACATTATTGTCAATTAATCCTTCAATGAACTATGTAGGTAATTATATATATATATATATATATATATATATATATATATATATATATATATATATATATATATATATATATATATATATAAACATTTATTCTGCATCTCAGTTCTGGCCCCAGGGTGCATTGATTAGTTGGATGCTGTCTAAAGAGATTAAAAATTCCTTGAATTTTAAAGTAAGAGTCAGTTTGAAACTTGAATATAAATCCAACCTAACCTTTTGAAAACACTATTATGTAGTGTTTTTGATTATTTGTAAATCAAAGCCCTTAATGATTTGTTGATCAGTAAAATTAAGTACTGATATTTAATATTTTCCAGATTCCCCAGATGATGGTTGTGTACTAGCAGCTTTTCACAAGAAATCAAAGCAAGATGGTAAGTTCTTTATTTAGAAAATAGGTATATATTTAGTTTAAATTTCATTTATATTGGTGGAGTTTATGTAGTTTCAATAAAAAGTATTTTGATTTAAGGCAAAACACAAGGTATCTCTTGATTTACACGAGAAATGCATTCTTGAAGAGATTGAGATAAATCAAAAACAATGTAAATTGAACAATATATATATATATATATATATATATATATATATATATATATATATATATATATATATATATATATATATATTGTTCGATATATACCTATATAAATAGGAATGTACACAATTTATTTGTTTTTTGACAGGGTGTGTGTGTATGATGTATTGTATATACATGTATGTGTATGTTTTTTGGATTTTGGTCCTTGCATAAATTTAAAAATGTGTAAAACAAAGGCATGTAAAATAAAGAGGTACTTATACATACGTAGTTATATGCCAATTTTCCTTATAGTCTTGTTCATTCTGTCACTGGTCTTCCTTAATCTGGAATTTCATTTGGTTTTCAATGTTATAGATGCAGTTTATGCTGTTATTCAGCCGGCAAGGGAAATTGCGCCTACAAAAGTGGTATGAGGCACACCCAGACAAGTTGAAGAAGAAGATCACCCGAGAGTTGATATCCACTATCTTGGCAAGGAAGCCCAAAATGTCCTCCTTCTTGGAGTGGAGGGATCTCAAGATTGTGTATAAGAGGTGAGTATAGTAGTACATATACATACACAGTATATACATATGTATTAGTATATGTGCATTAGAAAAGTGGAAAATCAAGCAGGAAATTTTATTGTATTTATTGTGTATGTTACTGCCGTACTGGGGTAAGCAATGCAGGCGTTGGTGTTGCCAGAACTTGTTTCTCCTCCACAGTGTAAATGTATGAAAGCATTCCTTGTGATGGCTCTTAAGAATACAAAAGGAAAGAGATTGGAAACTGTTCAATTTCCTTCAAACAAGTAAAAAGAGTTTAGGCTTATTAGAATGAAAACCTGCCATGATGAAAGTACGTATTTCAGTTATCTTTGCTCAAGGCATTTGTGCTTGTGACAGGTATGCATCTTTATACTTCTGCTGTGCCATTGAACAACAGGACAATGAACTTCTCACACTGGAGGTGATCCATCGTTATGTGGAGCTACTCGACAAGTACTTTGGCAGTGTAAGTATCCTCCTAATACGGTATGCATTTTGATTGCTTTCCTCATACATCTCTCTTTTATTTTATTCCTCAAGATATGATAAAGAATTAAGTGCAAAATAAAAAATTATGTCATTCAGACTGTAAGATTCAAAGTACATCTAGACTATTTTGTAATTTCATGCTCAATATGAAAATAATGTTTCATATTCAATATTTTACAGGTTTGTGAGTTAGACATCATCTTCAACTTTGAAAAAGCATACTTCATGCTGGATGAGCTGATGGTGGGCGGGGAAGTGTGTGAGACGAGCAAGAAGAATGTGCTCAAGGCCATAGCTGCGCAGGACCTGCTGCAGGAGGTTAGTTATGGGGACACCCCGTACGAGATGTGACCCCACCCACTTAGAGGGGTATGTGCCGGGTCCTGCTGCCAGCACCACTGCTGCCCTCTTCCAGTCTCAATTATGTTAACCTAGATTCCATGCCTTTATTTATTTATTTTTTTGTGATGCTTTCTTGTGCCTGCTGTTGTCTTCCTGCTTCTGTGATTTATTGTTTATGAGACTTTTATTTTCTTATTTAGACTTTGTTCTGACATTCTCTTTTATGTTATGTTTGCTTGGTAGTAAGTATTCTACCTTTATTTATTTCCTTCAATTTTTCACCCTTTTAAGCCTTTGGGTGATTTATGCCCGCTAAGGATTTATCACTCTCTCATTTGTTTTTTCCTATGCTTCACCTTATTTGAGTATTAATCCTTGTCATTTTGCTGTCTGTTTTATCTCTTAATTTGCTTTCTCTGTTCAGTATGTTCTTATCTTATTTATTTGCTTTCAAGATGTTGATTGATTCTTTCATGCTCTTTATTTTGTTCTTTTGTTTTCTTCTAACCTATGGTAGTTATAAACCTTTGTATGCTTGTATCTTCCCATGCATTTTATCTTCTCATCTTGCTTCTTTGAACTATCTATGGTATTCAACTTCCAGATTTAGGCATATCATTAAAACAAGCATTTATACATGTGTGTCATTTTTTACACATGTGAAGTGGCATTTGAGATAGAAGCATTTCCTCCCTTCATTTTATTTACCTATAGTATATTTGTTTATATAATTATTCATTAATTGTTGTGGGATTGTAAGATTTTATTGGGGAATGTTTTTAGTCCTCCACTGCCTTGTCTTTCACTTGCTTTTAGGGATGAGACATGTTTTTTACAATCTCATTTTCAGTACCATCAAGCAGGTATTGAAATGCAAATAAATCTGGTGGTTTTACTTTACATGAAGCTGGTCTATATTGTATGGGTAGGCAAAATAACTCAGACGTTTTCTTGCTCACTCCTCACAGTATCCAGTTAATGTGTAATTGTTGAGTTAAATGAAGAAATATATCTATTTCTCTTTGGGGTTTCTCATTGAATTTAGGGACCATAGGTGAACAGGACTGCCAATATAACATAGAAGTCTCATTGAAATTCTTTCTCTGAATGGACTTTAGGCAGCTGAAAGGAAGATTGAGATCAGACAGTGTGTCTTCTCTTATTCTAGGACTAAGGTGGAGAAGAGTCCTCAATGTCCCGCTCAATACTTTTGAGTTGCCTTTTACTATGGATCAGAAATGGAGCAGTTCTAACTTCATGTGTATCATGTGTGGCCAAGCTATATTTCTTCACCAATATGATAAATACTAGTGATCAAGTTAGGGAGAACTGCTTATTTTTCTTCATTTCCTATGTTGCAGACCATTTTGTGGGGGTTAGGTGAAAGAGACATCAGCAAACTATTAAGAAAAAACAAACAGACAGTATATAAAAGTCTGTGGCACCTGAGGCCTTTCACTGTCAATGGCATCATTGCCTTCAGTAACTCAGTGTTGAATCATTTTGCTTATTACTGTTTATGTGGAAAGCTGAGAGACAAAATACAGTCATGGATGATTAAAAAAATATTTTTGAAAGATATAAAGGAAGGAAATGTATTCTTATTTTTGTATTTTATCTGACATGGTTTTAGCCTGATTTTTGCCCCTTCAGATGTAATGTTTATACACCAGACTCATGCATTGTGAAAACTCTCCAGATTTGTTTAGCTGTTGGTCAAAATGAGGGAAAAAACCCAGTTATTTGGATACTGGTTGATTTCTCTAGATGCAAAATTGCACATAATTTTACCTTCAGTAATTCCTTTGCTCTCTCTCTCTCTCTCTCTCTCTCTCTCTCTCTCTCTCTCTCTCTCTCTCTCTCTCTCTCTCTCTCTCTCTCTCTCTCTCTCTCTCCCAGGGATATTATATATCTTATGAGCACCTGTCATAAGTAGTACTAGTACAGTGGTATCTCGGTATATGTCCTATTTGGAATACATTCAACTTGCTATATGCCGTACTTGGAAAAGAAAAACATTTCTTAGTGTACTATCCATGTGCTAGAATTTGTATGGATCAAAATGAATCATGACACCATCTGCTTTGCTTTTCCACCTTGCTTAAGACAGTCACAACTACCCTCCAGTAGTGTTGCTAGGTTTTTCATTTATTTCATCTAATTGCTTCTGTATTTGTTGTAGGTGATGGCATATAAGATACACCTTTTTTCATAAAGATTGCTGAAAAAATCACCCGGCATCTTACATGTGAATGTAGGACATAATGTAATATGAGATAATGTTGAAATGGAAATGCAGTCATGCTCAGTGATACACCCAGTGTGTTGTTGACATATCAGCAGTTATGAGCTTCACCTTGTCTCCACTTTATTACTGCAATCATGTAGGATATTTTTACTTTTGTAATTGGTTGGTTTCTGTTCTGTTTTAAAACATTACTTGCTTTAAAACATTACTTGCTTAAATATAAGAATTTTTTATGCAAATATCCCTTGCTGAAATAAGAGTGGGTATTACATGCTCATGCATTTTGTATGCCATCAAATACACTGTATTTTAGTATTATGCAATCTTTGCATTATTTTATACAACTTCATCAGTATCATGTATGATATGCCAATAATGATATTTTCTATAGGAAAAGATTAATATTTTCCCTTTATTTTTTAATGGAAAAGTTTGTTTGATATGCATCCTGTATGGTACAAGTCCAAGGATCAGAAAAGGATTAAGGATGTACTGTATATCGAGGTGCCACTGTAGTTGCTAGATGATCTGAAGTTCCCTTTTATATCAAAAATTTCTTCCTTTTTCTTATAATCACTTCATACTAATTTTTTCATTCCCATTTTTACAGGCAGGTATAAGTTATTATGTATGTATATACATATATATTATATAAACATGTATTATGGTTGTGATAGTAAGCAGCAAGGGTTAATGTGGGTGAGAAGCAAGCAGGACCTTGGCAACAGGCCCTTGGCAGGGAAGGTCTTCCCAGGCCAGCTCAAGTTGAGTATTAGATACATAAAGTAGCCATTGGATCCATCTGTCCAAAACTCAACATTTATAAGGAAATTACACTTAATACAGAATGAACTGTGTATTTGTCTTGTGTCCAGTTTAAAGGGAAAACTTGAGCATGAGAAAGTATGGAGAAATATTATGGATATAAACAAGACTTTAGGGGCTTTCAGTTATTGTTAGATGCATGAAATCACTAAGAAAGTACAGTAAAGTTGTAGGATGGTGCTGCAACCTTTGGGCCAGTTGCAAAGCACACTATTAAGTTAAGTATTGTAGTAATTAGAACAACTATTGGAGTGTTTGATATGGCACCCTAAGTATGTACTTTTTGAACATGTTTTGTAGCCCTGCATGTTTACATAGTGTGTGCTGCAATTAACAGAACAACAGTATTTGTTCTAGAGGTGAGCTTGACTTATATATATATATATATATATATATATATATATATATATATATATATATATATATATATATATATATATATATATATATTCATTGGTTATGTAGATTTTTTATTTATTTGAAAGATTTATACAAGTATTACTTTAAGTTGGACTTGATGTGGCCAGTGTGTTATTTAACAAGCAAACACACACACACACACACACACACACACACACACACACACACACACACACACACACTCACAAACCAGTGCATGCTGTTATTCTATATATGCTGTTGAGCCATGTCATTGATAGTGATGTTGCCCAAGCTTCAGCAGTATTGTCATAACTGCATGCTTGCATGCATGCCTTGTGTGTTTGTGTGTTTGTGTTTGTTTTAGTTTTTGTGTGAATTTTGGAATTTTACGTATTAAGACTGATTAAAAAAAAATGTGGCTGCATGGAAGAGATGTTTTTTGCTTACTCATATTCATTGAGGCTGTGTTCTTGAATGCTTCTTGTGTGTTGAATAGCAGTGAAGAAACCATTCCTGTCCTGTAGTGTTTAATAACTGTTGTAAGCTTTTCTTGGAGTGTACAGGGCAGCACAGAGATATATCCCCATGAGTTGTGAACCTCATAACACTCCTTGAGGGAGTTCTGTATGCTGCCTAGTATGTTTTGTGATGTAGAACAGGCAGCCAAGTACCTTGAAATGCTGTGACTATGAGGTCTATCTGTTCCTGATTACACTGGTGGTTTATGACCCATGCAGGTTCTTGGCATATAACACAGGTATTTTGTTATATATGATTAACACCACTTCACCATGCTAAAGCAACAGTTTGTTTTCATGGACTACACTTTTTATTATTTGCAATATTTGCCACATAACATCCCACAAAGGTCTATTGAAACACTTCACCAGACTTCTCCATAATGTTTATTACTTGTGAACACATTTAACAAACTGAATAGTACAAGAAGATCTAAGTGGTAATGGGCTTCTCTTAAGAACATGTTTACCTGTAGTCTTCACTACCATACACACATATGCATCCCCCTTCCCCCCAACACCATACACACTCACACAGAATTTGGTTTAGTGGTGTTTCTAGTAAAAATGCAAACGTAGCTGGGTGAATGATTGGGTTTAATTAATTTTCTTGTAATAAAAGCACAATGTAGCTACATCTATTACTCACCATAATATACCGGCTTTTTTCTGACGTTCATTATGAATATGACAGGACTGGCTTTAGTCTACTTATGGACTGAATGCTTGTTTGCACTTTCTTGAAGTCTTCAGCTTTGTCATCATCATTTTGTGCTTCATACTTCTCTCTGTAAGTAATGAATGACTCATAAGTGTGTCTGCACATAATGCAAAATGACTATACAACACCACCACTATTAAGGTTGGTGTGAGAGAACAAAGAGAAAATTATTTATCTCGAGTTTATAAGAAAATTATGCATCACATTTCTTAACTCTTTATTTTTAATGTCCATCTTGAAGAAAAAGTAAGAAAATACAATGAATAATTCATTTGATGATTATGATCTATGTGTGGCAGTTAACATAGAGACTAAGAGGATCTTCTCATGAACTTTATAATGTACTAAAGTTTCTTCCATAGACTTTTTTTATTATACTAAGAAGTAAAATCTTCATAAAGTTGTTTTTTTATATAAAAGTAGAAAGGGGATGCAGCAATGTATCTGAAAATTGTGTATGGTACTCCCTATGTACATTCACGAGGTTTATATTTGGTAATAGTAGCAGAAATAATAACAAGAAAAATAGTAATAATTGTAATGGTAATAGGAATAGTAACAATGATGATGATAATAATATAATGATAATAATAATTAGTTTATTGAGGGAGTTGCAGCCAACAACTGAAAGCATGCAGTTACATTTGTGGGCTGAAGTGCTGGCAATTGTGTGTGTGTGTATGTGTGTGTGTGTGTGTGTGTAAAAAAGAAGAAAAAGAAAAAAAAAAGATATATATATATATATATATATATATATATATATATATATATATATATATATATATATATATATATATATATATATAAGTAACTTGTCAAGAAACATAGATTATGTTGTTTTAAAGGAATGTTTATGAGATGAACCTCTGTGGCCATATGTGTTTGTGTAGGAAAGCATTGTGTACAGTATAGCTGTGAGATTTGAATGCTTCAAAGATGGCCTATAGCAGTCTAAGGGAGGTGGTTCTTAAAGCATTGGGTTGGAGATTCAGAAAAAATCACGAATCAATGTGTAAATGTTGATGCAACATATTATATGGCAAGTGGCATCTATAGCTGATTTGAATTTTGCAAGCTGGATTTCAAATTTCTGCAAGAAATTCTTTTTTTCTGTGAAGATCCTTCTCTTGCAATGATGTCTCTCTCCGAGTTTGTGTCCTGTGAACCATAATAATGGCTACAGGTAAAGGACATCATTCCCTTTCCTCTCATTCTTCAGGAAAAGATAATTGACTAGTGATAGCCACAACACATACAAGTACATATGGTTTAATGCTGACACTTATTAAGAATACTACTGGGAAATTACTCTCGTTTTAAAAGTGTTTTCATTGGAGAAAAATAAAATTGTGTTTTGTTTACGTGTATCCTCATGGCCGTGATGACTGGAACTTTTCTTGCATGTTATCACTAACAGACAGCAATACTATCTCTTTTAATGTGCCTGCAGAATGATAGATTCAGGTATTCATGTGAGTGGGTAACTGAGAAACATTGAAAGAAATAAGCTTGGGGATCCTCAGCTGGAGACCCAGCCAGACTGCTACATGGCACACAACCATTCAAATACAAATTGAGAAAGGGCAGAAAGTTACTTTACTTATCACTTCACTTTGTGTGTGTGTGTTTGAAAGGATAAAAATTATATGTCATCTGACATAAGTAATAAGGAGACAAGGACTAGAAATAATGAATTTATATAGAGATTTTCATGATAACAAATGCCCCCAAAGTGGTCACTAATTTTCCCGTTCAATCTCTCTGGTATTGCTGTTCATTCTCAACCGCAGATTCCACTGTCAGGGATTTTGGGGGGAGTGTAAGTTCAAAGTTGATTTAAATCTCACTGAGTTGAAGGTTCACTGTTTGATATCTTGGCAGTCCTTGATAATCTCAAAGAAAAGAAAAAATGGAAGATAGAATTTTTCAAAGATCACTCACTGATCAAGAGTTGATGGATATGATGATGACATGATATGAAATAAAGAGTGTCTGAATGCTTTCTAAATGAGAGTGCAAGCCCACCTATAGAGTGTAGGTTCCTCTTGATTGCCATCTACACTATTATGAAAGTGGGAACTGACCACACAGTCTTCTGCCTTTGGCTACTCCTTCAACACATTCAGTGTTGCTGTTCCCATTATTCCTTTATCCAGAAACATAATTGGAGATTTGAGTATTTTTCATTTGACCTTCAGCAGACATAGAGCTGTTTGTTATCTGTTTCTCCATTCAAGAAAAGAAACTTACATTGGAATGTATGATCAGTCTTCAGTATTGGCTGCCAAGTTCAGTAAACAGAAGAGATGAGAGAATCACCCCTATTGTAGATAGCCTCTCACAATGAGGTTCCGCAATTCTAAGGAGTGTTTTTGTCTTCTCTCTTTTGAATTCAGTTATTTCGAGAGCCTACTCAAAAGTAGTTGATAATTTTGGTCTTGAGTAGAAATTCATCATATTCAGCTTTTTAAACTCCTTCATGCTTCTAGAGTTTTTGACATGTGAGACAATGTAAGGCTTGCAGCATAGAACATGCTTTAACATTAGCAAGAAAAAAAAGGTTTTCCTTAAAAAGGGCAATGCAGGCACACCTTGAAGGGATGAGTAATCAAGAGGCAGTGGTGCTCATTTTGTGCAAACTTGTTGCTAGTGAAATGGACATCAAGATCTTAACAGCTTGTCAGTATAATTTTTCTTGTTTTGAGTTTCAAGGAGAGGTTAGTTTTCAAGAACATGATTTATACATTATATTTGCTATACAAACTCTTCTTTTTCCAGTGTATGGTTGGATTCTTTCTTTTTGATCTTGTATGGTTAGTAGTTTAATGGCAAAACTGTGACTTATAGTTTTATGCAGTTTCTCTGAATATGACTGTCAGTGACATTAAAAGCTTGACTTGAAACGTAATATGATATTTTAAAGGAGGGTATGTTATGTGTTGGATCTTGCAAGGAGAGTAATGATAGATTAAGAAATGCACACAAACAGAATTTTAAGCTTTTGTTTTTTCCTCCATACCTACAATTTTTTTTATTTCATAATTTATAGTTAGTAAATATGGGTTGAAATACAAAAGTAAGCAAACTCAATTTCAGTTTAGGGATTTGAATACAGTTCCTCTCACTTGAGAGTTGAGGACACTAAGTGTTATACCACTTACAACTGTGTGGGTATTTACCTAGTTGTGCCTAACAGGAGAGGAGCTATGCTCTTACTGTCCCATCTTCATAACTACTTTCATGCAACTTTTCTTAAAACTTTGAATATTGTTGGCACACACCACCACCACCTTGTCCTCCAATCCATTCCACAACTTGATGCTTCGATGTGGAAAGCTGAACTTCTTTACATCTCTTCTACAGGTGGTAGATCTTAATTTCCTTCCATGTCCTCTTGTATCTCTCTCACTGAATACAAGTAGGTCTTCTCTGTCTAACTGTTCCATTCCATTCACCAATCTGTACAATGCAATCAAATCTCCTTCTTCCCCATTTTTTCCAAAGTTGGAAGTTGCAATGTGGCCAACCTCTCTTCATTTGACTGATCTTGAAGTTCTGGAATCATCTTCATTGCTGCTCTTTGAATCCTTTCCGGTTTCCTGATGTGCTCTAGTTCATGAAGTGACCAAATTATTGCTGCGTACTCTAATCTGAGGCAAATCGCTGAAGTGATTATCTTTCTCATCATATCCTCATTCAGAAAGGCAAAGGCAATTCTAATGTTCTTCAGTAGGGGGGGTTTCACCTGTGTGTGTGTGTGTGTGTGTGTGTGTGTAGCTCTGTGTTTGTGTATATTTACCTTCTCAGTTCTGTCTCCATATCTGTTTCAATCGTTCTTGACTTTTAAGCCTTTAGGTCTCCTTACGTGAACTACTTTCATGACTTTTGTTTATTATCAATCACATTCAGGTATTTACAGGTACCTCTTTTTTTACGCATCTTTGTTTTATGTGCTTTTGAATTTACACAAGGTCCAAAATCCAAACAAATTTTTTATTTACTTTTTTTTTCACTTCTACACGATATTTCATCAAGTGGCCAATAGATGTCTCATGTGAGTTCCTTTGCACCACTTAAACAACAACAGGTACAGTTACACAAACACACATGTATATACAGTATATATATATATATATATATATATATATATATATATATATATATATATATATATATATATATATATATATATATATATACCATATTTGACGGCATATAAGATGCATCTCCATTTCAGCAGGTTCAATTCAGGAAAAAATGTTTTTAGGGTATTTAAGCATATATTGTTAAAACAGTCTAGGTGTACATTACACAAGGAGAAACATACCTGTATAAAAGCAATTTAGCATTACAAACAAGCAATAAGCTTATACAAGACATCTCAATAGCTAGACATAATGATAATAATAAAATTACTACTACTACTACTAATAATAATAATGATAATGATATTATTAGGTATGATCATACTGTAATTTTATTCCTTGCCAACATATGGCATTACTGGTAAGTCAGAGGGCCGATCAGCTGATGTTTACAAATGCAAGTCACAGCATTTCAGATTGGATTGCTTTCTTTTTTATGAATTCATTTTTAAAGCACCGGTTATAATACAATAATACCAGCAATAAAATAAGGATGCATGGAGTTTAGGGTAGGTAAAAGTACTGAGCGTAAGCTGGGTTAGTGAGCATCAATGATTAGCCTTGGCATATGGGAGGTCTGAAACTTCACCTATGATGTATAAAACAGTGCAATTTTTTGAGTCAAAATTAAAAAAAAAAGTGCGTCCTATGTGCTGTCAAATACGATATATATATAAAAGTATATTCAACCAGGAATGTACACAGTTTATTGGTTCATTGACAGGGTGAGCTCCTCTCTTCACAGATGACAAATATTTACTGACATGGCATGGGAGTTGGAGCTGGTGTCAGCGTCATGTTTACAGCTGTGCACCATTGCAAACAAGACGCCGATACCATCTCTGACCACGTCCCTTAGTAAAACAATTGTCATCTGTGGTGAGAGGAGCTCACCCTGTCAAGGAGCCAATAAATTGTGTACATTCCTATTTGAATAAGAGCATATATGTGTTTGTGTGTGTGTGTGTGTGTATATATATATATATATATATATATATATATATATATATATATATATATATATATATATAGTTCGATTTGCATTGTTTTTGTTTTATGAGAACTCTTAAAGAACTCATCTCTCGCATTAATCAAGAGGTATCTGTACGTGTGTGTGTGTGTATATATATATATATATATATATATATATATATATATATATATATATATATATATATATATATATATATATATATAACCACATACAATGTTTTTTCTTTTGTTTTAGAGAGAGAGAGAGAGAGGGGGGGGGGGGCAGGGGGGAGAGAGAGATTATATGATTACAGTATTCACAATTTATGTTTAGGGTTTATTAAATTTTCATCTTGAAAGTCATGGCACTGGTGAAGCAAACCTCTCTATGGCAGCTGCAGAATTGTGCTTTATAGAGGTTTTCCTTCTGAGTATTTGCAGATTTTGAAGTTGATAACTTCATAGCTGTGTTGCATTCTAATAATAACAGCAGATTGGCCTGTTTTGGCTGTTTCACTCCATTAAGAGAAAGAAAGGTGAAGCATATAATTATGATGCATACATTCAAGTCAGCCAGTTGTGAAGGCTGTCAGCAAAGTGGATATATATTATGTTCTTTAGTAAAGGCCTTGATCTTATTAACTGTATGCCTACTGTTTGTCATCATGTAAAGATGTTTAAAATACATGCATGAAACCCAAACCTCAACCCTTCTCATTTCACTGATCCTTAGCAAGTTACTTTATTAATCATAGCTGTAGCCTAACTGCATGCTCACCATGTTTGAGCTGTCCATCCTGACTGCTGAGCATGTTCATGTGAATCCCATGCTACCAGCAAGTCTTGGTCCAGTACAGTTGGACAATTTTTGCTGTGCTAGTTTTAGCCCAAACTTGATTGAAAACGAAGTAAGGACACACTTTATGTTAGGAAACTCATCCTTTCTTCCTATTAGGAAAGCTAATCGTGTTCTTCACTGATGGCAGAAGAATAACCTTCCAGTGTAAAGTTGCCTGAAGTTGTTCATGTGGCTGGTAGGGAAGGGTTGTGTGTGTGTCACAGATGAGTTCAACTGAAACTGTGCTTTGAATTATTTTATGATATGATTAATCTGGCTGTAAGAATTCATAGATTCATGAAAGCTCAATTTGATCAAGTTATATGCATTGAATTTTTATTTGAGTAACTGCATGATTTAAAGAGAAAACTTGAGGCAACTGTACGTCTATTAGAAGACAGAATAATACATCTTTTTAGTAAAAATGTCTATTTCAACAGGATAGTGATCAAAGTAGAGGAGGCTCCTAATCATGGTTGAACATTGGACAGTTGAAGAGCAAAGTCAGCAGCGTCCTTGTGTTGTGGTATCCTTAGTCAGGCATGCTGATGTTTCCCCATTGTGGCTAATGTCCCCACTTCTCTTTCAAGGATGAGGCAGTGGAGGGGGCGCTGCGCGAGATTGGGCTGTACTAGTGTGTGCAGCTGCATCAGTAACCCTCCCCTCTGCTCCTCCCCTCCCTTGATTGTCAGCCAAGGTGTCTTTTGTTAGTGATATTAAAGTGTGAACCAGTTCATAAACAATCGTGTAGTTGCTGTCATGAATATAAAATTCTGACTGCTGTTAGCTATTAATGGTCAGAGAGCATCAGAGGAGCAAAGTTTGATGCCATACCTAGTAAAGGAATAATCTTTGTTCTGCATAATCTTCTTACTAGTTGTATAAGAAGAGTGAAGCCTCTTGAGTGTTGTTTAGTGATGGAGCTGAAATCTTAAAGAAATCTGCATAACTTTGCTGAGACTTTTGGTCTTTGTTCTGTTCAGTGTAGCTCTGAACTTGCCATAAATTCCAGTAAACTGTAAAACTGTATAAATTAACATAAAATAAGAGTTGACTTGGTCTTAGTCTTTCAGCTCAAACAGCGGGTTTAGGTGAGTGTGTGATGGTAAAGTTCATGCCAAACTTGGGACAAGCTTCCATTTAGTCCTTGTCGTGTTTGGCAGATGTGAAGCTATACTCATATGTTCTCTACTATAATTTTTAGAATCTATTCATAATATAGGATATTGCATCTTTTGGTTACTTAATATGACGTACCATACTAAACACAACTATTGATAATGCTACTTGTTCTTCATTAGTGTATCATGAAGCACCTCCCAATGGTATCCGTGATTAAAGTACCTAAAATTAAAAGGTGAAAAGTTCTTTGAAAAGTGTTTGAAGCAAAAATTATAAGTAATACACAAGGTAATAATGGGACCATTGACTTTGCATCCTGTATAGGACGATGAGAGATTTTACTGTAGTTAGTCTTATATAGTGTTTGTGTTAGTCTGCCACCAACCTATGAGATTTTGAAAGAAAATTTAATGAAAAATATTTTGTTTGTCGGAATTTTTTTGTTTTACATTCAGATGGGACAGCTTGGTTTTCTTTATTGTCTTCTTAAATTTTGACATCTTTCATGCTATATAGTCATCATTATGGTAGAGTCACTTCTGTACAAGAGTGTGTGTGTGTGTGTGTGTGTGAGTATGTGTGTGCATGGGTGCGCGTGTGTGCATGCAAGGAGGAACCATTGTATCATGTGAAGTGTTAGTGTGTGTGTGTGTGTGTGTGTGTGTGAGAGAGAGAGAGAGAGATTTCTTCATTGTGTGGTGTTGATTTCAAGGGAAAATGTCTTGTGTATCTGGGTTAATTTTCATTTCTTGCGGGTATAATCTCTGGAAATGTAAATGGCTTTGGAGGTTTGCCTTAAACCTGTATGGTCAACCAAGAATCATACCAATGCTCAGAGCAGGAAACAAAGCAAATACTGAACACAGCATTATGAACTTATCTTAGTGTGGTAAGAAACTGTGATACACAGATGGTAAAAGTAATTAGGAAATATTTTGTTAACCCGTCAAATATGTTTGAGATTGATTATGTTCTATGTCATGCATTTTCCATAACCATAATTGTTTGGAGAACAACTTTCTTCTCTAAGTATGCTACGTTATTTCTTCTCTTTACGTACATAACATGTTTATACTAAATTTTCAACAGCTCATACAGTAAGGGACAATCCAATCAAAGTAACCAATGGATGGTGGTGTTGTGGTGTTTGCTGATCATATTCTCACTTTGTTGTGATAACTTCTCACTCACTGACATGTCTTGTCAATGGTAGTCTGATTCTTTATTTCTTGTCTGGTCAAGAAAATACAGAAGACTAACTTGTACCAATAGTCTGGTAACATTGCTTAGAAGGAAGGGTAGAAATGTCTTTGTATAGATTTTTAAAACCTTTTTGGTTTCATGAACATCTCTTTGAAGGCTTGTGAATAGTTTATTAAAAAGTACTAGACTGCATGTAAGAAAAATAGGAAAATTGAAAAAGAAAGTGGAAACAAACTTTTCAATCTTGAAATACTTAGTCCATTGATTAGAAGCACAGACAACTAAAATATACTGGAAGCATAGGTGATACAAGCTAAGAACATTTATGAGTTAAAAAATATAGTCACCATAGTCTGAGGTGATCCAGAAACCACACCCCTCATAATATCTCTTCTTTTGGCAGAGCAACTGTGATTGATATTCTTAAAGTTGTTCCTACATTTCCAAATGTTTGTAGAAAAATATTCAGTATTCACTTTAAGTGATAAATAGTACTCATAAGGAAATTCCTCAGAATGTAGTGAATCTCAGAATATAATGGATCTCATTAATTATTTGATGTGATTTGGATATATACAATTACAGTGTTGAGATCTGTATAGATTTTGTTCATGTTTATATGGGATAGCCCTTGTTGCTTACCTGATGGTTGTTGGGTTTTACAGTTATATATATATAATTAGAATGTGAAGTTGTTTGTTTTGTTCATTGTCCAGAGCTTGAAGACATCTTGTTTGATACTGTATTTCTGCTGGTGCTCCGCTTCTGCTTTCAAGTAGCTATCACTTCATTTAGATATTGTCATAGTTTCTTTCCACATCACCAAACCAATTTTAATATTTTTCACAAGCTGTCTTTCTGGTTGTTTGTCCACAGCTATTCTTTTTTGCCAAAAACAAGGAAAGATTTCAAAGTTATTCTTTGAGATGAACCTGTTGTTTTGTAGATGGTTTTCAGAAATATTATATTTGTTGTGATGGAAATGCAATACTTTTATGGATAAAGGTTACATAGCATTTGGTGTGTATGGAGAGTGTTAAGTTCAAGTGTTATTTGTTCTCACTGATTCTACAGGGATTTGGTGAAGTACAGAGCAAAGAGGGAAAGGGTTATGAACTGTGATGTTCAAAGCAGTAAGGGAGCTAGATGAATTGATGAAAGAATTCTTATTCCTTGAAGATAACAAAATAACAAGAGTAAAATTACTATACAATGCTAATTTACATTTGACAAGTTTTATTTGATGAAATTACATTTTGAGATAAGTTCAGAAGATGACCAAAGTTTGATTGTCATTAAAGATACTAACCTTTGTTAAACATCCTGATATTCAGCCAAGTGTTTTCCATCAGGTCTCCACTCAGCATCTGACAGCAGCCACTTTATTTTTTTCATATATAAATCTTCCTGATTGTATGTAAGGCAAAGCAGTCATGTATGGGAATGATTAAGATGATTATAGGACTCACAAGCTTATTGAATAATGTCATCGACTCTTTTGGTGCATTGATCTTTGTGCTGCACACATATTAAAAGGAATTTTTCAGTGATGAATGAACTATTGAAGTCCTGATTTATGAAAGGACAAAACCTTAACCAGAGATTGGATCAATTGATTACTTAGGTCTTACTTGGACAGTATCTCTGGTGATCAAAAGTGTAAATCATAAGACACACAAGATATCACCTAGGCAAGATATGCTAGGTAAATAACTTGTTTCATAAACTCGGGTTACATTTCTACTATAAGTATGTTGAACTCAAAAAAATAAATGCCAGAGGTATCAACACTAAAAGGACATAAAAAGAAATTAACAAAGGAAGAGTTGAAAAAAAAGGAAAACATAGGTTTACCTGTAAAGTAGTTAGTCAATATTAGCAGAATGTTCTGTCTAGATTATTTTGTGTGTAAATATTATAGGTAAATTTATGGAAATGTTTGGTAATTCATATTAAAAAAAAACATGATAGTACATACAAACTTTAGTCTTTCAACACTAGAAGTAGATAAACATGCTGCACATAAATGCATGCATGCACATGTGGACACACACATACACACAGTAGCAATTCCTGGGTGTCTTTTTATTAGCTTCAGGATTTAGATGCTGGCAATAATGTCTAGTGATGACAGCATGCGGTCAAGATGATATCTGTGGCTGGCTAGCCAGATGGTATTTGTTCGTTGGGTGTCTTGTATTTCATCTATACATTGAAGATAAAGATGGGGAATGGAAACATTAGTTTGATTTTGTATGAGTCTAAGTTGCCCTGCTACTCAAGCCATATTAGAGGAATGCATTTTTGACAGTAATCCATGGATAATAGAGAATACCTTACAAAGTTCATACATTGAAAGTGCACTCCACACAGTAAGAGAGACATTGTCAGAGTGACTGTGGTAAAGAGTGGGTTGTATGATATGCAGTTTAAGTCAGACGTTAGCAAGCTTTCATTATTTTTCTGGCTTGGTTCAGGGTTGATGACATTAACACTGCAGTTTTTTTATAAAGATGCTTATACCAAATTACAAAATTCTTTTCACTAGCTATGGTTTTCTATTAACCTTACCTTGCTTTACTTTATTTTACTATTTGTCTATAATGGGGAGTGAATTCTTTTGATTGCACAAGTAACTGACTTTTGCTTTGTTCCAACATAGTCTCAGGGAAGGCATCACTAAGGTGGAGGAAAGTTGTGATGGTGGCCTGGGTTTATGTTTGTTATGGTTAGCTCTCATGACAATTAACACCAACCAGTCAGACTCATTTATTTTAAGTTCTTTATCAGAATTAACACAATTGATTACATCAATTCTAATACTGGTTGCTCCCCATGAAAGTAATGTTGTTCTATCGAAATAGGCACACTTTGCAGATGCAAATGCATGATACATGATACTACACCTGGCTTATCCATGTCCATGATTTATCATTTCAGTTTGCTGTAAGTTGTATCTATTTCTCTCTCTCTCTCTCTCTCTCTCTCTCTCTCTCTCTCTCTCTCTCTCTCTCTCTCTCTCTCTCTCTCTCTCTCTCTCTCTCTTCCCCCCATCTATATAGGCAGAGGCAGTGGACATGGCTGGGTATTATGCTGGTTACAATATCTTATTGCTTTGAAACCACTCCTTGTTAGCACCACATACTGTACCACCCAGCACTGACACCTACCTCCCTGCATGCTGTGAGGGCTTTGCGAGGCACTCATAGGCACCAACACGTTGAATACTGTGTTATGAAAATAGTTTTGTAAATGTACTGAATTGTAAGCAGATTTATGATAACACAGGCTAATTGATTTATACATACTAAAATTAAGAATCCTACACTGTAGTGAAATTGTTTAGACATTAAGGATGATAGACAGAGGATTCTTGTTTGGATTAATGATGGTACAGAATATCTAGAAACATCATGAGTATTTTTACTTGGAAGAACTTATTTAAAGAGGAAGAGTGTGACACACACCTATCAAAAAGAATGTTGAAAAGTAATGATGGAATCATGGAAGGCTTTCTTTTAAAGTTCAGATTTCATCTTATCAGAGTAAGGGTACCGTTGACAATACATACTATGAGTGTTGGATATGGCATATATTCATAGACTAAGGATGGTATATAAAAGGACAGTCATAAAAGAATAATGATATGTCATTGATTTTTAAACAGGTCAAATGAGTACAGTGTGTGTGTGCGTGCGTGTGAGTGTGGTGTGTGATATAGACTAATATCACTTGATATGGCCTCAGGAATATTGCAATCTTTGTATAAAGTCATAAGGTGTGATTTGTGTGGTCTTTGGCAATGTGTGCATTGATGGTTGTGCTACAAGATTTTTCACAATTTAAAGATCAGGATGCTGAAGTGGATGGCAATATTTAAAATGCCTTGGTAGGAACATGAAGAGTTGAATATAAGTGTTGAATAATGATGGTTCTTTTTAACAATGACAGTATGGTCCCAGAACACACCACTATTATAATCTATAGTTCCTTTTTATTTTTGTCACCACAATTCAGATTAATGTTTACAAATTTGGAATTGGCTTCAGGATGCCACAAAAATGTTTTGGCTAAATATGGTCACATTCATAATTTGTGCTATTTTGTTAATGTAGCATGGAAGAATGCTAAACAGTATGCACTGTGCTATTTTGGAATTTACATATTTCATTTTGTTTCTTGTTAGATTTTGCAAATTTATCTTGGGCATTAGTTTGAGTTTTCTTTGTCAAATATTTAACAAATCTATATGTGGCCCATATTAGTGTTTGATTCATTGTGGTTTTATGCCATTGATATCTTGAAAGTAATCTTCAAGAGTTTGAGTGTATATGTGTGTGTGTGTGTGTGTGTGTGTGTGTGTGTGTGAGAGAGAGAGAGAGAGAGAGAGAGAGAGAGAGAGAGAGACATTTTTGTATCACCTACATATTATCTCTTAAGTGGAGACTTCATCCTCACCATTCTCATTTTTAAAGGCTCCATGCATGGTTGCTAATGTTTGCTTTGTTCATATAATGGCAGCTTCAGCTCATAAGGCTACAGTCTCAGATAGCTTTCCTTTTAGTGATAAGTTGTGTAGAATAATCCCTCTTATACTGTTTTGTTTATTCTTTATTTTATTCTCATATGTGAAAGATATTTTTGTTCTGGTCTCTCTCTGCTATTTCGTATCTCCAAACATATGACATATATAACTGGCGGATTATATTGTTTCTAATGTTTTGGATGTATTAATATATAATTGATTAATTTGTCTAATTTCTTGCTATAGTTCCTACATACACCAATTTTTCTTTTTTTATATAAATGAGGTGTTTTAACAAGTTCATATCTTATCACTATATCACATGTAGTGTATGAAAAAATAATGAGCTTGGTTTCTCCTTGTACATTCCACCTGTCACTTTGTTATAAAGTGAGCTGTAGGAAAACAAGTTGAGGCAAGGTACTTTATTCCTTAACATTTTACTTACAAAAATTGATTCAGAGTGAATGAACCTACAAGTGAAAAAGTGGCTATTTATGTATACATGACAGCTTAGCCCACAGGTCCACCTGGTGGAACTGGTTGTGATTGGAGGAAGCCAGACCAAGTTAGACCGGTGGCAGCCTGTGACACACACGCAGATCCTCTCCTGGTGGGTCTGTGGGTTGAGCTGCCATAAATTGTCACTTTTCTCTTGTCTGATCTCTCTGAAAGAGTTTTTGCAACTAAAATGTTAAGGAGCAAAGTACTTTGCTTCAACTTGTATTTCCCTACTATTCATTTACACATTTGTCTTCATTTATACAGTACTTGTCACGGTTTCTCCTGGACTTATTTAAACTTGTGATTTTTTCATCTATCTTCTGTATAGAAGTTTTTCACAAGATACAATAACATTAAGTGTCTCATCAGAACATAAATTTTCAGTCTCTCTGAGATTAGCATATTATCAGAACTTTCTTTTGAGTGGATCATATAAATGTAATCTATATGTCCATCTTTGGTTCCATTTCAAACATCATACCTCTTTGTGTGTGTGTTTTTCTATCCATAGTCACCTGTTGGTCTCATGACAGCTGGTTTTTCCATACAATGAGCTCAGAGCAAACAATCTTCTTGAGTGCGAACTGACCTTGATAAACAGTACCCTACATGTGCATGTATTTATATGTGTGTATATTTATTTGAGAGAGAGAGAGAGAGAGAGAGAGAGAGAGAGAGAGAGACCATATGGGTATGCATAAATACTATTCAATTGAGTAAAGGAATAGCATATTGCGTGGACAAATCTTATGCTTAGACCTTGAGGCTGCATTGTTTGAAGAGTCATAAAGGTTGCGAAAGGTGTGACTAAAGAAATATGCTTATTCCTTTACCAAAATTTTGTTTCTCTACTGAACAACGTATTAGGAAACATATAGCTTTGCTAACTTCAAAAACAATGAAAAGAGGAGGTCAACACTACACTTGCCACCTCACTACCTTAGTGCATGAGAGTGACAGGTGTGGTAATCCTGGCAGTGGCAGTGGCAGTGGTGTGTAGGATTTACTTTTGGTTGTCTTGGATATTGGATTTCCCATGACAGGTGAAATTTATTCTTCCTCTTCTTACTGCTTACCGCTTTCTTCAAACAAAAATATAATAGAATTGGATCATGAATTCCACATTTTTACTTAACTATGGTCTTCTTTCTAATTTATAGTTAATCAATCAATAAATAAGAAGCTTTCCAGAGTTGTCAAATATGAAGTAAATATACTGTATACAGCTTCAGAATTTACACACACACACACTCACAGACACACACACACACACACACACACACACACACACACACACACACACACACACACACACAAATTGATCAATGAATAACTAAAATAAATTATTAAAAAAATATTAAAAAATAATAAAAAATAGTGATAAGGTTTTAAAGTCATAAGAGTGGAAATTAAGTTATTTTAATAACATTTTTTAATGGAGGTTATGTAAGTTTTAGGAATTTTGAGTTAAAATAGGACAGAGTAAAGTTTATTAATATTTTATCTTCCCTTTTCCTTTTCTAGGATGAAATCGTGGAAATGGCCCTTAGAGATATGGGTCTAATTTGAGGCTCTCTCTGTAACATTGTTTTCAATGACTCAAAACTATTTCACATAAAAACCATTTCACATGACAGTGCAGATGATATTATTATGGACTTGGAATAGATGATAATACAGAGTCATCATCAATATTTTTAGTTAGTAAATGATTATAAAATGTGCAATTACTTATTTAAGAGGTTTAAGAATTAATGAGGAAGACCATTCCATTTCTTATAGTTGGTGTACAGTCTGTAAAGTGTAACTTTATTATTGCACCTTTGGCCTTAAGTTATTGTGACTGTGGATCTCAGCCTGGTCGTGGAATATGTCTATACAAAAAACATGTTACACTTGTAATATGTGGCAGCATACACAGCATAGGCTCTCTAACACTATTGGGAATATTTTTTCTGTGTGTGTGTCTGTGAAAATGTTCTCATTTCCAAAATGTACTTCAAATTCCTGGCCATTAAAGTGAGACCCTTAAACCTTTGTCCCACCCTCTGCTCATGGCCTGACCTATACTAGAAGCTGTGCTTGAATTTTCCTACATAGTAGTGCAGTACATAGTGGGCATGCACCCTGACTGCCCATCATGCTTCCAGGGTTTCTCCTTCTATGTAACATTGTAATGTAGTGGGCCAGCATGTGCTGGTGGTGGTAAAACTGCTGGAAATAAATCTGGTTTGCACCATTGCATTTTCTTCACCCTTTTACAGAAGTCACAAGAGTGGAAGAAATAAGTGTGTAGATTGATGCATATCCTTACATTGCTGCTGGTAAGAGCTAGTATTTTTATGCATATTTTGTTTGCTGCTTTTATGATCATTAGAATCTTCTATTAAAACTTTATTCATCATAGTGTAATTCCTTCCTTCATACATAAAGTAAGGATAGAAATAAAAACTTTAAAGAAATTCATTACATGAGTGAGGGAAAGAAACTTAACCAGTGAAAGACAACATTACCATGTGTATGATTTGTATAATGGTGCTTCTGTTTTAATGATAATATTTTTATCATCACTAACACTGGTTAATACTTTTGATTGTGAAGGTCTACCCTAATTGTCACACTTAGCAGGAGTGGATTATATGTTTTACACTCAACCTTAAAAACTTAATTTCAGCCATATAGTAGTTACTCACCATGCATCACTACATTGCTGTTGTATTGGTTTATGCAATTCAAGCCTGTCTTTTCCATCAATACATCTAACATATTGGTCTTTTTGCTTGCAGTTACCATTACAGACCTATACATACATATTGTCTTTTGTGTACTCTTGTTTTTCCAAACCTTGTGTCTGTTGCATCACCACATCTTGCCTCTGCCTGTATTCTTTTGCATGTTAATTCTCCTTTAGGACCTAGTAATAGTGGTATTTTGCCTTTATATTTTGTATACTCTTCACGGTTCTGGTAACCCTTGACATATCCTTTTGTCAAGTATATTTAGATAATTATAAATCTAAATGTTACACCCATTTTCTTTCCTTACTCCATTATATGATTGCTATGGTTCCCCACATTCATGTCTCTTTACCTATTCTAGATAAACCTACTTACAATAATTTCCCTTCCCTCTCTCAAGATCTCTACACCTCTTTTGATAAAGATTCAGAGTTCATATCCAATTCATCTCCCCTATCTGATATTATGATTTTACTTCTCTAGGGTAACTTAATGCATTAAAGATGTACATACTAGTGAAATGAGCAGTCTGAGAAATGAATGTCACTTAGAATGTTTTTAATTGCATCATTGTGACAGAAGCAAACACAGATATTAGAAATGAGCACCTCTGTCAGAAAATTAAAGTAACCAATGTATTTCCCTCATACATTATTTATCTGCCTGTGATATGTAAAGAAAAAGCTAGGCTAAAATCATATCTTTTCCTTTCCTATTCTTATCAGTTTGGCTTGAAATTCTTGAGCATATTTTAGATTTTTTTTTTTGCATTCGAAATGTTTCAAGTTTCCATATGAAAAGTATCTTTATTGAAGCACACCATGTAGTGTACTATCTGTGGCCACATTGTACCATTACAATAGATTACTATGAAGAGAGATTAATTCTATGTACCAGTAGTATTGTTCATTAATACCATGCCAGAAATAGAAGAATGTTAAAGGTTATGGCTTGTTAGATGAAATGGTCATCGGTGTGTGTGTGTGTGTGTGTGTGTGTGTGTGTGTGTGACAAAACAAAAATAATATTAATTGACAAACCTAGATAATTTATGGTTGATGAATAGAGGTTTGATATTGTGAAGTGATGTGTAGTATAGTGAAAAACTGGGATATTTTTCCATGAGCAAAATAAGATATACTGTGATATATAATTCCATGTGATTTACTAATTCATATGCACTGTATTGAGTAGATACCACACCAAACAGTAAGTCTTGTGTACTGTAAAAGCTTTCAGCAAATAGATACCAAGAAATATGTAAGTAATATACATTCATTATCGTATAGTAAATTATGCATGTAAGTGTGTGTGTGTGTGTGTACGTGCGCATGCGTGTGTGCATGTGCATGCCATTTTTAACAAGACTACAGTTGGATCATAATTTGCTTTTCTATCAACTGTTAAATAACAGTATATTATGTGAAACTAGAGTCATTAGAATTTCAAGTGGAAGACATTATTTCAATATATTCTTTGCATCTTTTCTCAGCCATGTGGTGATGATGTGATGTATTCATCGTATTTTTTGCTTTTTCATGTACATGATAGTTTTTGCTAGAAAGTGAGTGTGCCTATTATTTTCCCACAGTCATCTCCTGGTCTTATGACATAGCCAGATGTTTCCATGTGGAAAGAGCTCAGATCTCAAAGTGACCAATCTTTGGATAAGACTGAAGCCACTTACGTACCACACACTGGGACAGCAAGGTTACAACCCTATGCCTTGCATCCTCTACCTAGCTGCTGCCAGGTGAACAGGGGCTGCATATTATGGCTCATATATGTACTCACTGCCCTTGGGAATCAAACCCAGGCTTTCTTTCTTGTGAGTTAAGCATGCTAGCCACTACGCTAAGTGGTATGGGTGCATATGTGTGTGTGTGTGTGTGTGTGTGTGTGTGTGTGTGTTTGTGTGTGTATTTACCTAATTTACATAGTTGTATTATACAGGGTTCGAGCAGGGCTCACAGTGTCCTGTCTTCATATCTCCAACATTTCCTTTAATTTGTGTATGTTGATTGCTGTAACAACTTCTTCATTTAATCCATTCCAAATATCCACAGTTCTATGTAGAAAACTTAACTTCTTAATGTCCTTTAAACACCAACTTTTTTTAATCTTCCTTGAGTGTCCTCTCATCTGTCCAGTTTCTTCCTCCATCATCACCAGGTTTTGCTTGTCCAGCTTTTCAATGCCATTTACTATCTTGTATAGAGTTATTAGATCTCTCTCCCTTCTATCTTGCAGAGTTGGAAGTCCTATTTCTTTCAATCTGTCTTCATACATTAGTTCTCTTAATTCTGGTATAATTTTTGTGGCTACTCCTCGAATCTTTTCTAATTTTCTTATATCTTTTTTCACATTTGGTGACTACACCACAGCAGCATATTCCAACCTCGTGCATATCATACTGGTTAGAATTTTTCTCCTCGTATCCTTATCCATATATATAGTGGAAAGCCACCTTTAATTTTGGTTAATATCCTGTATGCAGATCCAAATAGTTTGCTTATGTGCCATTCTGGGCTCAGTGTATCTTGTATTACCACATCCAGATTTTTTTTCTTTGCCTATCTCCATCACATGGCATTTTTCTGCATTGAAATCCAATTTCCCCCTCTTACTCTATTCATAGATCTTCTCTATATCATCTTGTAACTCTCAACAGTTTTCAGTGTTTTTAACAACTTATTAATTTGGCGTCATCTGCAAACAGGTTCATATAGCTGGTCACATACACTGCATGTCATTTACATATATCTGGAACATTATGGGTGCTAAGACTGACCCCTGTGGTACTCCACTTGCTACATTTCTCCTGCTTGAAGCTGCATCTCTGATTACAATTCTCATTTCTCTATCCTTCAAATAATTTTGCATCCATTCTAATACTTTCCCTCTCTGCCCACCTATGTCTTTCAGTTTCCATAAGGATCTCCTCTGTGGAACTGTGTCTAGGTAGACAGCATCCATCCACCCATCTCTGTCTTTGATTCCTTCAATAACTCATGTATAAAAACTTAGCAGGTTCGTCACACATGATTTTCCTTGTCTGAATCCAAATTGTCTATTTGATATAATTCCACTTTCTTCCAAATATCTCACCCATTTCTCTTTAATTAGTATCACAGATTTTGCTGACACAGGTCTTTGATTTAGTGGGTCAGTCTTCTTTCCTCCTTTTTAAACGGGTACTATGTTGGCCCTCTTCCACTCTTGTGGCATTCTCCCGTCCTCTATTGTGTGTGTCTCTGTACATTTTTTGTGTTTACTGAGATGGTGCTCAAGATTTGGGTTTATATTGTCTCTTAATCTACTCATATATGACTTAATCATGAATGTTCTCATACCATTCAATTGCAAGTCATCTATTTGTATGAATCTCAACCTCTTGTCAGGTTTCATAAATACTATCCCTTTTAAAAACTGACTGAAAAGAATATGCTTGTTCTTATCTTGTCTTGAGTGTGTGTGTGTGTGTGTGTGTGTGTGATAATACTTAAAATAAACATTTTCTTAATCTGGTTAGGTAGAGTGGTAAGTAATTTATTTGAAACATGTATTATAGTTGCATGTTGTGCTTGGGCAAGCTGGGTGATGGGTTTTATTTTGATGAAGCCGTTATATGGGTATTTGCTTTACCCTTGCTTATTAACAGTATATTCTTACACCATATTTGCTATTAAAAGTAATTAGGTTTTGAAAACTTAATTTCTTTTGTGAAGTCATTGTTGTGTTGTTCAGTTAGGGTCTTTATATGAAGTGAAATTTTTATTTTCATTTTTATTTGAATTATGTATGAATGTTGAATAATTGTCATGCACATTGTATATAACCTTGATTGTGTGTGCATATATGAGGCAGGTAGGGTTGGGAACTGAATTAGAATTAGCTACAAGGTCAAGAATGGTGTGGATTGATGTTATATATTGTAATTGATCCATTCTGAGTTTGATGTTGAGAGCTTCTTTTGAGTAACAAGATTTACTTCTATCCCATTGCAGGAGGAGACTCCCCAGGGTCTATTTGAAGACCATGGGCTGGGCTAAAGGACCTTCAACCAGTATAGCTCAGTTACTTACGTGCTGATGCTTGAAATATGAAAATATTGATATAAGAATTATTCACCCATAAAGTATTCTGTTGACTTGTATTTGATTGATCAGTGAATAATAGTGATTGTAACATAATTGGCTGCAGTTATATCTAGTATGATATTTTGTCATTACAATTCTTCATTTTGACATAATAATTCAAATAAATTAAATTGGAATTATTTATAAAGTTAACAAATACATAAGGTAATTTAAATGTTAACCAAGGTGGTATTATCAAAAGTATTTGATATTGTTGAGGAGTGAATTTTTTTTTTCAAATCATGGGACCAATAAACAGCAGGTTTAGGTAGGCTAGTAATAATAATAATACTTTTGTTCACATACTAATTGAAATTTTAAAATGCATCAAGTTGACATCTTTGCATGCTGCTGGTTATTAATCTAGGCCCATGTGAATGTTATAGAGTGGACACTCCTGAATTATAATCATTGTTCCTTACATAGAAATAGTCTCGGAGGTACAACTTTATATTGATGGTTCCCTCTCAACACTAGAAGAATGGCCTTTGCATGTTCTACTCTAGTAACTGAGTATTATGTTACCAATGGATTTTTTTATATTTTTAGTTCCTTCTTCTGATCAATCTTGATTGCTAAAAATTGTATTATGAGTCAGTAGTTGTACATGTTGGCATGTAGTCATTTATTATTGATATGTTTTACGCCTTTCTTTTGTAAGATTCTTTGATTTGTTTTGTAGTATGAAGCAGGTTTATTAAGAAACATCCTTCTCAGTAGTGCTGTAGGTCTGACACATAAAAATTAATCACTTCACACAGACTTGGTTGGCTAAGATTACTACTGCTACTCAATGGGCTACAGTGGTAGGCAGATGGTCTCCTCCCACATTTTCCTTGTAAACATACCTCAGTATTGCTTTTATTTATTTATTTTTTTTGGGGGGGTGTTTATTTCTTAAATGTGTCTCTGTTATGCAATTTCATGTGTATTTGCATGAAGATGATGTTGGCATCAGATAGCAAATAAGGAAAAGTTATTGTTGGCATCATATAATGAATAAGGCTGTGTGAGCTATGAAGATGAAAAGTTCAGTATGTAGTGAGGAGGCACACCAAACAGGCATGTGGCATGGAGTAAATCATTATGTAGATCACTGTCGATTTCTCCTAATCATCATCATCATTATCATTATTTTGTATTTCTATTTCATTATCTACAAAGTCATGATAATAGTGATAGTTGATAGAAATTTGTTGTAGTCTTTGAAAAAATAAATAAATCATCATCACCCACATCTTTACCTCTTCTCTGAGGGTAGTGATCATATATCTAGCAGCATTCACAAATAACCGATGTGCCTGTTGTGAAGTGAAATAACTTAATTAATAGCCTTGTGTTGCAGATACATTTTTATAATTATATGCCGTCCATCCTTAGCTTTAGATAAAATGTAAGTGCGTGCTTGGGTGTATGCATGACTTTAAAAAAATCCAATTGATTTAAGATCTTCTCTTCATTCCATTATTACATGCAAACCTTTTTCTTGTAATTTAGCAAGTGTGAGTTTGTTTTGCTTATTCATAGTATACAGGATTTGATCTAACCTTATTTACTTTCATACATATTAGTTTTAATGTCATAGTTTATGTTCCTTCTTTGTACCACTTTCTGCTGGAAGAGCATTTTAAACATCATTGCTTCTTTTAGGGAAGCCGAACTTTTTCATATCCTCTAAATATATCATCACCTCTAATGTTCTTGTACATCCTCCTTTTCCATGAAGTGCTTATTTTTCACATCACAAGTCCTTCTTTTGATTCATAAGTGAAATTAACTCCCAAAATTGATAAATCAAGTTTTTGTAGTATTTCTTGGTAAGGCAGCTACCTCTGTACTGGAAATCATGTTTCTTGTCATCATAGTATGTATGAGTATGCTGGTATCTTCGTACATAGATGTATTACGTACATTTTACATGATTTGAATCAAGGTTTTTTTATGATGAGCTTTCCTCTGGAGTAGTATTAATATCACAAATATTCCTTGTTCACTTTCATTTCAAGCACTGATGCTTATAACTGGGAAACTGAATATCTTGACTGTTAAAGACCTTTAGTCTCTGCACTCATGCTCCTTATTCTTTCAACACCCCAACTAAGTGATAGTGTTAGCACTTTAACTAGTTTTGAACGTCATAATAAAAATCCTTCTTTTCTTTTTCCTCTAATGCAAGCAGTTTCTTTTGAATACCTGCATCAAACGTATTACCAGTTTTGCTACAATTTGTATCACTTTTGTTTTCTTGAAATATTTGGTTGTATAAGGTGGCTAACAGCCCTAAGAAACATACATGTACACACACACACACACACACACACACACACACACACACATTTGAATGTCTGCAATTATTACATTAATTTGCTTTTCTTATGACAGGTTGCCTTGTTTTCATTCAATAGTCTTTTCTTCTGTTTATCGTTTTGTGTGTGTGTAGGATGAGATGTAAAAATAATGAAAGGTATGTCAGGTAAAATTTAAGATCTGATTTTTTTTAGTTCACAAAATTTTAAACACATGGTATGGCAATCTGATGACAGTATCATCTTGAATTGAAATGTACAAAAATCAAATGAATGCTATGGTTGTAAGTGGAAGGCCCCTTTAGTGTGTGTGTGTGTGTGTGTGTGTGTGTGTGTGTGTGTGTGTATGTGTGTGTGAGAGAGAGAGAGAATGGTCTCAAGATAGAAAGATATCAGTAGTGCAAAAATTATTCTTGACATAACCTCAAAGGAACTTCAGGAAAAAGGCATCAAAATAGATTAGACTAGAAAAGCTATGTTACCACCATTTACTAAACTATACTATACTGGTCAGAATCTAGTATTGACAAATATTATCTAGATAATGAGATTTCAGATAGCTTTTCATTACAGTACAAAATAATAATGATGATAAAAGAACAGTCATTTGTAAGATTTGATTACTACAAGAGGAGACCATAGCCCTCATTCACACTATGAAGCACTTCCCAACACATTGTTTTGGTAAAATTGACAGGCAAACCAATGGAGTGCTCATTGCTTGGATTTGGGTGAAATTGACAGATAAAGTTGTCTGCCTGGTAGTTTGACCATTTGCTGCCCAGTATGAATGGATGACCCATGACTGTGAATGAATGACATAATAAATTGGCAAAACTCCTATTGTGCGAGTGAATTCCTTGAGCTGTGTCCACAGACTATTTCTGGTTTTGCTCAAGCTCACTCATAGGCAGTTACTCATTCCTGTTTGCCCATTGTTTCCTCACTTCTGACATCACTATTGTGCCCATCACTCAGCCTTCACAGCTTCTGTGTTGGAACAAGGTATAATAACAGTGTTATCTCTTGTACACAGCCCAAGTGTTGATCATTGGGCAGCTGAGATTTTTTTTTTTTTTAGAACTTATCAATTAAAATGAATAACTTTAGAACAGATTATAAAACATGGCAACAAACAGTTGGCATGAGTGGTCAATCCATAAATGGTCATGTATCTTTAGATTAAGACATGTATCTCAAACCTAATATATATGGTTGTAGTTCATGATGTGTTTTATCAACTAGGCAATGCAAAATTCCTCAACAATAATTTGGAATTGTTATGGATTCATATGCTCCTTAGACCCATTGGTCTTACATGTACATCAGTTTAGTAGATTTCTGTGCACATGTTAGTCTGTATATTTCACTATTTCAGAAACATATTCTGATATTTCCTCTACTTTATTTTTTTAATATATTGGGGGAGAAACAAACTATGTGCAGACTATGAACACCTCATAAAAGAAGGCACCTGTCCTTTGCACCATGAAATATTAGATGTCTTAAAACCTCAAATTACAATTTTTTACAGAAGCAGCCCCCATAGTTTAGTGAATCATTTAACATATGTAATCCATATTCACTAAATTGTTTTTCAGAGATTCATGTGTCATCCACTGGTCAGAGTGTGATTTACTAAGTCAGTTGTAGAGCTAGAAGGCTTCCGCCAGTTATCTATTGTTTGATGGCTATATTTTAAGTTGAAAATTTTCATGTCTTCAGTGTTCCTGTTTTCATTAATGAAAAGTTTTGTGTACTATGTCACATTATTTACCTGTGACGCAATTGGAAAGATAAAAACTTAATTTGCAATACCTGTATTTTATTCAAATCTAACAATATAAAAAAACTTTCTCCAGTGATAATAGATTCACTTCTTGTTGAAGTTCAAGTGCTCATCATTTGCATCTCTACTTGCCTTAATGTCCATCCATACTTGCAACTCTACTGGCAGGGGCAGCCAGGTGAGCACCACACACGTTTCCTTGGTTAAGCAGTAGGCACTCAACATTGTTCCATGGGAGTCTACTTTCCAATGCTTTGCCCCTAAACAGTACACCGTAAGCTGTCTGGAGGGAAATTTCTATATTTGGATCAGGTCACTGAGAGTCTGAAGAGGAGGAAGATGATGAATCGGTGCTCATCACTTCCACATCCTCCTGTTCTTTCTTCTCCACCACAACAGATGTGTGATTCCCCACATGTACTTGTAAGTCCCCAGATGGCTGCCATGAGAAGGTTCCCCCAAGTCCTGATGAGGTTGGCTCTGAGGCAAGTAAGGCAGATTGGGATTAACAGTAAACATTAAAACTAGGAAGAAACATGAGACAAATTTTGATTTTGAATATTAAAACAAGAAAAGATACATAAGTCAGATTTTTTTTTTTTTTTTTTTTCAAGATTAAAACTGTAAAGAGAAAGTCCTATGGTTTATTCATATCCTTGAGCAGATGTGCAAAGCTTGGTTCATTTCACTGTAAAGCTAGCCTTGACCTTCACACTCCTAAAAGCTGTTGAAATGAACTGATACAGGATTCAGAAAAAAGTCTAATATAGTGAGGTCAGCTCAAAAGTATACCTTGTAACCATGAAAGAGAGTGTGCTGTGTCTGCCATATTTACCAGCATGCTAAATGTGGCAGGCTTAATTTACAAGAATTGTGTTTCAGGCTTACCAGCATGGTGTCCTCTAGCCAAGGAATCAGCTAGATGGGTGTGTGTGTGCAGTGCATGTCCATTCTGACCCAGAAATCCAGCTCGCATTTCCAGATCTGTCCAACAACAACATATAAGAAAATCAATATTTGTTATAAGAACCATCAACTCAGTTAATTCAATTATAAGAATTTAGAATTTTCCAGATTTGTTTAGTCTATTATAACAACTTGGAACAAACCAATAGGATAGGGCCGTCTAGGATCCCCCTGCTGCCAGGTGTCCGGTGCTGACACAGAATGAGTGGAGGAGATGCGGTGAGCATACTTGATCAATTCCTCACTGTTGACGGGTCGTTTGTTGGCTCGGAGGATGCTCTGCATTTTATGCCGTGCTTGATACAGTGCCATGGACTGATCACAAGAAATGGTTATATTAAGTTTATATGAGTGATGCATCATATTAAAAGGTGCAGCACAAATACAAGTAAGTGTTACATTGCAAATGATCACCTCTGACAAAACAATATTGAATCAATTATACAAATGTTCTAAGTATGGTATTTATATGTCAGGCAATCCTGACAAAGCACCACACACAGATGTCATTCACACTCTTAGGGCCACTGATCCCTAGTGGAAACAGTCTCGTGGATCACTGTACTACATCATACGAACTGCCGATATACATACATACCAAAATCTAATAGCATCCCTACTCCATAATCAAACTGTTCTCTACCTTCTCCCATCTGCTTCAATCCTGAGAACACGGCAGATGTAGGGTACATGTGCTATCATTCCCCACATTCAAAGTAGGTCTGTAAACCAAAGGGCCCAGCCAAACTTATTCACATCTCTTCCCAGCAATCAAAAAGACATTGGTCTTTTTCATGCACTTGCCACTATTGCTTTCTACTTGCCTTACATATAATTGCTCTTACTGCAGTCATTTCCCTCTCATTCAAGTGTTCACTTCGGACAGTTCATCTACTCTACGCATGGTCTTCCTCATAACCTTTCAATATACCCTTTAACTACATTATTCTGACTATTAGTTAGCTGTCTACTATTATCTCCATATGCCAAAACCATCTAAGCACACACTGATCTACCAATGCAGCCACTTCCCTCAAAACACCAGTTCTTCTTACCATCCCATTTATTCTATACTACTACACTAACTCCTCAAACACTTGATTTCCATGTTTCAGCACTGTACACCACAGTGGGCATTACTATTTGCTCATATAACCCTCTCCCTACAATTCATAGCCAGTGTCCTGTGTTTAAGAGCTTTCTCAGTCCACCAAAATACTTTTCCTGCTTCTTTCCCCTTCCACTTGACCTGTCTCAACTCTTCCACCCCTGTAACTCTTGATTCCAAATGTTACTAAAAAAATCCACCTCTTCCAGCTATTCACCATTTTATTTTACATATTTCCTTTCATCATCTGTTTCTCTAGAGAACTTCATTACTTTAATTTACTCACACTTTCTCTTTCAGGTCCCTCCTCTTTCACAAACAGACCCAAACTCCTCTACAGTATGTAAAAATTAGCCATCTATTATAATAATAATAATAATAATAATAATAATAATAACAATAATAATAATAATAATAATAATAATAAGAAGAAGAAGAAGAAGAAGAGGAAGAAGAATTATAATAATAATAATAATAATAAAATATAGTGCAAAGTGAATACATATATATATACAGCTTTGAAAATGTAAACACCCACCAGCATATGATGAGCATCATAGAGTTGCTTCTCCAGTTGTAGAATCATCTGGTCATGACGATCCACTTCAGCCTGTACCATGTCCATGATACTGGCTATTCTTGCTTGATCATTGGCCAGCTGAAATATACACACACACCTTGCATCATACCCTATACAAAAATAAATAAAAATATCAATAAAGAAAACACACAAGTATGTATGTATACTTACCAAGCATCTCCTTACAGATGCATTTGTTATAGGCATTTTTTGGTAAAAAATCTCTACAAACAGAACAAGTTCAATATAAGCAGGTGTAGCATATTTCAAAATGGCCTTTTCTCTTACTATTTTCACTTTGTAAGCGGACAAAATGTGTTAAAGGCGTTCATGTTGACTGATAAAAATTGACAAAAAAACATCTAGAAATTCATCCAAAATTGCTTTACATTTATAGGCTAAGAAAAATTTAGCAAAAGATCACTACGCATACTTAGTGCAGCACCTGACACATTATTTATACATCCCCACTTCTCTCCCACTATTGTTTCAAATCTTTTGTGCCTGCCTATAATCAGACTCGCTCTGCCTCCTAAATGAGCAAAAACGAACATATAAACTTGGCAACAAAGCGCAAAAGTAAAGAACTGAAGAAGAGTATGTTATGTATGCATCATATGTCTCAAAGGGTGGTCTGTTAACCATATTGTATAGAAAAATACATGGAGTGAACAGTTTATTATAGGCATTTTTTCTCATAAGTGGAAGTTTCAGTCTCCCTATATAAGGAGACCCACTCCTGCCCTCATTTTATGGGAATTGGTCACACTGCTTGAAAAATTTTGTCCAGAACAATGCTCCTTCATACCAAATACTCTCCCATACCATATTACCATTAGTTACCTGTTATTGGGTGATAAATTAATTGTCAGTTATCAATTATCAGTTGACAAGCAATAAACTGATTGACAGTTATTGATTACTGGTTACTGCAGATAAGATTATCTTACCTACCCCACCATTAACCACCACAATACCAACACAAACATTTAAGTTTGTTATGACTAGTACATTGTATATCCCAATCACATGAATTAATCTAAAAAAATTTCCTTTCTCATCTCGGGACTGTTAGCGTATCCAAGGCTGTGGGTGACATGGTGTGGTGAGTCGGAGCTGGCATCAGCATCATGTTTACAACATTGCACTGTTGTAAAAATGACGCTGATGCCATCTCTGACTACGTCACTCAGTTAACATTTGTCATCCTGTCAAGGACCCAATAAATGTGTGTGTGTACGTATATACGGTACGTATGTATGTATGTATGTGTGTGTGTGTGTGTGTGTGTGTGTGTGTGTGTGTGTGTATATATATATATATATATATATATATATATATATATATATATATATATATATATATATATATATATATATAGTTCAATTTACATCATTTTTGTTTTCTGCAACCTCTTCAGGAGGTACCTATATTCAGAAAAAGAATATGGATGCTATTCAAGAAATAAGTTAATCAAAAGAATAAGTAATCTTGCATGAGATAATAAAGACACTTCTAAAGTAATCAACTTATAGATGATAGCAAAAGTGAAGGGACTTAAAGGACTTACTTTGATCGTTTCCTTTAACTCTGCATCTTTCATTATAAGTAGTTCAATCAGCTGTGCAAGGTCAGCAGAAGAGAGTCTCTGTTGTTTTGGGGCGATGCTGTTCTCTAGGAGTTCTCTGTCGGAAAATACACCTAGGGTTAGGTTAGGTTAATGTAATAAACTTTCCATTCCAAAATCTGTATTTGTTTTTCATCCCAGAGTTAGAGGACATGACAGGGAATGTGGGGGCGAATTGACTCTTATCTGTGGCGAATTAGCGTGTGGGCCAATTAGCGAGTGGATGAAATGACTGTAAACCACAAGGTCCATCTAGACTGGTCAGCCAGCCGAGCGGGCCCAGCGCGGGCGAGAAGGGGTGATGACGTCATCCACGCCACACCATCCCGCCACTCACAGTACTGACTTTAACTTGATCACCCTTGGATCCTGTTATTTATTCCCCTCCCCCTTTTTTCAACTGCATTACATATTACCTACATGCATTACTAATTAGATGAATAATTGGAATATTAAATGGTCTATTGTGAGCACAAATTTATTCATAATAATTATGATAAACAGTAGTCATAATACAAAGAAAAATAAGTTCACACTGTTCATAATGTTAGCAAAAATATTCAATATTTTTTATTGAATATAAACCACTTAATCATAACATACACAACAAAGGAAAACAGGTAATATGGTCTCAGTGAAAAAGTAAACTACATATCATTCATGTGGTCAGTTTCATTAGCTTTCTGCTTTGACCTTTGCATGACTTATGTTTCTTCTTATTTGTCTTAATGTTATTGTTTAGATTCCTAATTCTAAAGTACACAGATATTTTGGCAAAAAATGATATGACATCATGAGGTACATCAAGTCCAAGATTTTCTAATTCACGAACAAGTGTTCTCAAGCACTCTTTTCCTTCCTTATGCCAGGTTCACAATCAAAATTCTTGGCTCGTTCATTTAATGTTGACTTACAAGGCAAAGGAATGCCCTTCTTAGTTCTCAGATATTCATAACATTTGGGGCTCATGCTTCTCAGAGTTAATGCCGTTGCTATGTCTTCATCTGGCCAGTGTCTAACATATTTCTTACTTATGATGGCATCAATTTGTGTTTTGCTGAAAATGGGTTTTAAAATGTTTTCAATGATACCATGTACTTCGCTTTCGTTTGCTGATGGATCAGATGTGTGTTTTTCTTTCAAAGCAGCAATCTCTTTTTTCATATCTATATTCTCATTTTCCAGCTGCTGAATTTTCTGAAGCAACAATTCACTGACATTGTTGCCAGTCACATCACTTGTGCCCTCTTCTTTTTCATATTGATCACTTTCATTTATTGCATTGGCAGGATCAGCCAACACATCTTGTAAGCTTGTTTCCCTACTATTTGTTGCCTTTGTAGATTTTTCAGTTGCGCTAGCTGGCAGTGCATCACTGTTGTTCCCTCTCCGGATTCTTGATTCATATTCAGCTTCAGACAATATTTCCTGCACAGTTCTTTTGCGTCCACGTTTTTCTGCCCTGCCAGACCTCTCACTGCATCTTTCCTTTACACTTTTACCTGCAATTCATAAAATTAATATCAGCTTAACCCTCCCTGTACCACTACTCCAACTTCAGCCCCAACACGTTTTTACTAGTAAAAGCACGTTTTTCTGATAAAAATGCCATAGAAGAAAAGTCTTAGAAACAAGGCCAGTTTCGATTGGCCTTGCTTAGATTCATCTCTACTATCAAAAAATTATACTTTCATCAGTGAAAACAAGTTGGAACTGAAACTCAAGTAGGCTTATATGTAAATAACACTGGTAATGCTTTTGCTTCACAGGTAGGCTATATATCACTATAAGAAGTACAGAGGCATACGATAATCATTTAGAATATTAATCACTTTAACCTACCTTGAGGTAAATTAATGGATGGAACTGCGGTATCTGTCAGTGGCCTGTAACTCTTGGGTGCCTCAGTGCCTAAGAGACGATGTTTTAAATCATCCTTGTAGTCTGAGCTTGTAAAATGCATGGAGCATATTACTGCATTGTCTACATTGAACACATCACCTCGGGAACAAGCTTGCATCCACTGCTGTCTGAGATTTTTCTCCTTGGGAAACTTGAAATACTTAATGCCTAAACCTGCAGTTTTTCTTTTCGTGCTATTGCATCCAAACACTGAGCAATTGTTCGGCATGTTTAGTTGTTTACAGCACTGTGGAGAGTTTGATGAACACTCCAGCTAGCCCAGTGTCCACAAGCGATATGTAAACAACAGGAAACCTCAGTTGTCAGGCCAAACTTCCCGCCAAAAGTCAGCTGTCAGTGAGCACTGAGCTGGGGTGGCGCGAAAAGTGTGGCGTGGATGACGTCATCACCCCTCCTCGCCCGCGCTGGGCCCGCTCGGCTGGCTGACCAGTCTAGATGGACCTTGGTAAACCAACACTGTTTATCGAGTCACCAAAACAATGTACAATCCTGTGTCACAACTGGAGACACAGCCAGCCAATGAAGAGGGAATCTAAGACCTGCTAAACTCCGTCGTGAGGGAGGGCCCTGTACCTCTGGCAATCGTTAACAAAGTTTAATGCATTGTACTCTTACTTTGATATGAGTTCAGTATCGTCAATGAGCGACAGTAACTTCTCTTTCGTGCTGATGGAAGCCATGGCGAAGGTTGCACGAGGCTCTGTGGAGGTAATGACTTGAGTCCAGAGCTGCTGCTGGCTGGCTGTGGCTGGCTCTTGTTGTTGTCAGAAATCAGCGTCCAGCGACCGCGTTCTGTGTCTTGCCAACGGCACCAACGACGCCTACGTTGAAATAATTAACCTCCTTGAGAACTAACTCTTTATGTAAGAGGGAAAGGTTCATGTTTGCTATCAGTCCTTGTCAGTAGCGTATGACATGACACCATAATGATGTGGTAGTATACTCACTACTTCACGTGTTTTTTTGTTTTTTTTTTCGCACGCTCGACTATTATTGACTCGTATTGATGCTTTTGATACTCAATACATCGCTCCACGTTCATAGACCACCAGCAAATTTAGAGGGGGAGGGGGAGGGAGAAGGGGAAGAGAGAGAAGGAGAAGAATAAGGAGGGGGGGGCGGGAATGGGGGAGAGGGAGAGGCTGCTACATACGCCTCCATTTTCTGTAGATGAGTGGTAGGGAGGAAGGGGGTGAGGAGGTGGTCCAAAGATGTGTCCCATAGTGTGTGTGTGTGTGTGTGTGTCCAACACCAATGCTTTTATCAACCCCCCCCCCCCCTCTCTCTCTCTCTCTCTCTCTCTCTCTCTCCTACACAAGTCCTAAGTCATGTAGGTGAAGCAGAGGAGCAGAATGAGTGGAGAGGTGTGGGTGACCGCCGTGGTAGGTAAGGCCAATTAGTCGGAATATTATAATGGTCTAATGGAAATGAAGGGAAAGTAATAAGCAGGATCCGCCTCTTCTATTTGACTTCTTGATTCATCATCATTTTTTCATATATTATTATCATCATCTATCTATTTTATTCTTCTCCTACTTTTGTTGTTATTTGTAGTTTTCTTGAAAGTTGAACTTGATGTAAACCAAACTTTTTGTTGATAAGCTCTTCAGCCATCTTTTGCTCATTCCAAGTTCTTGTACGTTCTTTTTTTTTCTTCTTCTTCTAATTAAACTGTGCTGGTCATCATCATTTTATCGAGATGAAAGGAGACGAAAAGAGTGGCAGAAAATACATAACATCATGGGAGGAAAAGTTTGTGTGGGTAACGAAGGCAAGTGGTGTAAGTGAAAATGCCTTCTGTAAACTGTGTAAAACTCAGCTTGCTCCCAGAACATGAAAAGACTAAGGGACATGTAAATATAGTGAAAGCAACATCTGGCAGTAGGGCTTTGCCAGCAATGTTCTCTTCAAGAGGACGATAAAATGAAAAGAAAAAAACGTGTGTAACTGGAATTTGGTGTAGCTATCTCGTGCCAGTGCAGCACATCTAGCGTGGACCATTTGTATTCGCTCGCATCTTCATTGGCAGGGCAAGTGCTGCAAGGATTTCAATGTAACACCTCGCATGATAGAGTTATTTAACACTGCAAATATGTATGTCACTTCAGATCATGATGAAGCAGATGATGTCCTTGCTTACTTCAACTAATACCTTCAGTGTCTCACAAAAGGTTGATCATATTACACTTTACATTAATTTTAATAATTGATTCATTATTTATTATAGTTATTATTTTGTATTGTAGCGTAAGTCTCTAAGTGGGATTATCTATTGTTTTATTTCATCATTATAGATGTGATATACTCCACCTTTAATATTTTCGTGTTTGGCCGATTTGGCTGTGAGATATCCGAGATCTGGTGGCCGTCAACTCCTATCAACCACCTGGCAACCCTGGTTCTGGTACCAATTTTGTGGCTACACTTTGAATCCTTTCTGATTTTCTTATATCCTTTTTCACGTTTGGTGACTACATACACCACTGCTGCATACTTCAACCTGGTACGTGCTACTAGTGAAAAACAGCCCAATTGGGCGGGAAAACCGCGGACTTGCAAGTGTGGGAAGAGGTTATAAGGCCAATGAATGGAAATTGAAGAAGACGCTATAGTGGGATGAATGAATGAAATTAAAGACGTATTTATTAAATCTAAATATCATTGGTGAGGAAGTACTAAATCTCTTCGAACATTATTCAATAAATGAACCTAGAGAACAACAAACCTTTTTGAAAAGATCATGCGTCACAAGAAGAAGAGGAAGGGGTGAGTGAGGAGGCGTGAGTGGTGTGTTCCTCTGTGTGTGTGTGTGTGTGATTAACACCTGGCAAGTTGTGGTGAATTTCTCCGTTATGACACGCTGACCTCCGATGACAGTGAGTACTGAAAGGTGTGGCAAGTGACAAAGGGCTGTGTGTTATGTTCTTCAGTACTGGTGAGTGTACTGGTAGATTGTATTGCTTTATCATGACTAGTGCCTGCCTACCTCAGCAAGTGTCTCCTCCGTAACTGCTGTATACCTTTGACTGCAGTGAAACTTTAGGTGGCCCAGGATTCTTCTTCAGACTCTTGGATACTCAACAATATCATAGTAGTACTGCAGTTTCAAACAACACTCTCCCTGCGTTCTTTTACTCTTGTTAAAGGCACAGCAAACATGGGCCTGCTTAGAAAAAAATGTTGAGACCTTTGCCTCCAACCCCCTCCAACACCTTGACACTAACTTGAGCACACCGGACTCATCCTTCTCGGACTTAACTAACTTTTCAGATTGGTAACCTTAACTAACGTATATTACTTTTTGTCGGGTTTGGGAAAAATATGATTTCTTTAATAAGAATTATAAAATAATAATTTGATTTAAATCTGATTTTTTTTATCTAAATATTTCTTCATATTTAGATTATTTTTTTCATTTTAGTTTTTTTTTGTCATCTAAGTTAAATGAAATGATTTTGTTTATTCAAATAATTTTTTCATATTTATTTTTTGTCACCTTTGTTAAATGATATCATAGCATAGTGTTATGCATTACCTAAGATGAATTTTTCCTTTGAAAACCATTTGTAAGATTGATAATCTTATCTTGTTGTTATTCTCATCGTATCTATAATGCCTTGTTTATTGCTTGTGTTATCTGATTTGAATTCAAAGTGATAAGAACATAGATGTAATAGTTTTCTTTTTCATTTAAGGAAATTTGAATAGAATGATCATAATTTGACTAATCCTCCTCTTCCAGGATGGCAGAAGACAAACCACAGAGGAAGACATCAGGCAGGAACTCTCAGCAAGGCCAGCCTCCTGATGGCGGGGGTGCTGCTGCTGCTGCTGCTGCTGTATCAGACACTGATGGCAAGACCAAGGAAACATGTGAGCGGATATATGGAATTATTTTGTTTATTTATGCTTATTTTTGTAATTGTAAATATACATAGATAGTGAAACCTTTCTAAATTACTGTAAACTAATTAATGATGTAATAGATTATATGAATATTTATGTAAAACAACTTATTTCTCAGCTTCTAAAGAGTCTGGAGGAGGAGGAGGAGTTGGAAAGAATCGTCGCCTGGCTGGCATTCGGTCTCGTATCTCCATAGAAGAGTTGAAGAGTGTTTACAAGCGGCAGGTGACCCTGTCTCAGGATGACAGTGCTGAGCCTATTTTTGATCCTATGGCCAAGGTGAGATGCCATCCATCCTATCCTTGGAATGAGTCTGTCTGTCATGATGCTCTGGTCATACCTCCCCATCATTGACCGCTGTTTACACACATTCCCCTGCAAACTTTTGATTCTAACCTATCTAATGAAAGAGACTTTAGTCTGGGAGGTTTGATTTGTAAACAAATATTCCTTCATTGGAGAAGATACAGTGATGAGAAAGATCATGTTAAGCACAAAAATATTTGATGCAGAATTCAACATCATAATTGAAAAGACTTTTTATCCATCCAGTGTTCAGTCTCCATCACTTGATATGATATAGACTTCACAAGGAAGAAGAGTGTTTAGCTAGGGAAAGATAGAGGCTCTTATGATGTAGGCACTATCCTTGACCTGGCTCTCCTGAAGAGAATTAAGTATTATAGATAAATAGATATGGAGTATGATGATAAAAAGAATATGAGAATTCTACCTTTGTTATAAAAAAATGACCTAAGTTTCACCGTCATCTGTTTTATGCAGTGATGCTGCTCCTTTTCTCGATGTTTGTTTAGCCCCATTTGTGATTCGTGTTATATCTCATTTGGTGTTAATATGGTGTTCTTTCAGCTTGAAATTCATCCTTGCAAAGAGGAAAGTCACAGAAAACCAAATTCAATAAGTCACCAGGATAGGAAGCTATGTTTGTGTTGGTGAGGAACACAAACATGTGTGTTTTCAAGGCAGAGTAAGTGAGTGCTGTCATGATGACTCACCCTATTGCCATGATGCCACTATTTAATGTCATTCCTCAAATCCCTCAAAATCACATTACAAATCTGCATTAGTGGTCTGGCTCAAAGCAAAATTATGTCATGGCAGTCCGAGGCATTTCAGGAAAAGACATCACTACAATGAAGCTGAACTACGACTTGATTGCAATAGAATAACTCATCATATATGAAAAATTCTAAACTCTGCAATACAGAATTTTCTTTTTTGTGATGATGCAGGCACAGAAGAGCCTGACCGTGGTGAGAGGCAAGACAGGTGTGGTATATTGCCGGCAGATGACCAACCATCGCTGTTTTTGGGATCCCCAACATCCAGAGAAACCTGAAAGGCTGCTCTGCATACTTGACAGGTATGTACTGCTTTGAATTCAGTCTCTCATTCTCTCGTCCCTTTCTTATGAGCGATACTTATACCAAACTCAACCTATTTGAAGTTAATATGTTAACTTACGTGTTTATGGTTCATATGATAAACACAGCTGTAATTATATGTACCACATCATTAAGTAGATCACTGACTCAGCATGAATTCAAGAATTCTTGCAGAGGAATCACTAAATTCCCAACCTTTGATCTTATTAATGTTTCTAAATGGGATAGGGCCAAACTCAATACACTCCTGCCCTACTGAAAAACTTGGTAGTAGGTAGCACTTGTGTTTAGTCTGAAAGTTTTTATTCTTGGCCTGTTTTTTCTCTGTATGTAAAAGGTACATTAGTATTTCTGTCACATACACTATGAAATATATTGGAAGGTTCGGGCTGGTTAATTCTTAGCTTGTTAATCTTGTACACTGCTGTTCTTACATTCTCTCATTCTTTCTATAAAAGCTATCACATGCAGTATGAAAAGAATAATTGAGTTCATAGATCTGTTTATTTCTCATTTACTTATTATATTACTACTATTTTTTTCAGGTGCCAGGAGCTAGGATTGTTACAAGAGTGTGAGCAGCTGGAGTGCCGTGTCGTCAAAGAGGAAGAAGTGTTAAATTTGCATTCTCCAGCACATTTTAGCCTCCTTCAGACCACCTCTAGTATCACTAACGAGGAAAAGCTGGAAGACCTCTCTTCACGCTTTGACTCTGTTTACTTTCATCCAGTGAGTGTTTTTCTCAACCTTCTTTATACCATCAGGGATATTTTCACAGTAAGCATTGTGTGTTTGTTTGTGCACTATTACAGATGTGTATATTTTGTTTGTCAGGGAACATGTGAGACTGCTCTACTGGCAGCTGGTGGTACACTGGACCTGGTGGATGCTGTGGCCTCAGGTAGACTTCAGAATGGTTTTGCCATAGTAAGGTGAGTGCCAGTGTTATGGTGAGATGATCCCCAATGTTTTATCAAAGTGTGTTGGAAGGAGCCTTGTTCTCTTTCATCCTTTTCTGCTGCATTAATATACTTGGAACTTATATCTAACAAATTTGTATCCATTGATACTATTAACCCCTTCAGCACCATGAGGCATCTTCATATTTATTCTGTTTACTATTTGGTGATTTTATACAGCTTCAGAAACTTCTGTGGGAATTAAGATAATGAAGACTGGCCATAAATCTTCTCACCTTCATATATATCCTTCCTAATGTCAATGAAATTGTCTCATCACATCTAAAACTCATGATGAAAATGTGTTCTAGTACTTTTACCAGTTTATATCTCATGAGGATATTGGTAGTAAAGAAAAGGAGAGGTGTTTTGTGTTGACCATCACCTTGGTCAGGCATGTGGTGTAATTGGAATCTCTGTCCTTTCATACTGTGTCTTCCAGTTTCATGCTAAGGGATTCAGTTCAATAGTTTTTCCTCTGGTTTTCTCTGTTTACATTTTTTAATGAAATTAATTAAGTTTTTTCTAGGTATAGATTGTTGGATGTCTGTTTTTTATGTAAGAGGGGAAATTCAACCAAGAGTAACAATAATGACTAAGTAAAAATGCCCACTTAGATGCTTTTCCCAGAGCAGATCTGAGAGAGTTAGCCAAAAGAATTGGTTAGATGTCTCAAGATGGAAATACAGAAGCAGGGAGGGAGTTCCAGAGTTTATCTGAGAAAGGGATGAATGATTGAGAGTATGTACTGTGTAACTTACATTAGAGATATGTACAGAATAGGAGTGAGAGAAAGAAAAGTCTTGTGCATTAAAGCCGTACTCTCATTATACATCAATATATCTCATAGTATGAGTTTTCCTATGTATTCCTTTGTACAATAATGTGAAGGGCTGCTCAGAGTCCATTTGAAGCACCTGACACTATTGGCCAATCACTGATTGTTGTGAGCTCTTAGTTTTACTTGCCATTTAGAGAGATAAAGTCTCAGTTGTAGTTCAGTGACTTTTTAATATTCTAAAGACCTTGTGTTTTTCAGGTTCTTTTTATATTCTAAGATTTTTAGTTCATTACTCATTAGTCCATAAATTTTGTATCATTATTATTCAGGGAATTTTGTACGTAGCTGTGTATTTATTATGTATGCTCCAAGGCTTTCTTAGTCCTGCATGTAATTGCCAGATAGTCTGGTCCATCACAAGAATCTATTATTGTCTCATGTATGTAAATGTTAACTTAAAACCTCTCTGATTAAAGATGACTTTTCTTTTCTTAGAACATTTACATCAATGAATAAAATAATTATGGTTATTTTTTTCTTGATAGACCCCCTGGCCATCATGCTATGGAATCTGAATTCTGTGGGTATTCCTTCATCAACAATGTGGCTCTGGCAGCTCGCCATGCACTGAACACCCATAGCCTCTCCCGTATCCTGATTGTTGACTGGGACGTGCACCATGGCCAGGCGACACAGCAGGCCTTCTATTCAGATCCCAGGTACTAATATTGTAGTGGTGGCAATGGGTCAGATGATGTTATGTGATCTTAGTCAGTGGTTTGTATAACAAGATTAGTGTAAGCAAGGAATTGTGATGGTGACAATGATAATTCTGAATTCTGAATAAAGAAATGCATTTCTCTATGTTCCTCCCCAACAGAGTGCTGTACTTTTCCATCCACCGTTATGAGCATGGCAGTTTTTGGCCAAATCTTCGGGAGAGTAACTACGATTACATTGGTGAAGGGAATGGTAAAGGTTTTAATTTCAACGTGCCACTCAACAGTATTGGCATGGCCAACCAAGACTTCCTGGCCATTCTGCACCAAGTGCTTCTTCCTGTTGCATATGAGGTAAGCTTATATTTATGTACTACCTTTCTTTTGTCTTTCATCTTCTTGGCACTATCCTTAAGACAGAAAGAGCATATAGATTTGTTCACCTTATAGTTGCTTATTTTAGTTTCCCATCATTCATTTCATCTGTGCTACATAATTAGTTTTTTTATTAGTGTTGAGTTGTTACCCTCACCATCTACTCTCAAAGTGCAAGGAGTAACATCAGGGGATAGTATAAGACATTTAATTAATTGTGATGGAAGTCGATAGATTTAATCATCAACAACTGAAAAAAACAAAGTATAGTGGGAACTGTACGAGTATTAAAAAGTTTGACTATTGGTACCTATGAATTAAGTCATTCATTCTAACCTTAGCAAAAAGTTTAGATAAATTTCAATGTAAAATTTTATAATAACCTTTTTTCTATTAAGTTCCCTAATCACATCTATCACCACATCAGCTACCTGAATGGCCTGCTTGTTTTTCAGTATGGTGGCTACTGTTGATTGTTTCATATGAACCTGTTAGTCTTACCTAGGCATAAAACTTGAGCCTTGTCTCTCTTTCTCAAGCACCAAAATTTAATCCTGACATGAGTCCCTCCTTAACCCATGACCACCCGTCTCATAGAAAACGTGAAGCCAATGAATGGTGTACAGGTCACTGTTTCTCCCCTAATCTCATCTTGAGTGTCCACGCGTGTAGACGTGTTGTTGTGCTGTGGTGAGTAGTAGCTGTGGGCATGTGATGCCGTATCAAAGTTTGTGAACAATTTCATGATTTTCTCAGCCCAGGAGTAATGCCACTGTACGATTTGCTGCCTTTCCTCATGATGTTACAGTAGTAACAGTACAGTAGGCCCTTCAGAAGAAATCAACAATTTTCTTCTCCAAGACACTGTGAGCCAACTTTATTCAATCCACACTTTACTTTATTCACTTTATTCAACTTACTTTATTCAACTATTACTTTATTCAATCCACATTTTATTTCTTTATCTTTACCCAACATGATAAATGTTAGATACGTTTATATTGTTTACCATCATCCATTTTCCTCTTTTCACAGACAACACTGGTGTACTGAGGTGATTACTGTTATTATTGTAATGACTAGCAATCTCACTCTTTTTACTCTGTGACTGCCACAAAACTTATGATTTTCTTAACACTCCAGTAATATCAATTTGTCTTTTTGTTTATATGTAAGCTACACATGTAAAGTGCCTAATTATGTGATGTATTCATTTCTGGATATACCAGGTTAAGGAGAGTAGCCAGACAAACCATCACACCTTTTCTTTTATTGAATTAGGATGGAGGGCTTTTATTAACTTTGTTACTTTTTTTCAGTTCAATCCAGAGTTGGTTATAGTATCAGCTGGATTTGATGCTGCCGTTGGATGCCCTGAGGTCAGAGCTGATGATGTGGCATGCTGTGTAGTACCTTGGTCCATATGCTGAAATGCATAATGCACAACATAATGGCATTAATAATGATGTTAATTTAAAAGAATTTTTTGTGTATTTGATTTCTTTGGGGAATATTTTTCTTTTCATGTATATCTATGTTTTGATAAATATGAAATAAGTAGTGAAGGCTCATCATTGGTGCTATGAAGGGAAAGTTCGTGCAAGCCTGCCAAAAATTTATTCTGATTTGACGCATTTAGAAACTGACAAATTTAAAACGCACATGTTTGGATGACTTGTTGCTGAGAATTGCTTTTGAAATGAAGATTAAGCAAAGAATAAATTTAACCCTATATATGAACAGATATGAAATGGTACAAGAGTTGGGAAATCAAATGTCACGATGAGGATGCACTGTCATCATATTCAGTTAATTGTTACTCCACATCAGTACATTAGACGTGCATAAATTTCAGCGTATGGAAGAATGGTTGACCTCCCTTTCTTTTTATTTTTTCTTACTGAATATGGTATTATATATGCTTTTCTTTTTGCTTCTCTCTTAGTTTGATCCTGAGCTAGTTATAGTGTCTGCTGGTTATGACTCGGCTATTGGGGATTGCAAGGCAAGTAATAGTTACAATTCTACTCTTTTCTTAGTAGTGATACATAGTTCTTTTTTCATTTGTTGTGTATTTTTATCCTTTCTTAGTATTTTTTTCATTGAGACTGCTCTGGTCAGTAGGCTGAATTTTCTTTTTCATCATGCATGTGAGAAAATAGGTGAATAGATAAGTACCTGTAGAAACATGCAGAAGGTAGCAGTGGAAAGCAAAATGTTAGAAGACCATGTGTGTCCCAGAATGAGGTACCATACACCCCCAACTGAAACACCTGTGACATAGAAATGAGTGGTGAGGTCATACCAATATATAGTGCATTCTCCAGTTTTATCTTTACCTTTGTAAGAATGTGGTCTTTTATCAGAATTCATAAATTATTTTTTAGGTAAATTGTTGTATACCACACTGGAAATATTGGTGATTCTTTCTGTCAAAAGAAGTGATTATTTAGTTTTGACTTACATGGTTTGCTCTACTCCTGTAGAACATCTTAATAGCTTGTTCTTTTCCTACTTATATTGTAGGATTTAATTAAAAGTACATTCATATCTTTTACTTTATTTTTACTGTTTGATTGATTTTTATTCATTTATACTTTCTAACATCCATTTTACAATTGGATTACTGATTCTGTTTGCAGGGACAGATGGAGATATCCCCTGGACTGTACGCACACCTCACCTCTCACCTGATGGCTCTGGCCCAAGGCAAGGTGGCTGTGGTCCTGGAGGTGAGAATTACTTAGAATTGCATAGAACTGTTGGTGACAGCCTCATATTGTTTTGATAGATAATTTTTTGGTCATGCATCTTGGAGCTCTGTGTTTGAATTCCACCCTGATGAAATACTGAGTTTTCATACTTGAATATGCTTAGTACACTATCATGTGTTAATCCATGTTCACTAAACATAGAATAGGTGAATAGGTGATCTTGTAATTTAGCAGCCTGCCAGAGATGCTCAAAGTTTGCTAGTGAGGTGTATGGTTCATCTCATCAAAACACTGGGATGACCATACTCCTTCCATAACTCAGATCTTAAGAAAATTAACAGGTCTGAAACTATCTTTGCCAAAACATAGTGCTTTATTAAACCAAAAATCATGTTGACTATATTTTAAAAATGTAATATTATCTGTGAATTACATAAAGTAAAGTGGGGGGCTTACGCTGTATCAGCGCGTAGCTGCGGGCGCTCATCTCCCGTCTCCTTGGCCTTTGAGCCTGTGGTGGAATAGTCCCTTACCCCGGGACATGGGGCCAGCATGAAATCCGGGTTTCCACAGTTTACCTTCCCTAGGTTGCCCTAGGTACCCATTTATCGACCAGTGAAGGATGAAAACCTGGGTGGGTCCGCGCCGTCCTCGTCCGGGATCGAACTCGGGCCCACGGATTCGTAGCCAGACGCGCTAGCCACTGCACCGTGGCAGCGCATAATTACATAGAATTACATAGCAGGTAAATATATACAAATACCTTGAAAGGAATCATCACTCAAGGTTAGTAAAATACAATAATTTATCCCCAGGGAGGGTACTACCTGCCATCTTTGGCTGAAAGTGCAGCAATGACCCTCAGTGCTCTGTTGGGTCACCCTTGTCCATCTCTCATGGATCCCATCATACAGCCTTCAAAAAGGTAACATAAACCCTTATGTTTTATTGGTTCCTTCAGTTGACACATCTCTGGTTTGAAGTATTCCAGCTGACATTGGTGCTAGACACCTCAGTACACTCATTGAGTTAGGATTCACTGTATGTACCTCTATTAGAGTTGACATTTTTCATCTTAGTTTGAATAATTAAGACTGATGTTCTGGTGTGTTTGAATTCAGCAAGTATATGTGTTTTGGGCTATTTTCTAATCTCCTTTGATGACTTATCTAAGGTGCTCTTCGTTTCACTTCTATGCATGCAACTGTCTACCATCAAAAGTGTCTCACCTATGTATTGTCTTGGTGTGCAGCTTGCAGGAGGCATTACTGAGTCTGGTGTATGTTCAACGGCCATACTGGAAGTGTTTTCAGTATCAGGGCTCCTTCAGCCCAGAGGAGGTGAGGGGAGACTCTGACCCCCAAATCTTCACACCAACCCTATCCTTTATGGGTCTGACAAGTTGCCGACCTCTCAGGTTTCCCACTAGGGATAATAACGAGCCTCAGACACCTGAAACTCTGCAGAGAATTGTTGAGAAATTTCATTGCCTACAACAAAGAGGTATGTTTATATTGGCTTATTATATTTACTTGGCAGGATTTTAGATGTGATGCCAATTAACATCAATTACTAAATGAAAGCTGATTTTTTTAATGACAATCTAGAAGAACAATGTACAGCCATAATCCATTCATTCTAAAGGAGACCTACTGTCAAGATGGTTTGTATTCGCTGGAATAATATAAATTTTTAAAGAAAAGGTAACATTTAAGAGCCTTATTAAATAAAGATTTCTTTTGAATATTCCGGAAATGCTTGATGATCTGGATGTTTATTGTCTCGGGTTTAAGCACTTTTTCACTTTAAGCACAGACATTATCGTTCCTAATGCACTTTTTCATCCATCATTTATTTCCTCCATTCATATATGTTTTACTTTTCCTCTACTGATCTTACAGTTTCATACAGTGGCTGTCAGATGGCACCAGATCAGTTATAGATTAGGCCTAGGATGGTCAGGCCAGCCTGTGTGTATTTTGTATTCAGAATTTGTATCTTAAACCAGATACCCAATCACTGTTCAGTGAACAGAGACCATGTTGTAAAGAAATCTGCCCAAACTTCCGACTTGACCCGGGATTCGAACCCGAGCCCTCCCAATTGTGAGTCAGGTGTGCTAACCACTGCATTACCAGGTGTGTTTGTGTGTAAGTGGCCACATCCACACTTCTGACTGTTTAACGCAGCAATAGAATGCAAGTTGAATAATTCAGAAAATGTATGGTACTGTAATCTCAATAATGATATTTACCATTGTTGCAGAGGGTGTGAGGGTGAGGTTTGAGCCCAGACTGTGCTTGGTGTATGATGAGGGGATGGAGCTCCATCACAGCCTTACTGAAGGGTAAGTTTTGGTCTTACCTGTAGCCAATCAAGACACTTTATATTCTTACTGTTTACTTTGTTCCTCAAATTTGACTATGATCACCACTTTAAGACTATTGAGCATGAACTCTATTTCAAGAAACTTTGCAAATTACAGCATATTTCTGAATTATCAAATATTTGTAAAAAATTTAGAGATAGGTCTTACAATGTGAGAAGAAATTTCTGAAATAATCAACTGCATGTTTAGGAGATGAATTGTGAGTGTGTGACTGCCAGCGAGTGACCTTTAGAATGGCTGGTGACAAAATGGTCCTCTCTCCCTCTCTCTCTCTCTCTCTCTCTCTCTCTCTCTCTCTCTCTCTCTCTCTCTCTCTCTCTCTCTCTCTCTCTCTCTCTCTCTCTTTCTCTCTCTCTCTCTCTCAGTTATATGTTTTACTACTTTCGGTAATGACTATATTTAATGTTTCATGTTTTAATGGGTCACATTAAAAAGGTCTTGGAAAGCGATGAGATCAATCACTTTACAATTGTATTTTCAGGAACATAACCCAATTGTATATCAGGGAGTACCTGTAAAGGAAATTCTACTCTTCCCAACAGAGAACATCCCGAACGGCCAGAGCGTATCCGTCGGGTGTGGGAGATGTTGGGTCGAGCGGGAGTGGTGGAGCGATGCCGTGTCCTGCAGGTAGGAGAAGGGAATGGGATGGTGTCACTCCTCAGTAAGATCTTTCTTTTTGCGTGTTTTTAGTGGCTCCAGTCTGGAATGTATTTTTAGTACAGATTTATTTTTTTTAATATTTCACTTAATACAAATGTTTCTTTTTATGTGTTTCAGTTTGGATTTTGTTTCAATGTTGTTGCAATATTTACACATTTGTCTCTGTGATAGTCACGGCGAGCCCGGCGTGCAGAAGTGGAGTTGGTGCACACCAAAGAACATGTGGAATTCATGGATAAACTGGAATCCATGGATGAGGAAGAACTCCAGATTCTGCAAGAGAGCTACAAGTCTGTTTACCTTCATCCAAAGACCAATGACTGTGCCCTGCTTTCTGCTGGCTGTCTGCTCCAGGTATAAGAAATAGTTAGAATATACAGAGGTTCTTATTTCAAGTGTTCTTTCGATAACTTGTTTTCTTCTTTCATAAAAAGGAGAGGAACAAGCAAAAGGAAAATTTATTAATGACCCATTTAGAAAATTGCTATTCATTTTTTCTCTCTCTTATATTTAGGATGTAGCTGATAGGAAGAAAAGTAAGGAAAAGAAAGTTAATGAATGAGAAGAGGAGAAGAAAGAGTTAGTGACTAGTTTTAGGTACGATGAAAGACTGATAGAGATGAAAAGGAGAAAGAAGTGGAGAGATTGGAGGAGGAGGTCACTGAGATTTGTGAGTTTCAGATAGTGGAGGAAGTCTGGCAAGGCAGAGCAAGGGCCGGTGTTGGCTTAATACGACCACCCGGCCACCATGCTGAGCCAGACCAGCCACATGGCTTTTGCTTCTATAACAATGTGGCAGTGGCTGCCAGACATGCTATCCACAACCTGGGATGCCAGAGGTAAGTGGTCCAAATAGAATTTGTGCAGTATAATAACCAATTTGGCTATTCAACATGGGATATTGTTAGTAGGAAGTAGTGGTAGGAAGATAGAATAGTACAGTTTTGACAGCTATTAGTACTCAACTGGCCATAGGTCAGAGTGGCAATACATCACAGTCTGTGTTGCCCTAAGCTGTCCTATATTGACTCAATTTGTGTGATTATGTAATCAGGAAACATTTCTTTTGGTTACTGCATGATTGGTGAAATGCATGTTTTAGAAATCTTGACTACTATTACTGCTGCTACTGCTACTGCCATGACCATTAGTGATAGTGTTGCTGCTTCTGCTGGTTGTTGTTATTGGTTGCTTTCATCCACAGGGTACTAATTCTTGACTGGGATGTGCACCATGGCAATGGCATCCAACATGCTTTTGAAGAAGAACCACGAGTGCTATATGTGTCCCTTCATCGCTATGACCATGGCCTTTTCTTTCCTTCCTCTGAGGACGCCAACTTTGATCGTGTGGGAAGAGGTCCTGGCAAGGGCTTCACTATCAATATTCCCTGGAATAAGGTGAGACCACATGCACCTCTGTATATTCATACTTCATACACTTAATCATTATCAGTATGGTACTGAACTATGATGAATAGGATACACATGTTTGGTAATAAGTATTTATTTTTATACGTGCATTCTCCTTTGTCGTGCTTTTATCCTGTCATATTCCATTCAGCTATCTTACAGACAGAAACAAGGCAAAATTTCTATATGAAAATAATGTTTGGTATGAGCCAAATGGAACATACAAACAACACAACCAAACAAACTTAATTCTCTGCTGCTTTCTCTTTATCTTACATCCTTATTATCACCCTTCTGTCTTCTTTCTGCCTTATCTATTCTATTATTTTTCAAGTTATTTCTGTGTTCAGGCAGAGTTATTATATGTGTGTGTGTATGTGTGTGTGTGTGTGTGTGTGTGTGTGTGTACATACAGTGGAGACTCAATATTCAAACTTATTAATTCCAAATGGCTGTTCAAGTATTCAAAAGTTTGACTATTGATACCTATAAATCAGGTAATTTGTTCTAACCTTAGCAAAACCTGATGCTGAACAATTTCATATGATTTCCTCAGCTCTGGAGTAATGCCACCTTATGATTGGCAAACTTCCTTCATGATGTTACAGTAGGGATGCCAATGAACACTCTTAGATGAGCTAGCATCCTTCACTCAACAACTGCCACAAATCTTTTTGAATGCTGTGAGCAGGCAGATGTGTGTAGATGTTTGAGTACTATATATTTTTTGGGGTATTAAGTCGAGTATTGAAAAGTTCAACTTTTGCGACATTTGAGTATTGAGACTTCACTGTACATTGTGTATGTAAGTGTTTCCTGATATAAAGTGCATGAAAAACAAAGTGGGATATTGTTTATAGTGTTTATTTATTTATCTATTTTTGACTAGGTACATAAAGGGGAAAGGATGATGGTGAGTAGCATTTTTTCCCTGTAGTATATTTGTTGTGTTATTTAGATTTTGAGTTGTCTGTGTGGTAGATAAAGAGCCTTAATTTTATCTATCTGTATATTCATTTACTATGTTTCTTATCATGTTTATTTAATAATGATTTATTTATTACTTTTTTCATTTCAAAGCTAAATATTGCATGCATATGTGCAATGTCTTAAAAGCTTTCTCTCTCTCTCTCTCTCTCTCTCTCTCTCTCTCTCTCTCTCTCTCTCTCTCTCTCTCTCTCTCTCTCTGAAATCCTCAGTCTTTGTCTAACTTTTATAACTTCGCTTAAGTTGGCTGTCAGGAAGACAGATAGAGACATACAAGGGAGGAAGGAACAGGAGGGCTCTGATAATGTTCACTTTCAAGGGAGGAGAATTAATGAAAACCTCCTCTTCCTTTTCCCCTTTTTGTGCACTTCTTACAGCATGCAAAGAACACAGTGTCTGTATAGTTAGCCCTTGCCACAGAATAGGGATGTAGTCCTGTGGTCCGTGACACTTTCCCTTTTCATCATGGACCATGGTGTTAAGAGTGTGAATGATTTTTGTATGAGTTGGTGGTAAGTGTTCACCAACCTATGTTTGACTGTCATCGGTATAATGATAGGTAAATAGGGAACAGTTAATTAGATGCATTCATGAATTGTATTACATTATTGATCTGTTGGCTGACATGAAAACCGGTATATGTATATGTTACAGAGTGGTATGGGTGATGCAGAATACATGGCTGCCTTCACCCAGGTGGTGATGCCTGTAGCCTACCAATTTAATCCTCAGCTGGTTCTGGTTGCTGCAGGTTTTGATGCAGCTCGTGGAGATCCTCTTGGAGGTTTGGAATATTTATTTTTACTTATATAGATTTTCCAAAGTATACTGTTCGAAGCAGAATTGTGTTTTGTGATCTTTTAATCTAATATAATATAATCACATGTATTTATCTAGAGGATAGTTCAGGTAGGAAATTCATGGCAATTATGAATAAAGATTAGTAATGGTTCTCCCAATTTATGTTCATTTTATCATGTGGAAATTTACTATTCATGATATTACTCTGAAAAATATCCATTGAGAATGAAAAGGATTTGGTATATGAAACCATCCACTGCTACTTTATTTGCATTTTTCTGTACAACATAACTTTTATTTGCTGTCAGAAATCAGTAAATCTGCTCTTCTCTTGTTACTGGTATCAGTACTACATAATCTTCCACAGGTTGTCGTACAAGTCCTGAATGCTACGGTCACATGACGTCTTTGTTGTCTGGGTTAGCTGAGGGTCGAGTTGTACTGGCACTTGAGGGAGGCTACAACCTCACCACCATAAGCTACTGCATGACACTCTGTGCCAAGGCTCTTCTTGGTGATCCAATGCCCTCTCTAGAAGCTCAGCTGGTACCCAATAAGAGTGCTGTTCAGACCATAAATGATGTCATCAGCACCCATAGCAAGTACTGGTCAGCACTCTGCTTTCAGGTGTGTTTATTGCTACATTGAAAGGCAACTATAGTCGCTGCAATCTAAACTAGCATCTTTTGTATGACCTTGAGCTTTTCTTGGGAGAATGGGCAGGTGAATTGTGGAGATGTGGCAGCGGTGAAAGATCAACTTTGAAAAACCACTCCCACAAAAGTAGCTAGATTTAGAGTACAGTGACTATAGTAGCTTTTCTCTTCTCTTCTATCATGCATAACACTCAATGTTATTGTAATTCATAGGGTATCAAAAGTATTCGAGAATAAAAAAAAGTTACCATTTCTAGATGCATATGCATACATCCTTGTCCTATTTGCTATGCTGTACAAAAATTTAGTATGTCATGTTTTTTATATAATTGTTAGAAGTGTTTCATTGGCATAGCGCTTACGAAATTTGTTTAAAATCATTGTCGGAAATTATTTTCAGAAATCATCATAAAAGAATTGCTTTTGCAGGTTGATCTTCCATTGCAAGATGTGTTGCAGCAAGGATGTGGTGGAGGCCCTCAAGTTGTGGACTCTGGTGTGTCAGGATCAGAGGCCTCTTTTTCTTCCTCCCCCATCTCTGTTCCTTCCCCCACTAAGTCAGCTGATTCATCTCCCTCCACCACTGCCACAACTTCCCCCTATGTCTCTGCTCCATCCTCTCCTGCCAAGCCCATCTTTATGGAGTGTGAAGTAAAGGCTGGTGATGTCCAGGAGTGTGTGTCAGACTGTAAGGAGTCTGCTTCCTCAGTAGGGGCAAGGCCTCGTATCCAGCAGCCAAAGAAGAGCCCTAACAGGACACCCCATAGACACAGGCAAACATCAAACCGATCTGTTGACAGACAGAGAAGTACCCCTAAGAAACATGGCAAGGTAGCTTCAGCCATGCAAGCAGCAATAGCGAGCCAGAGCATGGTGAAAGGTCCCACAGGTGTTGTTTGTGTGGAGATGGACAAAGGAGGCAGTCCTGTGGAGAATGTAGTCAACCAATGTCAGGCAATGGATGTGTGGCAGGCATGCAGTGTTCTGCCACCCCAACCAGCTATGAAGGCAGAAGTCTTTCCAGAAAAGATACTGCATCATCGCAGCTCTGTCAATGCAGTGAGTGGCCACCACCAGGACAACACAGGGGATGGTTCATTACAGATTGCTGGAAGTGTGGGGATGCTTCTGCAGGAAGTCTTAGATAGTAAATTTCAGAATGGTATGGCTTTGATACAGGCTGTAGATGGCCTGCAGAGTGGTTTGGCCATGGCAGTGCACTCAGTGCTGAGTATCCACAGTAAGCCTCGAGTGGTGGTTGTTGACTTTGGCAACTGTATTGAGTCAGGCATGCTAGATAATCTGTTCTCACATGAGCCACAGGTTCTGGTACTTTCTGTGCGACAGTGCCGGTATGCCTCTGGGTCCACTTCTAGAAATAAAGAAACATGCAGTAATGTTCTAAACATAGATATAAACTGTAATATAGCAGAAAGCAGCCATGACTACTTAACATTAGCTCATCAAGTGCTGTTGCCTGTGGTTTATGAGTTTGGGCCAGATTTAGTGGTAATGACAGCAACATGTGAGTGGAATATCTACCCTGCATTCCTTTCCAACATGGCCGGACTGTTTATGCCTGTGAAAAGTGACCGATTGGTAGTAGCTGTAGAAATAGACCAACAGGGGAGTATGGTTGCTGGTGAGGGTATAGTAGGGGGTCTCAGCACCCTGTTAGGCAAACCATGGCATCCAAAAATGATATTACAATCTGAAAGCCTTAGACCAGAGGTGTGCCATACTATATGTGAGGTGATGAAGGCCCAGCAAGGCAACTGGAAGAGCCTGAAGTACCATGCCTTGGCATCACTAGCGACATCTTTCAGTGGAAAGGAAGAATCATTACTACCGAATCATCTCCAGCAGCGAACCATCAACATACAGGAAGATGCTTCACCTAAACCCAAAGGTAGTAGTCATTTACTTTCATAAGTATTGTTTGGCTTATTTTATTAAGGGCACTAAAAACTGTTACTTCATCTGAACTCCTATTCTGAATACTTTAATGCACATCAGATCAAGGTGTATTTGTTTTCTATTTGATACACCATTCATTCCATCATTTATGAGGTTATTGATGACTTCGGAATGTAGATTAATGTGATCAAGTTCATGTGACATATCTTTTTTCTTTTTCAGAGCAAGAATGTTTGAAGCTGGGGCAGTCTGTGTGCCTTGTATATAGTGAGGCCATGAAGGAACATCTTAATTATGCAGATGCCACACATCCAGAGTGTCCAGATAGGATCAGCTGCATCTTTGAGCAGCTATGTAACTTTGGCATTGTTGAACGCTGCCACCGTCTTAAGGTGATAAGAATTGCTCTTGTGTATGTTCAGATGTGTCTTTTTAGCCATATTAATCACTGTGTATGTTTGTTGAAGTTTTTTTTTGTCGTGGAAGGATAAATAATTAATAGGAGAGAAGTCATGTTTACAGCATTCAGTGGCTTATTAGAGAGTCCAGTTTAGACAAGATCTTTCTCTAAAAAAGAAAAAAAGATAAAAGTTTAAGGATGACATTCATGGCTTTCCTCAAATATGTTTGGGAAATATACATAATTTCAAAGTTTTAGTACTTGTGAAACACTGTCATTGTTTTCTGACTAAAAATTCTCATACTTCCCTTGAATGCCACAATTACAATATGCATAGTAGAAGACTTACTTACACACACCTGTTATGAAAGACTTCAGGTTAGAGTCAGACTGTCACAGGGATAATAGTGATATAGTTTGGTTTAGTAAATTAATTGATTAGAAAGAAAGATTGCTTTATTGGGAAACAAATTATTTCTTTTTGCCGTTGATAATCAGTTATCATGGGTAACTTCACTGTGTTATGATAAGGTTTTTTATCATTATATTCTTTATATGGATCTTGTTATCTGTCTTCACTCATGATTAATGTAATTTCATGTATTGTGTTTTAGGGAATGTTCATAACATCTTTGTGTCCGGACATATGATAAGATCCGACATTGTTTCCATTGTTCTTCATTTAATTAACATTTATTGACACAGGCAAGAGAGGCCACTTTGCAGGAGTTGGAGAGGGTACACTCTAGCAGACACATTAAATTCATGTCTGGTCTGCAAGCCTTGAAACCTTCTGAGCTTCACCGCTTAGAGAACTCCTTTGATTCCATCTACCTGCATCGCCGAACCAACCATTGTGCTCTTCTGGCTGCTGGTTCCATCCTCACAGTGAGTATCCTTCCATGTCATTCTCAATTCTACACACATTGTTTTCTTATTACCATATAATTATGCTGGAGTATAAGACAATTTTTTTGGCTAATTTTGAGACTCCTAAATCAAGGGGTCGTCTTGTATACCAGTAATAAAACACAAACCAATATCCCTGTGATAAACATTAAGGTACTTTACCTTGAAATTCATTCTGCAGGCTCACACACAAGCATACATCATTTACTGTGTGTGTGTGTGAATTTATTGGCTTAGCAGGCAGCTCCTCTCTAGCGATGTTTATTGTTTACTGGCGGCGTTATTGTTTAGGCAGCGATCACCCTGGGAATTGTCAACACTTGTGATGTGTTTCTTAGCTAAGACCTGCCAGGATTGCTTTGCCAATATTGCCCCAGATATCTTAGCTGATATGACTAGACCTCACTTGTAAAGCATCTAAATGTATTGTTGTGATGAAATGTTTGTTGTGAGAGGAATATTGATGAAAGGAGTAAGAGACTGCCAACCAAAGTTAATAGTGGGTAATGCTGAATTGTATGTGTAGATATGGACCAAAGTATAGCAAGGAATTTTACAGAAAGGCAAAACTGAAACTATCATTGCAGAAAAGAACATGAAATTATGGCACTGGGAAAAGTTGCTGCATGAATGAAGATGAATGAGATGAAAATATGGCAATTATGTACATTTGTGACAGATCTTACCTCCTCTTATGATTCTTTTTCCAGACAGTGGATTGTGTTTTGTCAGGCAGCTGTCAGCATGGTGTGGCCGTGGTGCGTCCACCAGGCCACCATGCTGAGAGGAATAATCCTTGTGGCTTCTGCTTCTACAATGGTGTGGGTGTAGCTGCTCAGCATGCAATTAATAGCCATCACTTAGAGAGGTGAGTTATGCTTACTTTGCTTCCTAGAAAAATTGGATTCTTAAGTACATCACATTGCTAGCATGTCATGACATATTAGCAAAAGATTGATAGCTCCATTCTTTCAAATTTATCCATAGCTGGAATTTTCTGTCCTCTAAACTCCTCTGATGCACCTATCAGTGCACAACCTTTGATTGATATGATTTCCTGCCTTCAATCAAACAGAAATGAGCAGAAAATGTTTTTAACATGACTTGGCAACACCTACAAAGCTGCTCTTTATCACAGTTCACTCTGCTAGTACAGAACACACACACACACACACACACACACACACACACAGCAAGGATGATGGGAGGTGATGATTCACCCTTGTCCAATGGAGAACCAAACTAATGCACAGTTGATCTTCAGAAAGGATTGAAGGCAAAAATGATAAGAATACATAATTTGCTTGATTCTAAGACTATAGTGAATAACAATAAATAGAGAACAAAAGTTTAGCTTAAATCCAGCTTATAACAACTATACATATAGCAAAATGTACACCCAGCCTTGATGTGTTTCAGAGTGTTGGTCTTGGATTGGGATGTGCATCATGGCAATGGGACGCAGCACATGTTTGAGTCAGACCCACGAGTGCTTTACATATCAATCCACCGCTATGACCATGGGAAGTTCTTCCCTGGAAGTGCCGATGCCAATTACAACCGTGTTGGATTAAAGAAAGGGAAAGGCTTCAACATCAATATTCCTTGGAATAAGGTGAGCTGCTTCCTTTTATCCATGTCAGTCTTTTAGCATTGTTACGATACTCCATTGGTAAAAAATATTTTTATTTGAAACACATATATATTACATTTTTTTCCTCTTCTCATCTTTACCTTAGGAAGTAGGAATGGTTTTATATAGAATTCTTAGTACCATTTTTGTCCTTTGATTTATAGATGATCTGTATGTATTGAACAACAGTATGAAAAGGATTTCCTTGTTTGCTTTCTATTTCTGGGTGTGTTGCATCAGAGCATCTCCCTGCTTACACCCAGCTTACATCATTAGAACAGTATTGTTTATCATTTATATTGAGTAATGAAGGCCACAGTTCTGCTCCCACATAACATAGTGAGTGCTGCTCCCAAATAACATAGTGTGTGTGTGAACATGTGAGGTGATATCAACAGTTAGCATTCATCAGTAAACAATGCATTGATGTGACTATGATTGTACTGGTTTTTATTTATTAACCTTTATGTATTTTATGAGCTTTTACAAATTTGCTATTTTGTATTATATAAATAAAAAGGAAAACATTGGCATAGTCTGTAAATATTTTTGTTTTATTTTGGGGGGATGCCTGTCTTAGCTAGTAAGAACCATAATAATTTTCTATTGTTTTCCTTATTACCTGTGCTAACTGCATCTAACATGGGCAGTTAGTAGTTACCTGAGTGTACTCTTGGATTATATATCCTTCTTGATTTACTTTTCATGTTGTTTTTTAAATTTCATTTAATTAATACATTATTTGCATGGTTGCATTTCTTCCAGGGTGGGATGGGAGATGCAGAATATTTGGCTGCCTTTCTGGAGGTGGTGCTTCCTGTGGCTACTGAATTTAATCCTCAATTGGTGTTGGTCTCAGCTGGGTTTGACGCAGCAGTTGGTGATCCACTTGGTGGTAAGTTCAATTTCTGAGTCTTTGATAAAGATATAAATGGAGAGGAATATGCTTAGAGAGGTAAAGAATTGGAAATAAATTGAGATGCTGCAATATTTTAACAGCATACAACTTTTGAGCAGCTAAATGTATGTATATGTACAAGTTTTGTACGGTTTGTGAGTGTCTGAAATTTAAAGTCATAAGGAAAGAGAATAATGGGAAAGCTATGGTACATGAATTCTTTTTCATATATTATTGAATAATTTGATGTTTATGGTGTGATATTTCATATATGATAAATAATTACAATAAGTTGAGTTGGGCTTTAATAGACTAATATATGACAGAGTGAATGAGAAGATTGCAGATCCTTCATAGAGGCTGATGGTAGAAGATATAGGGATAGATGATTATTTATGTAAAATAGAAATATTTTTCACATTAGCATGCTACTTGTGTGTATATACTTGATGAATGATTATGCTAAGAGTAGTAACATCTTTTCAGGATGCAATGTTACCCCTGAGTGTTATGGTCACATGACCAAGTTCTTAACTTGTGTAGGAGATGGAAGGGTGATATTGGCCTTGGAAGGAGGCTACAACTTGACCTCTATTAGTTACTGCATGACCTTATGTGCCAAGGCCGTCCTGGGTGATCCCCTGCCTTGTCTCTCTGGCAACCTCACTCCTTGTCAGAGTGCAGTGGACAGCCTCACCAGTGTGGTTGGTGCTCACTGCAAGTTTTGGTCTAGCCTCAACTTAAAGGTAACACAATTATTTTTGAATGCTGCTTTAATAAATTTACTGATGTATATAAATTAAAACAGGATCAGTTTATAAGTGTATTGAATTTATTATGCATTACTGAAAATGCCTTCACAGATAATTAGGCAAAGTATTAGCATTGTTACTCAAACTTTCATTTTCAGGGTAAGATGGTGGAGTCTCCAAAGAAACAAAACTCTTCCAAATCAACCCAGAAACCAATTTCTTCCCCTACCAGTGCTCAAGGTGTGCCCTTATAACACTATTACCTTTGTACTTGTATTTACTGAGTACTTAAGTGTACAATACCTGTACATTTCATGTGTAGCAAGTGGTGAAGAATGTGTAGCAGTACAAATAGATATGAACAAAGTGTTAGTGTTAAAATAAGCTGTGCCAGATTGTCATATTTATCTAACTGTGTATGTGTAAAGGGTTCATAGGATTGTTTTTCATAAGATTTGTTTCATACTTTGTACTGTTGAATTTTGCAATTGAGACAATCTCATCTTGAATATATGAATATTAGAAAGCATTATTAACTGATGGTTCACATCTTGACAGCTGTTGATGAGTTAGCAGCCAGTCTGAGTCAAGTGAGCATGGGAGAGGTTACTTCCACCAGAACTGAAGCTGAGGAGAAGAAAGAGGAGGCCTCTGGTGGGGAGCTGGAAGGAGCCTGTGGTGGTGGCAGCCATGATGACACCGCTACTCTTATACTGTCTGAGAACTTAGGAGCACAGGTATGAAAATACACCTGTGTTACCCATTCTTTTTATGGAATCAGAAGTACATCCATTTAATGCTGTCCATGTAGTGATTTCATGTTGAATGCATAGCAGAAGTGATAGTATATGGCATGAAGGTGTACATACATTCCTCACTCTTTCTCTTATGCTAGACCTTCTAAACCACAATTCAACTCAGCCTGCCCTTTTGCTATCTATGATTGAGAAATGGCTCACAAATGGTTTCTGAGTTTTTATCTTTCATTTTCTTTCTTATGGTCTTCTTAACTGTGGAACTTTGCTACTACTCTTCCCACAGCCTTGCTGCACTAGCTTTTCTACTTTCACATGTATTCTGTCACAAGAGTTAACCAAAATAAATAGTTTTTCATCCCTTTTCTGGTAAACTCTGGAACTCTGTACATGATTTGTTCATGATTCTATATTTCCTGCCATGCGTAACTTCACACTTTCAAGAGGGAGGGGCTTCAAGACACATTGTTTATGGTCTTTTTTTTTTTTTTTTTTTTTTTTTACTACTTTGCTGGGACTTGCAATCTCAAGGTTTTTTTATTTATTTATTTATTTTTCCAGAATCCTTACATGTAAAACTCTAAATAGATAGATGAAGCTAAAAATCTAATAGCTTATCCAGCTTTAGAATTTTTTTAGTAAAAGGTAATGAAATGAGCATTTGTTACATTATGAAATAAAAGTGGGTGGAATAAACCACAACAAAGAACTTAAATGGATCAGTTTGTATTTTAGAAGATGTTTGTACTAGAAGAATTGTGTGCTTATGAAACTAGTACTGAAGAGATGAATTATTGTGCAGACACTTTGACACAACTGAAAGAATCCTCTTCCATTCACCTACTTTTTAATAGTCTATATTTTAAGCTTTGAGAGCGAGTCTATTGCTAGTTAGCTGGGTGCTCATTGCCTAAGTAGGGTAGACTACTTCCCAAACTGACATATTAGATGTCATCTAATACGAAGTATTAGGCCCACTTACAGGAACATACACTCCATAGAAGAAAACAGCTACAGGTACCCATCTAACATTTTCTATAACTACCCACAACCCATTCTCTATTCCACCCTTCCCCCCGCCCCCCTCAGCTCAAAATAGAGGTTTTGAACAATAATTTAAAAACTCAAACCTAGAATTGTACTCACACACTTTGGGTTTTCATTGGTTTATCATTATCTTATAGCACACTTTGACAAACTGTGAACAATTAGAGCTTGTTAGGATTAATTAATTAATATTAATTAATTAATTAATTAACAATTAGAGCTTGTTAGGATAGCAGTAGTACAATTTGGACATGCAAACTCTACATTTGCCTATTCACTGTATATTACTTAGGTACTTGCCTCAAGTCATCAATTTTATCTTATTTGTTTTCCAGAATATTGTCAGAGACAATTTGATGTTTTGAGCTACAAAATAGGTAAATCTGAAGAAAAGGTTACAACAGAATTTTGTGCTTACTTTGCTGCAGGAACTATATGCTGTGGTACCAGTATCATGGTGTCCCCACTTAGATGAGGTGCAGCCAGTGCCTGGTGGCACACTCAACACCAGCAGCGCCTGTGAGGAATGTTATGACACTTCTGAAAATTGGTGTTGTCTCACCTGTTATAAGGCTAGTATTTCTCAGTCTCTTCTTGTAAATTCAGAATGTAATTTATGTCTTTCAAAACACTTTAATTTTTGTTTGTCATGAGAAGCTGGATACACATTTTTACATCCATTTCACTAATTATTATTACATTTATCCAAATATATCTTCAACTTTACTTTGAAAGTTATCTTAATCCAATAGTACTATGCTAAGTAAGTCTCTCCAGTATACTTTGAATTCGCCAATATGCAGGAAGACAGTTATTCTGCAGAGGAATGTTTGACTTGAGATTTGGTTCCATGCAGGTGTTGTGTGGGAGGTTTGTATCTGAACACATGCTGATGCACGGGGTATGTGAAGAACACCACATGGTGCTGAGCTTCAGTGATCTATCCATCTGGTGCTACGCATGTGATAGTTACGTCCACAATCCTGTAAGTTGTTCTTTCATACTTTACCCAATAATGTAACAATTCATATTTGCACTCTTGATAATGTTATTGTCCATTGATTTTTAACTACTGTATATACCAGAATTTTTGTAATAACAATGAACTTCTTAAGATTTTTCTTATTTTCTACTGAGTTTTTTGGTTATTCATTAAAGGAGAGATAGATGATTGTTGTTTGAGGAAGAGACCATTTAGGTATGTATTCTAGCATGCTATATTGTATGATCACCTAGCATAGAACAGGCATGGAATATAAATCGGAGGGTTGATTCCACTGCCCAGTATAAGAGGAAAACAATCATTTTGCTTTCCCAGTTATGTATAGCCAGATCCTTGCCATTGAAGGACATTCAAAATGTACTCCTAAGCACCAAACCTGGTTTAAAAAACATTTATATAAACTATAAGTTGATAATAAATGACAGCTTTTGTATTTAAAATCATGGAAATAACTATTTGATAACTGAATTATGGTATGGCAACTGAAGCAACTGTAAGTTCAAAGTTTTGTTTGAAAACTGATCTGTTTGGAAAGGGAAATATTCAGTAGCTGGTAGTTAATGAATGTTGAATGCTGAATTGCTTTCCCATGAATTTCACACCAGCTTATGAACAAGAAGCATTTCTTTACTAGAAAGTCTTCACCATCAACTTTTTGTTTCCTTTTTTTTCAGGCATTGTTTGAAGCTAAGAGAGCTGCTCATTTAGATAAGTTTGGCTTGGAACCTCCAGAATGTTCTTGAAGACGGTTATTACTGCTGCTGCTGCTGCTGCTGCTACCACCTGTGCATCATCATGCACTGCTAGTCTAACAGACGACTCACCAGGATGTGAGCAGCTATGCCTTACAGACCACTCCTAAATGGTGGTATTCATTTTAACAGTTTCTTGTGATAACATACCAAAGTTGTGCTTCAAGCTTACCAAAATTGAATATATGGCTATGTAATTTATTTTTGTATACTAAATGCAGGTAGATGGTTATTACATTAGAATATGCCACAAACAGCATATAGTAATTGTATATCACACATCTCAGGTTTTTTTACTAGTATACTTGATAAAGATAGTCAGCAAATTTGTCTTTTAGGAACTTTGTTTTATGGATGATAGAATATTTATAATAGAAATAATTATTTCTAATTTTTGTTTTAGCTTTAAATTTTGAAGCAAATGGAAGTTATTGCTTGAAAATTTTTAATAGTTTTCTGATTTGAGTAACAAGTGCAAATAACAAAGATATGATTTACTCACAAAGTTTTATCTCAATTCCAATGGCAACAAAAAAACTTATATGTTAGATATGATCCCAGCATATATATATATATATATATATATATATATATATATATATATATATATATATATATATATATATATATATATATATATATTCAGAAAACTAGATGTGGCCCAAAGGGTTTTGTGCTCCAGACTCTGGGACCCTGACCACAGGCTAAGCATTATTGTATTGGCTCTTGATCACACAAGACTAGTCAGATGAGAATGTGCAATAAAGCTGGTTATAACTGTAGCATGGGAACAATAAGGTATCAGAGTTATGAGGCTCATTTGCTTGTTTCACCAAGCTTAACACTTTCCAAGTTACCAATTACCAGTTACCCATCTATTCTCCAGTGTGCTCAAACTCTTGGGCATTGTAAGAATTTTTTTTCTTCTTTTTGTCAGGTCTGTTAAGCTGCTACAGTAGATTCTACTATGTTGTTGATAACAGCATTGAATTAAGCAGCTGCTGTGGAAATTGTTATGCCAATGATGTTTTGGGTTAAATAGCCTAAGTGATATTTAGAAGTTATTGTATAGCTTTGATATGTCCCTTGTAAGAATTATAGTTGTTAAGTTATAACATACCATCACTACATTGTAGAAGTAATTCTGACTAACATATTTTTTTTAATACATATATCTAAAGCTACTTATGCACTGTTATTTAGAACTTAGGAACAAAGTAGACATGTAATTCCTACTTGTAGTTACAAATACCAGTAAAAGGAAATTGGAGTGCCACAGAAGCCACCACCCCCCTTTTTTTGTGGTCTAGTGGATTTTAGATATAGAAAGACACCATGAAACTGTTAGGAAACTGCCTTAACTCAATGAGTTCTCATCTTATTCTTACAGCAAATGTCCTCCAAGATCAGTTAGTTTAAGTGAATTAATACAAGTATGGCATGTCAAGTTAATATCAAGTTGAAATTAATATTTTGTGTCCCAATTAATTGACTAACAGCACTTCAACTTTCAAGTAAGTGATAAGAGGAGCCTTGCTAGCTTTCATCAGCTGTCACTAAATATGATTAACTTCAAAATGTTTTTTAAGAAAGTTACAGCCTCATAAAGTTTGGTTCACTTTAGAAATGGAAGGAAGCTTGGAAAGAGTGTAAGAAAAATGAAAATAGAAGAAAACGATCCTGGAGTAAACATTTCAAATAAACTTATTTCAGAAACACACAAAATCACTGGAGAAACATGCAATCCACTGAGAAACCTCAAAATGGCATTCACCTATATTGATGAAGATGTGATTAAAAGAACTGATAACAATGATACATCCAAAATTGGAGTGCTCTCTTTTGTTGCTGCCACTCCAAATGCAAAAATTTGATTCATACTTTCCAAAAGCTTTGTAAACCATCTCTGCCAATCACCAATAATGCCCTTCATGAATATAGTTTTTCTATAAATCTTTTCAACTTTAACAGTTACATTCGGATAATGATGGGCAACACTTTTGATCATATCGTCATTTATTTTTTCTGCTTTTAACTCAAATCCCCTTCCTTTTATCTGCTACTGCACCCTTACAGCATAAGCTAGATTGAGAAGTACGGAGCATTTCAAAATTGTAGCCAGATCTTTTTTCTTCTATTCAAATATTCATTTGTACAAAGTTCTATGCAGGCAAGGAAGGATTGAGTTTGTCCCTTAATTCATTCTCTCTCATTTCTTCTCAATACTGTAATATATGAAGCCAATAATCCCATCCACACCTAATTTTTTTATTCTTCAGATTTCCAGCTCACTTTACAACTTCTGGATTTGATGGCCTTGTATTCTTTCTTTTCTGACATCATTCTCATGTGATTTTTAACATCTCAAAACATTTCACATTTTGCTTGCACATTCTTTAACTTAATTCCATTGAAAGCTTTAATCCCCTGGATTTTTTCCTTCTCTTTCATCCTATCCTTTGCCCATCTTATGCATTTTTTTCAATTTAACTTTATTCTTTCATTATTTAGTTTATCATGCATCCTCTATCCTCCCAATTTACATCACTTTCATCCCTGCCACTGTTAGGCCCATCATGTCTTCAAGATTTGCATATTCACTATCATCGTGTCTTGAAGATCTGCATATTCACTCTATTCTTCATCATTTAGTGCTTAGTGTTCACTTACTTCCTCACCTTTTTTTCCCCCCCTTTCTGAGTATCTTTTTCCACTAATTCTCTTTTGAAAATTCTCAAGCTACTCATATTTAATGTAAGTACATCATATAATGTTCAAAATCTTTAACTATACTTACCACAATTTTTGCAACCATTGGATCTAGATTCAGCTTTACATGCATTATTTACCTCAGTCCAAAGGATTCCAGCAACAGGCTTCCAATTTAATAAAGATGTAAAGTTTGAGCTGATCCTTTGAAGGCCAAAAACTTTGATAAAGTACAAAGAAGTGAAAAGATAGGGCAAAGAATGTGAGCCAGAGCCAATGAAGGCTTAATATATGTAAATCAAAATAGTAAACACTCCTACTTACAATACCTGACCAGCAGTCTAACTTCTTTGTCAGTTCAATACCAGGAACAAAATGCAGATGAAGAATATAGCCCATCCCGGCTACCCTCATTCCATTCTCACAAAGGTGATACAGCTTTTCATTAACGCTGAGTATTCAATCTTATTTTACAAAGAGGTTCAGACATGTTTTATATTATAGTGCTGCGCTATGTATCTAAACTGTTATGTGGTTGAAATCATCAAATTCAAGGACAAGAAAAGCCAAAAACAAGGGGGAAGGAGTTTGTTGCTAGTGTTAAGATAAATGAACATTTTAACCAAATATATTACACAAGTTCAACAATTGTGCTCGTTTTCCTAAGAGGTGGGGAAAAAAAGCAGACACAGAACTAGTGGGACCTAGTTGTATAGTGTGTGATACTATGATGGAAGATTTGTTAACACCTACCTAATAGTATAGATATGTAAATGTGTTCAAGTATGGAAGAACATGCATTTTTTTCAAGTTTCTTAAAATCCTATTATCATTTCTTCATGACCTCTCTCTCTCTTTCTCTCTCCACACACACACACACACACACACACACACACACACATATATATATATATATATATATATATATATATATATATATATATATATATATATATATATATATATATATATTACTGATGTAGTATAGAGTTGTTTTGGGTGTCCATTTTTTTTTATCAAGGAGTATATGATGGCTAATATCTGTCAATTACTCAAATATGAATGTTATTTTGGTGAGCACAATTTAAGTGAAGTGTTTCTATTCAAGGATTCTGGTGAGAATGTGTGGTGGTTTTTTGTTCTTTAATATTTACACTTACATATATGTTGTCAAGGAGGCATATACAACGGTTTCATATAAAAGTTTGACTAGTAAATGCTGATGATGGAATAGAATATTTGCAGTAATACTACATTAGTGGCCAATTCATAGGAAAGACTGTCGAGTCAGTAGAAGATAAAACATTATGGGGGTGATAGAGAAAACCTGATACGTAGATCCTGACATATATATGTATGCAATTATAAGGTCAATGCCTTAAATGAGATACATGGACAATATGAAAATAAAATTAGATGCAAGAGCAATGTCAGTGAAACCAGAAATTATTGTGCATGATAAGATGGTGACAAAACAAACTCTTTTGAAAATATATCATAGAATCATTTCTTTGTTATAAAAGGAATCAATGTATATACTGATGTTAAGAGGTGTGAGAAATGAATTATCCCTCCACAATGAATAAGAAGCAGACTTGAATATCTCTATATATTTGAACTGTTGTTCATTAACACAGTATCTGTGGATTGAAAAATTTAAAGTGATGTGTGTGTGTGTGTGTTTATGCAGTTCTATTTATCTAGTTGTGACATACAGGAAAGTAACTATGTGTTTACTATCCTATTTCCTTATCTCTACTATCAAACTTTTCCTCAAGTTAGTAAATCCTTATTGCATAGATTCTGCTGCCATCTGAATCATTCCAGACATATGCTTCTGTTGGGAAAGCTGTGTTTTGTAATTTTCCCTCCAACAAGATCTTCACTGCTTTCCTCTATGCCTTGTTCTTTTAATTCCATCCACAACACAGGTCTAGGTCCACTCCCTGCATCACTTAAAACACTGCAGTAAAGTCTTTCCCTTTTCATTTCAAACATTACGAACTGCAGCCTCTTCTTTCTTCCTTCCATGTCATATCTTTATTCTCTCTCTCTGTTGTTTCACTGGGTCCACTAGTGACCCAACATACTACAATACTAAATCATTCTCAAAAGAGCTATTCAGAGAAAGTACATGGTTATAACTGATTTCATCTTTCTGACATGTCACACCAGTTAAAAAAGGAATATGCAAAGTATTCTATTGATAGAAATATTCTTATGAATACAATTGCATTCTGCCAATATATAATGGTTAGATAAAAGGATGTCAGAATGGCAGTTTAAAAATTGGCACATGCAGGTAACTTCCGTACGATCACACTTGACAAGATGCATTTGTTGCCTGGTGTGAAATTAATGTGAAAGTCCTTCACACAGAGGAGAATGAAAGAGGAAATGTAAATCTTCTAGTCTTTCATGTCAACTACATGAGCAATATTTATAATCAAAGAACCTGAAAAAAAGGCCAATCTCTTGAATATGAAGTTTGTTATTTGAGAAGGATGTTAAGGATGTTAATTGTAATTACAGAAATTTCACTCAAATTCATGAATTCACATTCAAGATACTAATTATTCCAGTAATGAGACTTATTGTAATTTAAATAAATTACATAACTTCCTCTTAAGAGAACTATACACATCAGACCATTTTTGGGATACAGAGTGAGGGTGGAAAGGATGACTTCCAAGGTGGCCAAGTGACCAAGATTCCGCTGAAACAGAAAACAAGCCATAAAAAAATATGGTCTCCAATAAATGAAAGCATCAACTGCTAACTCTTAATATTGCTTTACAGGTTCAAGACTCCCATCTATCTGATTATAATGACTCAAGAACACAGCAAAAACAAATAAATTTGCTGTTAAACTCATTCTGAAAATTCCACCCATAATAGTGGAGAAAACCTGGTAGGCGAGTAGTTGATCTGAAACTAAAAAAAAAAAAAAAGAAGAAAACAATAGAAAATACAGGCATCTGGGATGATTGGTAACTTACCTGAGGGTTGTCTTACCACAGCACTCACGAGAGGAGCTTCACTTGCCTACGAAGATGACCGAGACCTCCTTGACTTCTTAGCAAGGGACACAGTTGAGCTTAGGGACCGAGACCTGTGACGTTTCTTGGATCTTTTGGGGGTTCTTGATCTACTATGTGACCTTGAACGGTATCTGTCTCTCTTCCAACCGTAGTCCCTGCTTCTGCTTCTGCTCCTGCTCGCACTATCCTCACTTCCATCTCTATAACTGCGGTGTCGTTCTCTGGCCCTACTCCTACTACTTCCCCTGTGCCTCTTCTTGTTGCTCTTCCTACCCCGGGACCTGCTCCTGTGCTTGCCTCTTGACCTTTCTCTGGACCAGCCTCGTGTGTTGTTTCTCCCCCTTGACCTGTCTCTGCCTCTTGAACGGGACCTGGAGTGGTCTCTGCTGTAGTGTCTGCGTGAAGATCTTTCCATGCTGGGTGTCCTGCTAATGTCTCTCTTCCTCCTGTAGCTATCTCTGCTCCTACTTCTACTCTTGTACCTGCTGTATTCCCCTGAACTTCTACTTCTACTGCGGCTGATCTCTTTCCTTTTCTTCTTCTTTTTGTGTTCCCTCTTTTCTTCTCTTCCCCTACTACCTGACCTACTCCTACTTCTCTTTCTCCCTTCTCGCCTCTTTTTATCCTTTTTACTTTTCCTTCGTTTCCTTCTTTTTCCATCACTAGAATGAGAACGATCACTCAAGGATGACTTTGAGTCCTCCTCAGAATCCACACTTTCAATTGATGCCTTTGAATCATTGTCTTCTTTTAAGGAACCATTGGGTGTACTACTATCTGGCTGTGTGGAGCCCACCTCTGGGTCTTGAGGTGGAACAAACTTCATGCTTTTCCCATTACCTGTGAAGAATATGAAATTAAACAGTTGGAAAAACATTATCAAGCAAACCTAATTACCTTTAAGACAATAGATACAGAATGTCCTCAACTTCCATTAAGTTCCATAGCTATGGCACAATGTAATGTAGTTTTTGCTCTAAGTCTGAACCCAAAAGTACATTTCATCACTTTATTGTAAGATTTTAGCAATCTACATTTTTTTCACCTTGCCTGCTACCCTTTCTTTTATTGGTGTGATATAGGTCTCAAAAGAAAGCTGAGAAGTTGCTCTAAATTATACCAACTACACATTGACACTGAAAAGATATTTTTGTGTAAAATTTTGTTTTTGAAATGGATTTGTGACCCCTAGATATCAATAGCTTTTGCCAATTTTTCCATTAATGATCTCAGAATGACCATAAATAATGGGAAAAGTCACCTCCACCTGTGATTTTCAAAAGTTGATGAAAAATGAGCCACCCTCTGACCATGAGTGGATAGCAAAAATCATATTTCTACCCTTATGCTTCTTCCAGGAAATGTCACAACTCATTGGCTTCTATCCCATACTTGTCCACAGCCACGTGAACCAAAGTTACGCGATAAAAAGGCATAATTCCACAATTTCCCATTAACCACCCCATATGGATCTTGTACTTATCACCTACCACTGACAAACAGATTGAGCTACAAGTCAAAATGTAGGTTAGTCTCCTACACAATTAAATATTACTTACTCATCAATGGAGGATATTCCTCTTCCTCTTCCACCTCCTCTGGCTTCTGTTCAGGATGCAGCCGGAACTGACCACCAGCCTTGTCTACCTCGCCTCCAACTTTAGCATCTTGTTCGCCCAAACCCGTCTGCTCCTGACCATCCTCGTCTGAATCAGATTCTTGAGGATGCAACTTCTTGGCACGCTCAGCCATTTCTTCAGCTTGCAGGCGCTGAAGGATGTCTCGCTCCATGACCTGAAAGTCCCTCCTCTTGCGCCTGATGGTCTGACGCAGCTCCTCGTCACTGTCCGTCTCTCCCCGTCCACCGCCAGATGCCTCGCCCTCACTCTCACTATCACTGTACATACCAAGCCCTGCAACATATATAAGCATTACTTTTGGGCTCCACATCAACCTCCCCCCTCCCCCCAATACCCCAAAGGAAATTAATATACACAAAGCCTGAGATACATGTCATGTGTTTATGTTTGCTTAGTGTGTATTAGTAGGTACATTTTAGGACTTAATTATAGTATTTTGGTTCATGACACAAAATAACAAGTTATCCATCAGTCACTAGTATAATTAAGCATTTCAATATTCAGACTTGTTCTGTTACTATAAAGTAATCTACACATGTTCAGTTTTCTATCATGGTAAAGCACCACATTCAGTTGCCAACTAAGTAGTTACAGTTGTCTTTAGTAAGTTGTAATAGTAAGTTCAATACAACTATGCCAAAAGAAACTTATAATTTCTTAAAAAGAATGAATCCCACACTGATTTCAAAGCTTACATCCTGAAATTTTATACAAGCTTAAATTATAAAGAGCCCAAATAACCCAACACTGAAGGTATCATGAAAAAAATACAAATCTGCAATAGTACTACTGACAAGGCATACATATACAAACAGGAATTTGGAGAAGAAACAGAAGGAGAAAGGAAACCAGCATCTTGCTATAAGGAAAAGATACATTTCTTGTATTCCATTGCTTTAAGGTGTGCATTAAACAATACCTTCAACAATGGTAAACCTAAAGCACTCAATTGAAAGATACTGGTTTTTGTTTAGTTTCTGCCTTTTCTACTCCCCTGAGGTAGTAAGCCTTACATCAGAAATGACAGCATAAAATAAGAAGCCATAGAACTGAAGAGGAACAGGTAGTTGCAACTTACCAATGCTGCCCGACAAAGAGGCAAGGGCCGAGCTCTTCTTGACCTGAACTGCCGGAGCTTAGACAAACACAGGAAGTTTTAGTGTGTGGTGCGGGAAGGCCGGTGCTCAGGCCTTACCACACTATGCTCACCTCTATAATGAAATTTACTTTTATTTCAGAGGGAAGAGGCCTCCTCAGCACCATAGATCTGCGAAACACTTGCTACTCACTCACACAACTTTTTTATAACACTTTTTAAATCAAAATTAATGACAAAAATCTCCAAAGTTTAACATAAATTCACACTCACTTTAGAATGCAGGTCTCCATCTGAAACCTCTTCCCCATTTCTGATTGTGATATGAAAATAATCATGAGTGATTTCATAATAAATCACTTTAACCTCAGATGCACTTGGTTAATAATTCTCAGGAAGTCTACTACTGCTCTTCTAGCTTCTACATAAAACAATGACTGCTGGTTAAAACTGTTCTCAATGTCCATTATTTTGTAAAATGCATGGACCTGAATTTCCTTGTTTTCACCTCTTTTAAAGGAAAACATTATGAACCAGGAGGGATGAATGAAAACTACAGTTTATGAAGAGATGCCATGATAGGCTTTGTTCACCATCACCCAGGACTACTACAAACAAACTAGAAGTAACTAGGATAACCCGGAGAATACCTTTCATGCGGGCACGATTCACCACCTCTGTTGCCACTTCCTCCATCATCTCTGTTGTAACATCAAGCAGGATTTCTGTCATCCATCTCCGCAGTTTCACCATCTGTGCAAAAGTCAATGGATGTAGAGTCCATAAAAATCAAATACATTCAATGATGTTCCTGTACCAACTGAAAATAATCTTCATCCTACTATTACAAAAAGTATTCCAATGTATGGTATCATTGTAATTATACCAAACACTACAGGACAATAGGTGTTGGACAGTAACAAAATTGTGATTAGGGATACAACTGACTCAAGAGGACACAGAAAGCAGTTGAAAAAAAGGAGATTTGTCGACTTCAAAAGAATTGTTTTCCATTATGCAAGAGACTGACAGTGTATTAGAGTAAAATGTAAAATAAAAGTCACTCACCATCTCCTGCATCCTCTCTTCTTCTGTCTTAACAGGCTCTGGTGATGCAGTTCTCCTTGTTTGCTTAACATCTGTCTCTTCCTTATCCCTTTCTTCTTCTTCATCCTCTTCTTCTTCCTCTCCTACTCCCTCCTTGTCCTTTGCATGATCCTGTGCTTCCCCAGTTCCACGCGGCTCAAACCTGGACCGCCTCTTTCTGGCAAGCCCCAGTCCAGGGCTGGTTGTCTCAGGACTCCCTGAACGGCTTCGGTCAGATGTCTCACTGTCACTGTCCTGAAAAGTACTTAGCTACAACACTTGCCCGCATACATTCTATATCTAAAATTTAATAGCATAAATGAATAGAAAATCACACATCTCATTTATCACATATTGACTTGCACAAAGTTACTCATTCTAAACAATAATCCATTCTCTCTCATAGAAACTGATTTGATAGGATAGTCCATTAAATTTTTCTAAATAAAGAATCATTCAACAAGTATTACTGAACTATGAATTGAAAAAGTTTCATCTTTAATCTCCTTTCTTGATTTGATTAACTCCAAATACTGTATTTGACAGCAAATAGGATGCACAGGCCTATAAGATGCACCCCCATTTCTGAAGCTCAGATTAATGGGAGAAAATTTTTTAGTGTATCAAAGCATATATTATTGAAAGTAATCTAGCAGCACATTACCAAAGCAGATAACAATGCTGCTCTTCTGACCTCATGAATTGTAATTCTAGTAGAAACATTTACCACCGGCATTTTTATGTTAACCTCAAGTTTTGGCCAACATGGTCCAATTTGTGGGGTGAGAGAGCATTGCATTGAGTAACGTGCATTATACAGTGTAAAAAATACACTGATATAGGTGGCAGCAGCTGCCACAAACATTGTGTTATTGATGAGCAACATTGCCAATGATTCCCTACATTCATTCGTTTTGTGTAATAAGTTTTCTTTTACCATCGCATTTTTATGTATAGCTAGGTTGAGGTTACCTTAGGTTACAGGTCACTATACTGATCATAAGTTCTTACACAGACAACATTACACATGCATCCACACATATGAAAATAGACACACCCTTTAAGCTCTTACAAACATTCCTTAACAGTCTCTCAAAAGCACAATCACTTACAAATTTGCTCTTCCTAGGGACCCGAGGTTTGCCATCATTTGCTAAGTCTTCTTCTAGGATGCGTCTTGCTCGAGCTTCTTCTTCCCTTTTCCTCTTCAGCATTTCCTCCTTCTCTGACATCTGACGCTCCTTTTCCAACTGTAAAGAAGATTTCAAGATTTTCATAACAAATCAATGCCTTGGAACAGTGGTAGATGCAGGACAAAAATTTGGAGGAGGCTGACCTGAATTCCTGTACCCTTGAGATTGGTGGCAAGCTTTATCAGCACAGGGATTTTTTGAAAACTTCGCAATCTTGAAGGCATTTTTAAGAAGCTATAAGCAGAGATATTTTTATGCAATAAGAGCAGTAATAATTCATCAACATGACTGAATAATTATGTTAGTTTTGCTCAGTAAGGACAAATAGTAGCCTTTTTGGAAGGCAGTTTCCTCTTTGATAATAACAAACAAAAATTAAGGGGGGGGGGGGCAAAAATTAGTCCTCTCAGCCTCCCCTGGATCCACCACTGCCTTGGAACAAAATATAAATTAGATGGGATGTTCCAATTTAGAAATCTGAGGATGCAGCTATCAGGCTTGCAAATGTGGATATCAAAATTCTATTTAAAATGTAACTAGCCATATCCAAAATTAATCAAATGAAAAGCAGAATGCAGGAATCCAATTTGATGTGTTCAGTACTAAGATATCAAGATGTTAAACACCAAATCCCTATAATGATAATGCTGTATAAATGTCAACAACTCTTTCTTGAATCTTTTTTGGAGATGAACATGCATTTGTTTTCAGCACTTGTCCTTCTTTTGGAAGAGACTCTACAAACCTAGGAAAACATTTTATTGAGGAAGGCATTGATAATACAAACATTATACCAATGAAAATACTGGCTAATTTATAGAAACACACACAAACCAACCTTTCGCAGCTTCTCCCTCTCCATCTTCTCCAGACCCTCTCGGATCCAGGCAGGCAGCTTCTTCCTTTGTGCTGCATCGAGCTGGAAGTCTGCCTCCTTGGCCAAGCCAGGGCGCTCCTGGTCCAGGCCACCAGCAGGGAACTCTCTAGGCTGTCGTTCTCTTGGATCCCCCATGGCATAATCTGTAGGTCCACCACTGCTGCCACCTCCTCCACCAACAACAGGCCAGCCATACTCTCCCTGACAAAAAAATAAAATAAAACATCAATAATATTCATCAAGCAATTTAAAACTTATAAGTAAATTGAGATTAAACCATACAAAGTGATAATTCAAAATGCAGGAATCACTAGACACAATTACAGGAGTAAGTAGCCACTTGTTAGGCCAATCTTCTTGATTTCAACAAAACTCCATTAATTTGTCTCTCAAGCAAATGCACCAATAAACATTCCTGTAAGATGTTATTTTACAATGTTATCTTCAATATACACATTCTACATGTCTGTGACAGTTTTGGAGGCAATATTTGTCCACTAACCTAACCTATCCCAATACAGTCATAAAAATTATTTAAGCAAGAAATTCATTAGAGAATGTTTCTAGTAAAGTCACTAATGTATACAATTGTTATTACTTACAAGTCATTTTGCACTGGAAAATCTGAAATTATAAAAAGATGTACAAAAATCCTATCAACATGACAACAATTATTTGTGGTCATTGAAAGACTTACATTGTTGCTGGTGTACTGATGTGGGGTAATGTCTGGGGCAGATGGTGCTCCACCCTGAGAGTAAGAGTCAACAGGCCAGCCCCAGCCCCAGCCCATTCCAGTCTGTGTTTGTGGCCACTCTCCACCCCAGCCACTCCACACCTCACCTGAAGAGGTTACCAACACTACAATAACAGGAATGTTTGTTCTGTGCATCAAACAACTTAAACCTTTAAACATTCTAAAAATGCCTAATGGTATTCCAAAATTAAGCTTTAGAGTAATTCACTTTGTTTTCTAAAAATTATAGCATCAAAAATTCACCAATAACTATTAGTTGTGTTAAATTCAAATATTTTTTAATAAGAGTAATTGCTTATATTACTATCACAACTGTTTCTCACATCTCTTTAACAACATCACTCACTATAGTATATACGCACAGACAGAAACATGACAAATACATACACAATGCATGACAAAGCTGGAGGATAGTAACAAGGAAGCTTGGACCAAACCATGAAGGTGTGTGTATATGTGTATGTTTGTGTGTGTGTGTGTGTGTGTTTGGAGAGAGAGAGAGAGAGAGAGAGAGAGAGAGAGAGAGAGAGAGAGAGAGAGAGAGAGAGAGAGAGAGAGAGAGAGTGGAGAGAGACACACAAACGCACACACACACATACGCAGACAAACACACAATAACGCTGCATCATTTTACTTTCACTTATTACTATTGCTACCATCATCATCATCATCATCATCATCATCATCATCATCATCATCATCATCATCATCATCATCATCACACACACGCAAGGAAACCAAACTCAAAGACTCAAAATCTACGAAATCCAAAGACACCACCAACAACAATCTTTTCCCCCTCCGACTTGTAACCAGAACCCTCCCATGCTTCAGAAGGCAGTAGTAGTAGTAGATTCCTTCCCGCCACTCCAGTCAGCATTCCCTTGCAAGAACCGTACTACCCAAGACTTCTGACCTCCTGTTATTTTCCGAGCTGGTAGTTACCTTGATTAATTAGCGTTCAAGGGCTGCATAACCCGAGATTCACAGGTAAGGTGAGGTGGGTTTTACGACTCTTGTTAATCTATTGCCAGGAACGCGAGAGAGAAAAAAGGGGGGGGCAAAGGGCGATGAAGGAGGGAAGGAAGGAGGGAAGGAAAGAAGAAGAGGAAAGCAAGAGGATGAAGACACAAGTGATGAAGGAGGTGGAAGGAGGGATCAAGGACGGAAATAAGAAAGGACGAAAGGAAAATGGGAAGAATAATAAAAACAGAGATTGAATTGGAGAAAGGAATGCGTGAGTGGGAAGCGAGGAAGGAAGGAAGGGAGGAAGAAAGGAAGGAAGGAAGGAAGGAAGGAAGAATGGAAAGAACGGAGAAGGATAAAGAGGTTTGTTATGAATACTTTAGAGGAGGGGATGAAAAAAAAAAAACAGGAGAGAGGAAGGAAGGAAGGAGGGAAGGAAGGAAGAAGTGGGAAGTAGGTAGAAAGGTGGAAAAAGAACTCTTGGATGGAAATAAAATAACACGAGAAACTGAATGAAGGAAAAGAAATGGAAAGAAGAAAGATGGATATGTTATAAATGAAGGACTGAATGAACAAAGCTAAAGAATAAAAAAGCGATAGGAAGAAGATAAACAAGAGGAAAAGGAAAGGAAAAAAAGGAAGGAGAGGAAGAAAGGAGGAAGGATAAG